>JARHVA010002215.1:2392500-2725781 GCA_037957365.1 Torreya grandis | reverse complement strand
TTAGTATCATGGCTAAGCAAAAATTAGAATTCATTATCACTTTCTACAGTTGAAGTAAAATATATTGCAGAAATATTGTGTTGTACTCAAGTGCTTTGGATGAAGCAAACTTTGGAAGATATCAAGGTAAAATATCCTATTTCTATTTTTTGTGACAACATAAATGATATTAATATTTTGAAGAATCTAGTGAGGCATTCAATAATAAAATATATTCCCACCAGATATCACTTTTTGAGAGAGAAGGTGGCAGATCAATAGGTTAAGATGGAATATATCAGTACTAAAGAGTATATTATAGATATTTTCATAAAGGCACTACTAAAATACACATTTGAGTATATACAAGAGAAGTTGGGAGTAACTTATTTTACTTCCTACCATTGATGATCAGCATCAGTTGAAGGGGGTAAAGTGTTACCTTTAAGATAGGCCCTTTTCCATTGATGTCAAAGGGGGAGAGAAATAGAAATAGGTATAGGTATAGGTACAAGTGTAGAATAGGTATAGGTTTCTATAGTAAGGGGGAGTTACTGTAGCAAAAATTTAGATGGTAGTATGTGTAGGTTTCAAGATGTGGTAGTTTCAGTTTGAGGTTGACATCAATGACAAAGGGGGTGATTGTTGAAAATATTGTCATTGATGTCAAAGGTCTAGTATTATTGGTGATAAAGGCCCCATTTTACATTTAATGGTGTTTTTAATATTTATATCTTGGATAATGTGTGTTAATATTTATTTAATATTAATGAATATATTTTTTGTTGCATATAAGTCAAAAGAGGGCCCATGGAGAAGTCAAAGAGTCATGGGGTAAAGATAAAAGAGGAATGATATGCATTTTCTCATGAAGAGTCATCTTGAGGAATTCTAAGAGTCACCATGTGAAGAGAAAAGAGGGTCTAGTGCATTTTTTCATGAAGGGACACTTTAAGGAATACAAAAAGTCATCAAGATAAAGATAAAATAGGAAAGGACACATTTGCTTATGAAGGGTCACCATGTGACTTTTCAAATGCAAGGATACAAAGGGTCATGCAAGTTTGGCACCATTTTCTATGAGGATTTAAGGGTCACAAAGGGTGAATGCCAAAGGTCATTTGGAAAGATATTAATAAAGGCTTGAGAAGCCATTTGAAATATGCAAGAGAGTGCATGGTTTGTATTTATTTTAGATTAGATAAAATAAGGATATATTTTAGAGTTATATCATTTGTTGAGTAAGAAACATTGAGAGATAGTTGTGTTTTATACACAAGAGGGGTTGGTGCTCCTGTGGGTTGGTGCTCACAAATCTTTGCAAGGGCTTGGTGCTCCTATGGGTTAGTGCTCATAGATAATTATTGTGTTGGTGCTCAACAAAGGGGTTGGTTTTCCTACAAGTTGGTCCTTTCAAAACATTTAATTTGAGTTGGTGCTCATTCATATACTTGAGATTGTTCTCTGTGGTTTTTCTCACTTTGGGTTTCCATGTAAAAATCTGGTGTGTATGTGTGTGTCTCTCTCGCTCTCTCTTATGTGGTGCTTATTATTGTTTCAATTTTATTGCATATCGTGAATGTGTGATTCAGTGGTTGAAGAAGATAAATCATATTGAGTAAAAGATATATAATATATTGATTTATCTGCCCCCTCTCAGTGTATTTCGTGCTTAACAAACAACACAAAACTCTAACGAAAACTAACAAAATGACTAACCATAAGAGTTAGGTATGCATTGAAACATTCTTTACCTCTTTATAACCTAACCAAACACTTAACTCCCTAATTAATTTCCCTTTTATGATCAAAATCCAACAAAAATCATTTAATAGAATTCAAATATTTGAATTCTAGTTTTGGTGGGAAAACACAATAATGACTCAAATTTGAATTTTAAGACCACCTAAGGATTCTAACCTATAAAAATACACTCTAAATGACTCCTAATAGATATAATAACTCAAAATTATAGACCATGAATATTACCTACATCATATTACCAAGGGGTAAAGAAAACTTTCCCTAAAATTTATAAACCATCTTTTGTATTATGCTTCACTTGCTAAATTTTGATCTCCATTGCTTGGCCCCCTAGATCCCAAAGCATACTTGAGGTTTTTATACCTTCTTGTCTCTTATATTTTATTGCAACCAATTTCTCTTGTATATGTACATGATCTCTTGATCCACACTTATATTTTATCTTGCCTTTTGATATCTTCCTTTATGTTATTCATGCAAGATACAACAAGTTATTAAAAAAATCGTGGTTCTCCTCATTCTCTTGAGGCATTCTCCAAAAATCCTATTTTTTCTCTTTCTTCTTTCTTCTTCCAGTCATCTTATTGTGCCCTGTATGCTTCATCCTTCCTCTTTGCATCAGCCATAAATGCACCTTGATCTTCTCCTTGTATGATTTCTCCCTCATTTATCACATGTTATTCAACCTCAACATATACAACTTATTCATGTAGAGTACCTTCATGTACTTGAATATTCCTTATCTTCATTAATTCTCTTGTCTTGGAAACCACTATTGCATGCCATGAGTCTATATTTTCCTTGTTCACTTCTTTAACCATCTCTTTATACATTTAATGAGGATCAAATCCATATTCTCTCTTCAAAGATTCATACAAACTAGAATAATAATCATACCTTTGCTCATGGTGTTACCCTAATGTTTCTTTATCTTCATTTTCATCCACTTCATGCTTCATGTCACCTTGTTTAATGGATGGCTAATGTATTTTTTCTTCTTCCATCATTAAGACTCTATATTTATTCTCTTCTTCCTTTTGGTGCCTCTTGAACACCACTAGATCATATTCCTCTTCTTCTTATTTATTGAGCCTACACATTGGCCCAACTATCTCATTCTCTTTCTCAACTCTCAAACCTACATATACACATATCAAAGAAACATTAGTTTGAAATCCATGAGGCTTGATTACTTTATTTTCCTTCATCTTTGGTTGTTTTCCCAATACCTTCAACTATCTCCTTACTTTGCACACTTCTCTTTATCTTTTCCTCTTCTTCATGATGTCTTTCAGAGGCCATCTCACTCTGGTTCTAATCTCAACTAAAAACTTTGGTCTTAGTACCTCCAAAGCTTTCTCTATTTCTTTAGAGTATGCCTTCAACTCAAAAATCTATCTTTGCTTATCCTCCTCTTTTTTCACTTCCTTGTGGCCATCTTCTTGTTTCAAGCCCTTCATCTTCTTTGTATTCTCTTCTCTCTCTCTCTCTAGGTCTCTCTCATGGACCTTTCTTCTTTTCTTGACAAGCCTTCTCACTTGCCTTCTTGACCATTCACTTGGTCTCTCTCACTTGACTCCCTCTTTCTTGGAGTCTATCTCTTTCTTGTCCTCACCTAGGAATATTTTCTCACTCTTAACCTTTTCCTAAGACTCTTTTTTCTCTCTTCAAGCTTACTCTTGAGATTATATACATAGATCTATCACTGCTTACCTCTTTCTCTCTCCATGCCTCTTGGATTAAAGGCTTAGCCACAAACTTCTCACATACCTTTTTGCCTCTTTTTTAGATATGTATGCAACTTCTTTAGCAGCCTTACAACATTATTGAAATGAAATAATCAAATAAAATAAATAAAATCAAAAAAATATATGTACTTTTTATTTATTTAAACCTTATTCACCTGGTTCCCAATGACCTTCTCACTCTAATACCAAATGATGTAGAGGTCAATGCTTCATTATAATTCATGAAAATAATAAAAACTTATATCTTACCTCTATTACATGCACATACCTAGCTCTATCCTTTTATTTTATTTATAAATTCACATCAAATATTCACCTATTGACTTAATTCTCCTCAATGGCTTCTTAGTCTACTAAAGGTATTCATTCATGCACTACACTTTCTTATTCATTATTCCACTCTTATAACCAAGGATTATGAAAACACATGTACATTAGTGGTTCTTGGACTAAATATTTGGTTTATTGGTTCTAGAAACCTTATCCTTACTCTTTATGGTCTCCTTAGACCCCTTAATTCATACACAAAACTCTTTCACACCTCATGTCTTAACATTGATAATTTATTACCTTTCACTAGATATGCTTTATAGCCTTTTTTTGGACAATTTCTTCAAGTATGAGCATGTATAGATGAATCTTAGAAAAATTATTACCATTTCAACTACCCTTTACAACCTTATGGCTATGCAAAAATTTCCATACTCTATCTTGTCTTCTCGACCACCTTTCTAGGTCCTTTTGCTCATTGATTAGGCCTTTTAGGTATTTTACACCTTGGCTGGTACATAGTCCCATTAATACATACATATACATAAGGAAACAACTTGAAAAAATTAAAATATATTAACACATATACATCCCCACCTTTTCACAAAAAATCAAGGTTTTTTACTAGTGGAATCTTCCACAACTAAAGTTTTCTCTTCAAAAGCCTAGAATAGGGTCTGTGTAGAATTGAGGTAACTTGAGAGGAAATGATCTAATGTATTAATATTCAACACAACTTACAACCATATATTTTTCCTAAATAAAGTCTATATAACCTATTTACATATTTCTCATTCATAAGCCTTCTTCCATGAATCCATTGTATGTTTCTTTACATGAATTCTTTGTTAGATTTAGTCTTGTTTCTCTATTATCTATAGGCCTGAGTACAATATTTCAAAAAGTATAAATAATAATTATTCATATATATCTAATAAAATTAAAAGGAATCTTATTGATGTATTTTATTTTTTAACCCAGCTTCATAGAACCTTCACTTGGACAAATTTCTCCTACAATCCTTACTTTAAACGTAGAATGCATGAACATAGGGTTTTGACACATTCAATATCTTTTCATTAAAAATATGAAACTTCCTCTTATCTTGAATATTTTTTTAGGATGAAAAATTATCTATTGGTTGCCAAGGATCTATATATATATTCCAAAACATCTACCATAGATTCTTCTTTTGGAACCCTCACTTTCTCTCAACTCTAAACACAAAAATAGGGGTATTTGGGGTTTACAATTTAGATTTTCATAATAGAGTATTTAAAACAATGAACCAATGCTTTATAAACATCAAAAAATCAAGTATATATCACACCACATACATAATAACATAAAATAACTATCTTTATTTGAGACTTGCTATCAAAATACTAACTTGCATAGTTGGTTTAATGTCTATACATAGAAAATATAGAGTTTACCATCATTTCTTGGCTTCAAATAAGAGAAATTTTATTTTTATTCATTTCTTGGGGTTTTTATAGATTTTTCCTTTGAATACAACCACAAATTTTACTTCCACAAATACATTTACAAGTTTATATACCTCCATAACTACCTAACTTACTCCTAACTCCCACATATATGTTGGGAGAGACTTAACAACACAAACCTCTAACCAAAACTAATAAAATTCCTAACCATAAGGGTTAATTATTAATTTAAAAATTATTGACCTATTTATAACACAACCAAATAATTAATCCCCCTAATGACTTTCCCTTCTATGATCAAAATCTCACAAAAACCAATTACTAGTATTCAAATATTTGAATTCTAATTTTGGTAGGAAAATACAATAATGAATAAAATTTTAATTTTAAGACCACATAAGGATTGTAACCTGTATAAAAACACTATAAATGGATCCTAATATCTCTAATAAATCAAAATTTGAGACCATTAAGATTCCTCTACATCATACTACTAAGGGGCAATGAAAACTTTCCCTAAAATTTATAAGCCATCTTTCTTGTTGTGCTTCACTTGTTGAATTTTGATCTCCATTTCTTAGCCTCCTAGATCCCAAGGCTGACTTAAGGTTTTTATACCTTCTTGTCTCTTATCTTCTAATCCAACCAATTTCTCTTGTATATGTGCATACTCTCTTGATCTACACTTATATATTCTCTTGCCTCTTGATATCTTCCTCCATGATATTCCTAAAAGATACAATAAATCATTAACAAAATTATGGTTCTCCTCATGCTCTTGAGGCATTATCCAACTCTCCACTTTGCTCGCTTGTTTTTATTTCTTCCAAATACCTTCTTGTGCCTTGTATGCTTCATCCTTCCTCTTTGCATCAGCCATTAATGTACCTTGATCTTCTCCTTGTATGATTTCTCCCTTATTTATCACATGTTATTCAACATAAATAGCTACAAATTATTCATGTAGAGTGCCTTAATATAATTTAATCCTCCTTATCTTCATTAATGATCTTATCTTGGACACCACTACTACATTCCATGAGTTTATATTTTCCTTGTTCACTTCCTTAACCATCTCTATATACATTTAATGATGCTCAAATCCACATTATCTCTCAAAGATTCATACAAAATAGAATAATCCTCATACATTTGCTTATGTTTTTGCCCCAATATTTTTTTTCCTTCATTTTCATCCAGTTCATGCTTCATGTCACCTTGATTAATGGATGGTTGACCTACTTGTTCTTCCTCCATCATCAAGACTCTATCTTAAGCCTCTTATTCCACTTGGTGCCTCTTAAACACCACTTGATCATATGCCTCTTCTTATGATTTATTGAGCCTAGGCATTGGCCAACTATCTCATTCTCTTTTTGAACTCTCAAACCTGCATATGCACATATCAAAGAAATATTATTTTGAAATCCATATTGCCTCTTTTTCCTTTATATTTGGCTGCTTGCTCAACACCTTTAGTTGTCTCCTTACTTTACACACTTATATTGTTATTTTCCTCTTCTTCATGATGTTTTTGAGAGGCCATCTCACTCTGGTTCTCATCTAAACTAAAAACTTTGGTCTTAGTGCCTCCAAAGCTTTCTCTAATTATGTCAAGTATGCCTTCAACTCAATAATCTCTCTTTTCTTATCTTCCTTTTTCTTCACTTCCTTGTGGCCATCTTCTCAGATTAATCCCTTAATCTTATTTTCATTCTCTTCTCTCTCTATCTAGGTCTCTCTCATGGAACTTTCTTCTCTTTTTGGCAATCCTTCCTACTTGCCTTCTTAACCATTCACTTGGTCTCTCTCAATTGACTCTCTCTTTCTTGTCCTCACCAGTGACTCTTTTCTCAATCTTTTCCTTTTCTTAAGACTCTCTTCCCTCTCTCTTCAAGCTCACTCTTGAGCTTATTTCCTTGGACTCTCACTAGCTCACCTCTTTATCTCTATAAGCCTCTTGGCTTAAGGGCTTAACTACAAAATTCTCACTTACTTTCCTACCTCTCTTTCACATATGCCTAAAACTTATTTAACACCCTTAAAAAATTATTAAAATTAAGTGATAAAATACACAAACTAAAATAAAAAACAAATATGTACATTTTCTTTATGCATGCCTTCTTCACCTACTTCCCAATGACCTTCTCACTCTCATACCAAATGATGCAGAGGTCAATGCTTCCTTGTACTTCATGAATGAAAATAAGAAATTATATCTTACCTCTGCTACATACACATACCCATATTTATCCTTTATTCTCTCTATTCATTCTCATCAATTTTTCACTTATTGACTTACTTCTCCTTAATGGCTTCTTAGTCTACCAAAGGTATTCATTCATGCACTATACTTTCTTATTCATCATTCTACTCTTATGACCAATGATTATGGAAACACATGTTAATTAGTGGTTCTTGGATTCATTGTTTGGTTTACTATTTCTAGACACCTTCTTTGTACTCTTTATTGTCTTCTCACACCCCTCAATTCATTCACCAAAATCCTTCACACATCTTGTCTTAACATTGAAAATTTCTTATCTTTTACTAGATAGGCCTTGTAGCCCTTTTTTGGAAAATTTATTCAAGTAAGGTCATGTACAAATGAATATTAGAAAAATTCTTTCCTCATAAACTAAATTTTATCACCTTCTAGCTATGCACAAAGTTTAATTCTCTATCTTGTCTTCCAAACCACCTGTCTAGGTCCTTTTGCTCACTAATTAGGCCTTTTAGGTATTTTATACCTTATCTAGTATAGATTACCCTTAATACATACATATACATATGGAAATAAATTGAAAAACTTAAAATATATTAACACATATACATCCTCAACTTTTCAAAAAAATCAAGTTTTTTTACTGGTGGAATCTTCTACAACTGATGTTTTCTCTTCAAAACCCTAGAACAGGGTATGTGTAGCACTGAAGTAACCCAAGAGAAAATGATTTAATGTATTAAGCTTCAACACAAGTTTCAACCTTCTTTTTTGCCTATATAATGTCTATATAACCTATGTATGTCATTCCCATTCATAAACTTTCTTCCATGAAGCCATTGTATGTTTGTTTACATGAATTCTTTGTTAGACTAAGTCTTGTTTCTCCACTGTCTACAGGCCTGAGTGCAATATTTAAAAAATTATAAATAATAAACATTCAAATATCTATAATAAAATGAAAATTAATCTTACTAATTTATTTTAAGTTTCAACCTAGCTTCATATAACCTTCACGTGGACAAAGTTCTCCTACAACCCTTTCCTTGAATGCGGAATGCATGAACATTGGGTTTTGACATAGTCAATATCTTTTCATTCAAAATGTGAAACTTCCTCCTATCTTGAATATTTTATTATTATTAAAAATTCTCTATTGTTTACCAATAGTTTTAGATATTCTCCAAAACATCCACCATATATTTTTCTTTTAGAACCCTCACTTTCTCTCAACTCCAAATGCAAAGATAGGGGTATTTGGGGTCTAAAATTTAAATTATTCACAATAGAATATTTAAAACAAAGAACCAATGCTCAATAAACATCAAAAAATAAATTATAGATCACAACATAGACATAATAACATAAAACAACTATATTTATTTGAGACTTTCTATCAAAATACTGACTTACACAGTCAGCTTAACATCTATACATAGAAAATATAGAGTTTACCATCATTTATTATCTTCAAATAAGAGAAAATTTATCTTTATTCACTGCTTTTGGTTTTTATACATTTTTTATTTGAATCCAACCCCCACTCTAACATCCACAAAGACATTTAAAATTTTATATACCTCCATAACTACCTAATTAACTCCTAACTCCCACATATACGTTGGGAAAGACTTAACAAAACAAACCTCTAACCAAAACTATAAAAATTCCTAACCATAAGGGTTAAATATGCATTGAAACATTATTTACCTCTTGATAACCTAACCAAACACTTAACCCCCCTAATAACTTTCCATTCTATGAATAAAATCCCATAAAAACCAATCACTAGAATTCAAATATTTGAATTCTAGTTTTGGTAGGAAAACAAAATAATGACTCAAATTTGAATTTTAAGACCAATTAAGGATTATAACCTATGAAAAAACACTCTAAATGACTCCTAATATCTATAATAACTCAAAATTATAGACCATGTATA
Source organism: Torreya grandis (assembly GCA_037957365.1). Classification (NCBI taxonomy): domain Eukaryota; kingdom Viridiplantae; phylum Streptophyta; class Pinopsida; order Cupressales; family Taxaceae; genus Torreya; species Torreya grandis. The sequence continues at coordinate 2,716,406 of JARHVA010002215.1, read as the reverse complement.
TTCCCCTGCATTATGTTTACAATTTAAGGTTTCAAATTTAGGGTTTAGGGCTTAGTGCTTAGATCTTAGGGATTAGGGTTTAAGGTTTAGGGTTTATAATATAGGCTTTAGGGTCTAAATTAAAAGATAAATGAGGATAATTTAAGTTACTTGAACCTATTTATGATCATAAAATATGTTTTTATATTCTACTAGCCCCTATGTCATCATAGATTGAGCGAATTAGTTAATTGGGGTAGTTAGTGGTATGATTTGGGTCAAATTTATTCTTGTGAACTTATTTATTAATATAAATGATGGTAATCATGTCTCAAATTATTGTTTTTAAGTTTTAATAGTTTATGATTTATGGTTTAGTGTCTATAGGTTTTAAGGTTTAGGGATTAATGTTTAATGTTTAGGATGCATATGATATAGGGTTTAGGGCTTAGGGTTTAGGTCTTAGGGTTTATAATTTAGGGTATAGTGTTTATAGTTTAAGATTTAGAGCTTAGGGTTTAATATTTATGGTATAGGGTGTTAGAGGGTTTAGGGTCCAATTTCAAAGGCAATTGAGGATAGTTTGAGTTGCTTGAACCTATTTATGAGCACATAATATGTTTTTAAGTTCAGTTAGTCCTAGATGTAGTCAAAGATTGAGAAAATAAGTCAATTAGAGTAGCTAATGGTGTAATTTATTCCAAGTTTATCCTTATAAACCTAATTCTTAGTCTAAATTATGGTAATTGGGGTTTAAATTATTGTTTTAGTATTTTACTCTAGTTTACAATTTATGGTTTAGGGTTTTTAGGGATTTGAGTTTAGGGATTAGGGATTAAGGAACTTAGTGTATCTAAGGTATAGGTTTTAGGGTTTAGGAATTAGGTATTAGTGTTTGAAATTTAGGGTATAGGGTTTATGGTTTATATATTAGGGTCAAAGGTTTACGATATAGGGTGTAAGGTTTAGGGTCTAACTGTGAAGCCAATTGAGGATAATTTGAGTTGCTTAAACATATTTGTGATCATAAATTATGTTTTTTGGTTCCCTTATCCACCATATCATCATATATCAATAAAATTATTCAATTAGGGTAGGTTATTATGTGATTTGAGCAAAATGTATCCATGTGAACCTAATTCTTAGTCTTAATGATGGTGATTTGGGCTCAAATGATTGGTTTAGGGTTTTAAGAGTTACCAATTTATGGTTTAGGGTTTTTTGCTTAGGGATTAGGGTTTAAGTTTTAGGGTTTAAGCTTTATAATTTATTGTACAAGGTATAATTTTTAGGGTTTAGGGTTTATTCTTTAGGGCTTAAGGTTTAAGGTTTATGGTATAGGGTGTAGGGTATAGGGCATAACCATGAAGGAAATTAAGGATAATTTGAGTTTATTAAACCTATGTATGAGCACAAATTGTGTTTTTGGGTTACATTATCCCCCATTTCATCATAGATAAAGTGAATTATTTAATTAGAGTAGTTAGTGTTATGATTTGGGCTAAATTTATCCTTGTGAACCTAATTCTTAGTTTAAATGAAAGTAATTGGGGCTCAAATGATTGATTTAGGGTTTTAAGAGTTTATGAGTAATGGTTTACAGTTTCAGTATCATTGAGTTTAGTGATTAGATTTTAGGGTTTAGGGTTTATGGTTTAGAGTTTAGGGTTTAGGGTTTAGGTTTAAGGTTTAGTGTCTATGGTGTAATGTTAAGGGTTTAGGTTTAAGGTTATTTTTGCATACATATAATACCATGTACATTGTTCTGATTCTACTAGAAAAAAAAGTGTACGATCAACATCATTTTTTTACATCGTGGGTTATGTCCCCTATGTAATAAAGATTGTAGGTTTAGTTTTTAGTTATTTAATATTTGTCCCCACTTGGTATTGCACATCAATTTGGTCTATTATTTAATATTTGGATTATTTTCCCCACCCTCAAAATTTTTCAACTTTGTGAAATCATGGGTGAGAACTTTTATAATATAAAGAAGTTAAGGTGAAAAACACCAGAGGAATTAGAAGTGTAGAAAAAAATCAAAGGCAATGAATGCAAAAGATTTGTGCAAGTAATTATACTATCCATAATGAATTTATTTTCATAAATAATGGTGAAAAAAATAATAATAATAGTATACCAAATTTTGAAAATACAATTATTAATTATGATAGTATACCAAATTACAATGCAAGTTCGCATTTAAATTTTAGGCTTTTTAGTTTTGGTGATGGTGATAATATGCATGATGATGTAAATTACATGGAAACACTGATTGGTGAAAGTAGTAATCAAGAAAACAATAGGGAAACACCATCAAATGAATAAACTATTAATGAAGAAAATAATATGAAAATACCAAATCAGTCAAATTTCCCACTATGAACACCTCAGAATTTTGAAAATAAAACCCATGTATTTAATTTAAATTGATGAAAACATTTTGAAACCAATTCCTAAAAAATATTTGAGCACCATATGAGAATAAAAGCTTTAAAAAATTAGGATTTGTACTTTGAAAAATTAAACAAAACTCAAAGATGCCAATTATTTATTACATTGATGAAAGTGCATAGGATGAGACCTAAAATGCACACCCTAGGATTAAGATCATTTAATATTGATGGTGTAAACAAGAAAATTGTTAAAAAAAATTCATAATGCATACCATCAAGTAGGTTTTAATAAATGCATCAAAGATGGTAACACTACCTAATGCATTATTATAACTTCTTTGGTAAGTTGTCAAACACAGAAAAAAGATTGATTAGACAAACAACCTGGGTATTGTACATAAACAAGAAAACACTAATGAAATAATTGGGATACATATAAAACTTTAAGTTTTATATAATAATGACATGTGGGCATTCTTTGGTAGACTCACATGAAAATACAAGAATATAGCCTATGCCCTACAAGATTTACTTGCATAGTTTTGGAAAGCTAACACAAGGGTATCACCTAATATTAGAGATGCAGTGGAAATAAGATTTCATTATCATAAGCATGAAATACATCCTAAATTTTTTTTGGATATGAATCAAACACATTTGTACTCTAAATTTGTTTAAAAATATCGACATATTCTATTAATAAAAGGTATTTTAAGATTGTAAAACCCTTATATGTGAATTTTTGATGCATTATGATATTTTTCTTCATGTACATTATAATTTACATACTGAAACCATTTATCAAGAGTGTGGAGTGAAATCCCCACCAAAGTTAGCAAGGGAATTTATTCCATCCATTTTTTGTGAAAGATGAGATGGATAATTTTTTCATAACAAAGCATGTTTGGATGTAACTTGTAACATTTATGGTGGATTGACAAATTTTCAAAATCATACCCATGAGGAGTGTACACATGAAATTGGATAATAATTGATTGGATTTAGTAAATATAAATCTGTGACTTATCAATTAAAAGATGGAAAGGAATCTAAAAGGTGAGATCTTGTTATAGAATAAATACCTATTTCCAAATAGATCTCTGCCTAACCTTAAGAATTTGTATTGGACTTGAAATACCAATAACCCTATTATTTATCACTAACTCTTGACTAATTTAATCTATGTATTCTAATCAAAAAACACCCTCAATGATATTAAATAATGTACTCAATCCCAAGACTATTATATGCCTTTAAACACAACCCTTTATCAACTCCTGAAGCAAACAAATACACATTCTCACTTATTTAATATGGTTAAGAGGTTATTGTATATTTTTTTAATTCAAACTTATTATTTTATTTTATATCATGAAGAAATTCAACATCAAAACTAAGATGATAAACTTGGCCCTTATTGATCTACTAGGCCTAATTCTACCTTTTAAGGGCTTATAACAAATTCAAGGTGAAAATGTTGTATTGCCTCTTTATATAGGTATAAATTAATGAACAAAAATATATACACCTTTATACAAGGTAAAATAATTCAATTCCTAATCAAAATTGATTCAAATCTCTCTTTTCTACCTTATCTCAATGAACACCTATAGGCAGTCCTAAACATGGTCCTATATAAATGAGGTTTCAGAGTTTATTGAATTCTCTCTTGAGATTTTGTATAAAATTTAAAATAGTGATAATCCAATACATTTTATTGGTTTATCAAGGATTAAACTCAATGGCAATGTTGCTCTTTTAGGTCTCTACAAGCCTAATATATCTCCTTCAAAGGGTCTTCCTTTAATCCAATCACCAAATGGCCTAGATAGCTTTACTAAAGTGTTTCATTATGATAAAAAAACACTAAAAAATCTTCATACATATCTTTAAACCAAATAACAAATAAAAACAATCAATTTTTCTCCTTTTTGAGCCTTCTTAGTAGTCACCTATAGGCATACCTAAACACAATAATTTATAAATAGAATTATAGGAATATTTTAAACCTAATAATGCTTGTATAATCTCCCAAACATTTTATATAAATTAATCATAAATTTTAAATTAGTTTCATCAATTAAAATTTAAGTTATGGGGCTTTTGTGTTAAAAACCCTACTCTAGGGTTTCTCAAAAAACTTAGAGCCTGAGAGCTAATAAATGATTTTTATTAAATTTTAGGGGATTTATAATATTTATAACACATTTTACAAGGTATTAATAACCTTAATAATCTTACAACCAAGCTCATGCAAATTTTCTCACATGTTACAAGTGACTGTGAAGGACTATAGGTGTGTAAAAATAGAGTTTTGGTAGGTCTCAATAGTGAGAACTTGAAATCAAGAGAAAAATCACTTAAAATTGAGTTGTATATCATTAAATAATATAAAAACTATATTATTAAAAAAATTCAATAAAAAAACTCCTTTTATTTGTAATAAAATCACACTTTTTTTTACACAGACCCCTATTTTGTATTAGTAGACAGTCAACAACAACACAATCATGAAATTTTTGACAATTTATACTTGTTATATACTTTAAATTCATTCCTCATTGGTTTTTTTAAGTATTCTCTAATGGAGGAAGACAAATACAATATTAGAATGGCCTAATTTGACTCAAGATTTCAGTCAACAACTTGTCCTCAAGATAGTAAATGTCCAATTTTGAGTAATCTTTTAGTTCCATTAACTTTGTTTGGTTTTTGGGATAAAAACCACTGAATAAACCTTGTATGGAACCCTATACACTTTATAGGAACATGAAAACTCAGCATGACACTTTCATAATTGAAATCTTTTCACATATTTACAATAAATATATTCAAAAATTCAAATTTTGCTTTCGGTAGGAAAACATTCCAAACCATCTAACTGACCTATAAATTAACTTCTAAGACCTTTATCAAGGAATTTACTGATTGATCTGACTACCTAAGAATCTAATAACTCTTGACACTACCATTTCATCATACTTTCAATGATGCTCCTGCACCACATACATTTCAATAACATTCAATAGACTGTAAGGTATATTTTTAATGCTCAACAAAAGTTTAAGGCATACAATAATGTGAACATGTAATAAAATATCTAATAAATTATAACAAAATCCAAAAGCTAAAATCAACAATAATATTTAAAAATTAAAGTGTTGATCAATAGATGTATATAATAGATCTATAATATCCATATAAAGGTGTAAAAAATGTGAACACTAGATACAATATCCTAGGTCAATGTCATTTATGCATTTAATGTTGTAAATAACTATACATCAAGACATATAAACATATGCAAAATTTTCATAATACATTATCCTAATCAATAAAATTTGTCACTTTCTTTGCCTTGATTGTAGAAGCCTCTCCCTTGGATGTCTTGCTCACAACTAGAGGTGTTGGATCTAGACAATTACAAGTCCTCCTTCACTCAAAAATCACATGTAAATCCAACTATTCATATGAAAATATTGTCAAAAAATGTACATGCACTGGAATGAGATACTTAAAAAATTAACAAGTTAAGTTTTTAAATGATACAATAATTATTCATAAGGGAACTTACCATAGGTTAGTAATCATGGTCAATTTGGGATTGGTGCTTAATAGGTTCAATGATAGGCTCATGTTGGTGAATGAGAGTGTGAAATGAGTCACCAATAGGAGTTAGTGATGTTCTCATCATAACATAAGTGTTGGTTCCCTAAAAATATATATATACACAAAATAAAAATTCAAATTTAGTTCATAAAAATTTAAGTCAATTGCCTAAATCATTAAAATATAATAGAAAAATTTACAAATTATATTGTCAACTATACCATGTCACCCCTGCTAATCATTTCAATAGGACTAGAAAACATCACTGGAGGAGTCTTTATAGATAATTTTTTCATGTGTTATCTATTTTCACAACTATAGATGATAAATACAAAACACACATCCATATTTACACCTAAACATTACAGTAACTCTCATGTACCTTGGTGAGTTGTTGTGCATATGAAATCATAACAAAAACACCTACATATGTTACACACACACACACACACACACACACACACACACACACACACACACACACACACACACACACACACACACACACACACACACACACACACACACACACACACACACACACACACACACACACACACACACACACACACACACACACACACACACACACACACACACATGCATGCATACAAGTGTGTGAATAAAACTAGTTTCAAACACCACAGAGGGAGAATTAAATCAAAATTGATCATAGTTAGTAAATTCAAGTATTCTATTTACATCAATAAAATTAATTAATACTCATAAATCATCTGTGTATAGTTATATACAAGCATAGTAGCATCAACACATGCTCCTACATCCTATTGTAACATAAAAAATTCATATATATTATAGTTCTTTATATATGAAAAATAATTAAATACCTTTTAAATTATAAAAATATTTAAAATTTATTAGGTCTAACAATTTTTTGCAATAAGTAAAATATTAAAACTACTTGGGAAGTTGTACCCAAGGTGTCTAGATCAAATAAAGATGGTTGAAACATAATGAGGTTGATATCATCTAGCACATAGAAATACCATCATGAGTGGCTTACATGGTATCCTCCCCCTCCTTGGGTCTAGTGCATATAACACCACATGATCTATAATAGTGAGATTTCTAGGTAGTAATGATAGATAAAGCCTTACCATGTCCACCATTGCGAGGTATGATAAATCTAGATCATATGTTGAATGAGGATGTCAATAAGAGCCTTAAGCACATATAAATCATAAATTTATAAAGTCTCCTTGACTGTAGAGGGTAGGGTCTTGATTAGATTCATGATGTGCACCTAGCCTATCCTATGCAAATCCCTTTCCTCTATTAAATAACTCTGATAAATCAATATATTTTGGGACTTCATTAAAAATAAACTTACAATATAATTTTCTCAAAAAATACATTGAGACCTCATTATTGTTACAAGGTGGGTGATCAAAGACCATCCACCATTGATCCCAAAAATTCTATTTGATAAAATTATGAGTTCACCAATGGATTTAAATCTATTTGGTTGTCCAATCTAGTAGTTCACCTATTTTCCCATCAATGAATAGGGCACAAATTTGGGATTTGGTTATATTTTTATATTTCGTAGTGGCTATAGATAATTTGTTGGAATAGTATGCCTCACATCTATTTCTATACTCAAACCACATATTAATTTGAACTTTTAATGAGTCAATTTCACCTAATAATGTTTGTAATGTGTTTGACAAAGAAAGTCAATGGGGTTTGTTTGTATAAATATCCTTGATGTCCTAATTAGATTTTTAATTTTGATCTTATTTTCAATTATATGGGCTGATAAATCCTCTTGAATACCATGGGGGGCTTGAGGAACTACAGGAGGGCTAGGAGGGTTTTACAGGTGAGGAGGGATAGAAAGGTTTTGTGAGTGAGGAGGGATAAGAGGTTAAATTTGTTTAGTGTCACTTGCATCTACATGTGATAAAAAATAAAAAAATTAACAAATTCAATAAAAATGCAACAAAATTTATGGGTATTTATTTCTAAATACATTAAATTTTTTTTGCATACCTCTCTTTCAACATGACATTATCGAATTGGACTTGCCCTAGTCTCACTAAACTACGTATCTCTTCTTATTATCTTTTTCTCATGGTTTGCATTGATACCAAATGAATTGCATCGATTATTTTTTTGGTTTTAAAATAACACAATGTTATTTTAAAATTGTATATTCCATTAAACTACATACATGATTCTAAACTACATATGCAATTTTGACTCGGTAATATTGAGCCTATGTTATAGAACTACTTACATGGTTTTTATAAACCATGTATGTGGTTCTTCAAATTTACATACGTGGAATTGATTTCAAAAAAAGATGTTTACTTTTTGGGCCCCCATCTCTATACACTTAAATTTTTAATAGATTTGAATTGGAATAACAATTATTTTCTATTAAATATGTAAATTATAATCTAGTGCATATATGCTTGAACTAGTGGCATGACTTTTGAATTTTAAAAATGCATATATGTGCATGAACCAACATCATGCCCTTGAATATTTACCAAATGATATATAAAGGCATGCATCTATATATTCAACTATAACTATATTTGAAACCTATAATTTATATTCATGTAATTAAATTACATATACCTATGCATATACATTTAAGTGTGTATGATTATGTACTCAAGTCTCTATAAAGTGACTGCATATGCATTTATTATGCTCCCATAATATGTATCAGTGTACCAATATATGTGATGTATGTGATTTATAAATTAATTTTAATTTTTTGACACCTATATTCTATCATAAAATATTACTTTTATACTCATTGGGGCTTGAATCTGTAAGAAAAGTCTACTCTAATGTCCCCATTTTGAGATGAGAGATATAGCCTACAAGTCACTCATCCAAAAAAAATATTTAACTGCATCATGTGATAAATATGTAATTAAGTATAATCATGTCACCATTTGGAGATTGTGTTATCATAGTATAGTGTATGTCATCAAGGCATATATGAAACATATGTACTATGAGGCATACAAAGGTCATGTCTAAACATATATAGTAATGAGGCATGTAGTAAAGTAACCATCTTGTAATAGCATTACCTAGTGAAAGTGCATGACATGGATCATGGCATTACTAATCAAACTAAACAAACACAACATAAAATGTCACAAAATATCACACATAAGGCCAAGGGCCACATACAAGGGACAAGAACATGTCAAAACAAATAATACCAAGGGCCAAGGGCCACATGCCAAAGGCATAAAAAATGTCACAAATAAGGGACATAAAAATATCACATATACAAGGCCCAATGGCCACACAAAATAAGAAATCAATTTCTATCCTATCATGTAATAAATTAATAGAAATAAATGAGGATAGAATAAGTGAAAACTAGTTTACACCATTTATATGTATTAATGTCACATCATATAAAATTAGTATATCCATGTAGCACAATGTAAGATATGAGAAACTAGAAAGAAACTTGTAAGCTGTGTAGCTCAACATTGTAGAGAGGTCATAAATATATATAGAATATAATAATGTAAATGTAGAATAATATACCCCAAATATACTCATGGTCAGTGAGTAGAAGAGAATCTAGCATTAAACATCAATGCATATAATGTATGTCCTATATCACTCTCATATACCTCATGAAATGAGTGTGTATGAGAAATAGTATGTTGTCTACTAAAATATGTGATAAATAAAAAAGTAAATAAGTAAACTAGTAACTCATTTCATGCTTGAGTCTTGATTTTTGAATTTTTTAATATATTTTGAATGTTTTTGTATTTTTGAAATATTAGATTTTTTATATTTTTGACATTTTTTTTTTTTTTTTGAATTTTTGACATATTTGGTATTTTTTGTATTTTTGATATGTGAAAAATGTAAAATAAAATAGCCAATTATCCCATCAATGGGAATACCATAGTGCATGTATATATCATATAATTTGAAGGTAAATTTATACAAATGAAAAGTTTCATATGTAGATAATTCATAATCTAAAAATGAATCAGGGGTTGTAATGTAGCAGTCATGATCATTTATCATATAATCTTATGTAAGATGTGTTAATTCATATGGTTTAGGACTTGATGGGGTCCAATATATAGTAGAATAATTCTCCATTTTTTAAGTTTGTTGTGGAACATGTTGAACTATATAAAGTATTGCCTTTTGGATGCCCTATAGAAGATGAGCATCTATAAGTTACTCTTTGATGTGAAGCTTATTATATTGGAGGGTGTAATACTCTCCTTTAAAATAATAATATATAAATATTATATATAAGTGTAATAACTGATTCTACATTATGTTCTTGAATATATGTAGTGGTCAATTGTGGTGGTAGTGGGGGAGGAGTTACCACTGATTATAGAGGGTATTCATATCAAATACTTGAAATTGTGACCACTTGGTTATAATCTATATATTTGAGACATCAATTTATTGTATATGGCACTACATGGATATTTTATATCTAAAGGCATCCTAATAACAATTCAAATATCCATGTGAAGACTAAGAATGGAGTATCCATTATCATTGAACCAACTTGATTATTTAGAAGGTTACATGTTTGATTCAAATTAGGTTCACTAATATATTTTACCCTATTTTTGATTTAACAATTTTTAATAGGCATAAAACATTTAAATATTATTAAGATTGTAATATATGGCATTCAAGAATAAATATAAATGGAAAACATAATTAATTGAAATTAATCAACATGTGGAAAATGTTAAATAAATTAATTACAACCAATAATGAGATATTTAGTTTTTATTATTTTCTATTGACTATAATAGGTGTCTATTAGTGAAAACTAGGGTAAAACATGATTTTGACAGCTTAGGTCCAAAAATAGTATCCATGACTATGTCTGGACAAATTTGTACTCCCTGGATAACTAGCAATGTGGTCTTGTTTATTGTCTATGAATTTATCTACTATGAAAGTGATGAAATTATGATTACTCTGCCACCTACACTTGTGTCTACCAAGAGATTTGAAACATTAATTCATGTAAAATACCACATGAATATACATTTAATATGAAACCCTAGATTTGGCATAAATTATTCAATATCAAATAGGGGATGTTAGGTGAATGGGATTGATTTGGACTGACCTTTGGATAATCCTCATTGACTAACCAAGTGATGAATTACATTGAAAATACTTTAAAGGTTATTAAACTAGAATACGGTTCTCCTAATAATGTGTATGTGTTAAATTATGAGTGCAATAATATATGTTCTTTGTCTTATTTTACCATTGGAACAAGCATGCAAATATGTATTCAACCTTTTTAACTTTAAAATTTAGCTTCAATAATTCTATAAATGAATTATGTAATCTTTTTCTATCTCTTGGTAATATAGAGTGTCATCCCTAAATTCCTTATAGTAGCTTTGTATTTATATATATCTTGATTTTAAATTAGGATAACTATTGGCACATAAAAACTGAGCTATCAAGACCCAAATGGGTAAAAAAATTGACCCAACATAACACCGTAAGTTACACTTGAATGAGTTTGTTTTTTATGAACAAGTCCATGGGTCTAAATCTATATGAAAATTGTGATCTTGTCTATAAAGTGCACAAAAATATGAAAAGAAAGGAAATGGATATCCCTATGATAATATTGAAAGGATGAAAAATAGTGAACAATTGACCACACAAATGTATGAAATAAAGACGAAATACCCAAGACCCAAACAAGTTCACTAAAAATTTCATTCATCATTAATAGTTTATACATGTAAAGTTGTATGAAAATATATAAAAAGTAGGCTTGTAACAAATTTGGTTGTTTACATCCCCGCCTTATTCTAGTAATGAAATTAGTAGAGTAAATGTTAAAAATACCTGAGTATGTAAGACACTCTTTGTCTTTGGTATAAAACTCTGATTTTTTAAGACAATAGCAAAACTTACAATAACACATGTAGTAGTAAATGTATATATATGAAATATAAAAGTATTAAATTAAGATTTAAAGGTAAATATTTAAGGAATGAGTAAATATATATTCATATGTTATTACTCTACCTATGAGAAATGATCATGTTGTGAAGAGTGGATATGTCATCGGTCACCAACTAACACAATCAAGTAGAGAAGGGATGATTTTAGTCTTGTTCATTTTATGGTTAGGGAAATGAATAATCCTTCAAGTGATAATGGGAGAATAGTAGGTCATTGTGTGTCACTAAACCATAACCATACTAACTTGAGTAACTAATCTAGATCTAATCTTGTACCCTGATATAAAAGGTTGGAACCCATAATGGCTTCAATATAAGTAATTCTAAGGTCATTGAATGTCACTAAATATAAACATTCATTACCCATAGTGGAATGAATCACACCATTATATATGGATTTATAATTCAATCTAAAACCCATAGGTTAAATATAAATCATAGATAAGTTCTCAATAATCTTAGAAAAGATGATTATATTTCTCTTTAGTGTATGGGAATCATGAATTCAACTAAACCCATAAGATAAAAATCTAAAAATTAATGTTCAAGCAATAAACAGGTTCACAAATATGTATTACCCTATTTTTTATTTAATAGTGTTTAATATTACTAATACCTTGAAAGATGATTTAAATTTTATTATATGACATTCAAGCATAAATATGATTTAAATTTTATTATATGACATTCAAGCATAAATATGAATGGAAATCAAAATTGATTGAAAGTGACTGATAAGTGGCATGTGTTAAATATAATAAGTATAATCAATAATGAGATACTTAGTTTTTATGAATTTTGGTTGATTTTACTATGTGTATGATAGTGTAAAAATAAAATAAGATAGGCCTATGATATCTTAGGTGCAAAAACAAGGTCTACATCTATACGTAGACAAGTTCAAACTCGTAGACAGCTATGTAGTGTGGCCTTGTCCATTGACTATGGATTTTTGAAATAATATTATATATAATTTTTATTTATTCCTACCTATATTTTGTCTATTTAGATATATTTTACCTTGTTCAATAAGTTATTTTTCCATTACCATAGGAATAGGAAATGTCTTCTTGGGAATGTGAAGTGAAGAACCATTTTGGCTTTATAATGTAATGTTTTTTCCTATTTTTAATTGAATCATGAAATAGAATTTCATGTGAATTATAAATATAATCTAGCATATCATTGGTATTAGATATAAAAGTGGAACATAATCTTAAATTTACATCTATAGATTTCAACAAATTTGGTTGATGCCACTAAATATAGACAACTCATTAGAAGGTTGATTTATGTGACCAAAACTAGACCATATATATCATTTGTTGTTGGTGTCCTCTCAATATTCATGTAAAAACCCAAGGATAGACATGGTTAGTAGTAAAAATAGTCCTCATATATCTAAAAGGAACATAGAAAATTTTGGGACCAAATACTCTAGGGTAGGAGACTTTAAACTGGTTAGATATCTAGATTCTGACTATGCTAATGACCTTGAAGATGTAAACTCCACCACGATTTTTCTAATGAAATTGGGTTAAATAGTTTTTAGTGCCAATAATTTCTTCAAAAAAATATAAATATATGGCCACCTTAGAGGTAATTATAGATATCTTGTGGCTTAGAAGGGTTCTTTCAGATTTATAAGAGTAACATGTTTCATCAACACCTCTCATTGTTGAAAACACTTTTGAAATCTAGATGTAAAAGAATCTAGTCTTTCATGACCAAACTAACCATATCAATACCAAATTTAATTTGATTTGGAACTATGTGAAATATGGGAGTGTCAATTTGTAACATTTCCCTATAGCAGAACAATTAGTATACATCCTAACAAAAGTGCTTGGATGAGAAATTTGGAAAAATTCATAGGATTTCTTTGTTTGACAATGATCCCTATAGATTAAGGGGGGATGTAATAATATTTTATATAATTGTTATTTATTCATGCATATATTTTGTCTCTTTAGATATATTTTATATTATTCAATAAGCTATGTTTCCATTCCCATAGGAATAAGAAAGGTCTTCTTAGGAATGTGAAGTGAATATCTATTTTGGCTTTATAATGTAGTGTTTGTTCCTCTTTTCAATTGAATCAAGAAATAGATTTTTTTGTGCATTCTAAATATAATTTAAATTTTCTATTTTTTTTTTTGAAATTAAAAAAATCTATAATTTTTATTCTACATATGCCTATTTATATTGAAAGGGATAATCTATTTCAATTATGTTACTATTGTGCAGAAACCTTTGTTTTCCTTCTTCTTGATTTGGAAACCCCAACTATACTTGTGAGAGATAAAAACCTAAAAAAATAAGGGGAAGTGTAATGGGTTGAGCTAACCCCAACCACCCTTATCAATGGTTGATCTCTACCTATGTATCTATATACTCTAAGGAGGGAATTAAACCAAATATAGTTCTCTCACCTAGTGTGATTTTGTGATTGTGTTCCTTCACTTTATGTATGAAACTAGTAATTTAGATTTGATGCTTGACAATGATATCTTTTTAATTGATTTTTAATTATTATGAATTGATTTTTTACTGATCCTAGTGATTTATATTAAATTTGGGAAGAATATGACATGGTTTCTCAATGTGTAATATGTAATATATATGTACCAAATAGATATAAAGTCCCTTTGAAATGAGATCTTGATTTGTTTATGTAGTGATCCTTTTGAATAATTTCCTTTAGCCAACTTAAGAAACATGTGAGAAGACCCATTTAAATATTTTTAAATTCTAAAAACTAATTATTAAATGGCATAAGGACAAAGCTACACTATATGGATAGGTCCATGGTAATGGACCTATTTGCATAATGTGGACTTGACCCAAAAAGGTAGGAACAATTGGTATAAGGTAAGGATTTGTTTGAGAGTGATATAAAGAAATTGAGCAATCACTTAGGAATTCTTGTGTAGTATTGATGGTGAACAGATGGATCAAGACCACATATCAATAAATGACTCAACGAATGGAAAATAAGAATCATATATTTTAGTGTAAGTTAATTGATTCAAGATATGTCAATAATTAACATTATCAAATGCATGTGACTAGATTTAGGTGCCTACACATATCACTTATCTCAAAATAAATGTATTATGTGTACCAAATATAAAATAGGAACCATAAAATGAAATTAATAATAATAATAATAATAATAAGGCATCATCATTAAAGTATATTTATAATACATTTTTGTATATTCATAAAAATATGGTTACATGAAAGCTTAGATATAGAATATGGAAGTTAGACATATGGAGGTCTAATTCATGTAATAATATCATCATGAGAGTGCATGTATAACAAGTAACTAAACTCATATATGTCTAAGTGGAAGCAATATTAGAATAAATGGTATTGCTCTTATGTGGAAAAATGTATAACCCATAAAGGTGATGAGAAAGGAGTGGTAACTTTATGGATAAGATATGAACAACATGGGTATCCAAAAAGGAGTGGCCCTTGTATGGATATGATATGACTAATAAAGGTATAATAGGGATATATGATCCTTTATATAGTTAAGTGTAATAATTATAATCATAAAAGTAGTGGATTTCCCCTACAAAATCAAGTATAATTGATGTGAGTATTAAAAATAGTATGCCTTGATGTAGACAATATATGATTGATGAAGCACAACAATTAAATGCCAAAATGTGTATAAGGTATAATTGATGAGGAACAAAAATGGCATGACCCAATACAATCTAGATATGATAAATGTAAGCACATCAGTTGTGTGTAAATATCATGCCCCTTGGTAGGCAATATATGAGCAATCTATGTGAAATAATGGCATACCCCATTATAGCCAAGTAATGGTTAATGTGATATTCAAATTATCATTCTCCTTTGTGGGAAATATATGACCAATCTATGGGAATATACAAGCATCCCTATCCAAAATATATGTATGATATAAATCATGATAACATATGAAAGGACATAAAACGTCCACATAATTTGAATCATGGTGAATAAGAGATTTGGTGACTCATGAGAACCCAAAAATTATACTAAAATATAGTAATATATCAATTTTGAGTACATAAAATCAACTATGTGAAATAAAAATGAATAAATAAACTCCTTTAAAGAGAATGAAACAATCAGAAGTATCAATGAGAGCCAAGTGGAAAATAAAATCTATGAAAACCACATAATAAAAATGAAATACTTATTTAATAAAAGAATAAATAAAATAAATTAAAATAAAATAAATGTAATTTATACTTCCTTTGGATCTAGTTGTGAATCCATGATCATATAGTATAATCCAGGTGTCACATCTAACTTAAAAATATTAGTTTGATCATTATACTTTACATACATATACTAAAAAACATCTAAGCACAAATTATATTATCAAAACTTACCAATGATATCATAAAGTCTTGAATAATTATGATAGGATATATTTATTAAAGCACATTACATTTTAGTATTATAAATATATGGAGAATCTAATAAGTTATTTTTGTATTTTAAAGTGCATTAATATGTAGTTCCAAGTTTGAATTTCCTTGGAGACATATTATGTAAATATTATTTTTATACCATCATTGGTGTTTGTATTTGGATTTGATCTAATTTTTTCAAAGGTGCCCATTTAAATTCATATTAATGTTTGTCTTTATGCATCCTATGAGATTGATACATTTACTCTTACATCTTGGTGTTTTAACTAGTGTATCTTTTATTTCAATATCACCATAATTTATAAAGTCCTATATTTTGATTTTCAAAGAAAAACATTTACTTTAAAATGTAATTTGACTCTATGATATTCAAAATACATATTTTCATTGTGTTTTTTAATTGCTAGTAATGTAATCACATTGGATTCAAGTAGATTATTCCAAATTACATGTGTAATAACAAAAAAATTAGTAAATCTCATGCATTATTTGTGTGAAGGCACATGGTTGATATATATTATTTACCAATCTCTTATCATCATTATTTTTTGGCATGCAGACATGATTTGAAACATTTTGACTTGAATTATTTTAGATGATGGAAAATTTTATAGCACATGTTTCACATGTAAGCACATATGACTGGAAGAGCTCAACCTCACATTTCTTAACCTCATGAAAAAAGGTCACTAAAATATGGATATTTTTTTAAAATCTCTTTGTCTTTGAGAGGTGGTATAATACTTGTACTAAATATGTGTTATTTTCCAAATGAGATGGTTAGTAAGGAAACTAATGCACACTAGCTCTAAATCAAAAAACCTAATCATGAATGTTCTTATGAGGAAATTGTTGGATAAATGGTACTTGATAAAAATTATATTATGGGCCTCTATTATTAATGAAACATGTTAGGAAACCTCTTCTAACATGAAAAATGAATGTATAGATTTATTGATCAAGTTATGAAACAAATCTCATGCATATTATTTCAAGCTTCTTTGAAATATTTTAAGTATTAGTGTGTCATGATGAGCATATTTTTCAAGATAAGCATAAAATGTCTTGATGTGATTATAAGGATCTCCTTTTATATATAATAAATTAAACTTATTAATGATATTACCATGTGGAAAGGGAATTCTCATAACCTTGTACACTAAAGGGTTTGATAATATGGCATTGAAATTGGTTGTATCATTAAGATTATAGAAAACAAAGGATAAAAGTTATAGTTATAATTTCTTTATTGAAGAGTATATCTATAAATTAATCAGACAAGGATATGGTACAATGATAATCATACAAAAAAAAGTGGGTGGAAAAGTTACAACCCATGAGCATAACCATACTAAGGGTGAAAACACTTTGAGAAAATTCTAAAAGGTGGTCAAAAAATGACCACACACAGAAAAAACATCACATCAATAGTTCAAAAACTAGACAAAAAGAGCAAGGAACAAAAATCAATAAAGAGGAATATTAAGCATTTACAACAAACATGGACATTGAGGGAGGTAGTGGAAATGATAGGTCCTAAGGCTTATCACCCCATCCTCCCAAAGAAAGAGGATCCTTGTCCATAGGCAATGGTTCCCACCCATTAGTTTTTTGAGTTTCTAATGTCTCATCTTTAGTTTCTTTTAGGATAAATTTTTAGAACTAGTCATAGAAATTTGTCTTGGGGGGAGGACCCCAACCCCTGATGTTACCATCATGAGTTGAGGGAAGAGATCCCTAGCACCTATCATCACCTCTAGATTTATAATATCCACTCAAACCACCATTTCATGGGGAAGACCATTGAGGTGGTGAATGAAAAGGAGAATGACTCTTATCCTTGGTTCTATAATGTTGTCATCATGGTCTATGCCCTCATCCTTAAGGAGGAATAGGATACCATGAAGGATCAAGAGGTTCATAACTAATTGTGCATGGGGTATTTCCTTAGTGGTCAATAAAATGCTAGAGGTAGTTAATTTCTAGGTATAATTTATCTATTTGGCTTTAAATATGAAGAGTAACATTAGATAAAATAGTAATTTTGTTAGTAATAGAAAAACTATTGTTCAGCTCTTCATGATTAAAGCAAGCATAATTTGTATTTTTCCATATTTTAAATAAAATATCAACATGAAATATCTACCAAAATCTATTATATTTTTTAGGAAATAGAGATGATTCCCCTAAGAGATCCATTTTCCATGTAAATAACTCAAGTTAGAAGGGCTAAAAAAAGGATTGAATCTAATGCCACATAGATTGTACATGAGAGAAAAACTAAAAAAGTTGCTTAAAAGTATTTGGTTATAGACAAACTAGGCAAATGGGATTTGAAACTCCCAAATGCTTAATCTAGTCACCCAAACATAAGCCTCGATAAAGGAGACACCATAAAAATGAGTTTTTTCATATCAAAGGTAGCCATCCACATAGTTTTGAAGTGTTTACCCCAAACCCCATGTCTATAATCAAGGTTCCATCTAAGGTTTAGCATTTCATCTAGAATATGCTCAGGGGATAGAAAATTATAACCCATTTGAGGATAATATAAAGTTAAGGGGGTTTTCATAGGCTAATGCAAATCCTTTCACCAAGGAACAAGGGAATTGACCCCTATTTTGTGCAAATATTCATTAGGTATGAAACCTAGAATTTATGTTATAGCTTCTACATCCGAGTTAATTAAATTAATTTTTTTATAAAGTTTCTACCAAGTGATACAAGACTAATTCTCCTTAAAAAATATATCTCTTATATCCTTCACATCTTTTATGAAAATCCTTAGCCCTTTAACCCAAGGGACTAAGGCAAAGGTAACATTGTGAAAATTTAAGCAAGGTGACCACTAAAGAAAATGATAATTAATAGAGAGGCCTTTGCTGAAACCCTTACCTATTTAATTAAGATGATGCTTAATCTTCTCCCATATTCTCCATAGGCTTTGAACAATAAAGGTACCCATTATTTTAACTAGCATTAGGGTAATAAGAAGAGATTAAAGTCCCAAGCCTTACCAAACCTTTATGCCACATGGAAGCCTTTGAGAAATAAAATGGTGAAGAAGAATATTCTAGGATTCATCCCCAATAAGATCTCTAACAATCCATTTAACACCAAGAAAAATACCTTGAAGTTTAATGTCTAAGAGACCCAGGCCACTAGCTTCCTTAGGTCAACAACATATATTTTAGGAAACTTTGTGAAACCCCTTATGACCCTCAAAATTAGCCCATAGAAAATATCTTAGGATTTTTTCAAGATTTTTGTAATCAGTATTATAAGGGTCCAAATATTAATAATAATAAACATGAGTAGCTACCAAAACTTTAGAACAAATTTGAAATTTTCCCACAAGAGATAAAGGCTTTGTGATCCATAACGATTTTTTTTTAAAATATTTGCACCACATAGGACCATAGCTCAGAGGGAGAAGCCCAAAAAGAAAAAATAATGCTAATAAAATTAATATTCACCCCTAAAAGAAGCCATTGCCATTGATATCCCTCTAGCCAAGGAGGTTTGGGACCTAGAGATTGATGGTGGCATTAGGTTTTTCTCTATTAGATAGATGAGCATGAAGCCAAACAAAAAAATATGGAGGCATTCCATAGGATTCTTAACTCACTCTTTTTACTCTTGAAGAGTGATAAAAGAGTCATATACAAAATGGCCATTCAAAATATATTTGTTAGACTGAGGGAGGGAAATGACTTTCACCAAACCCCTAGCAGTTTAGTTAGATAAAAGGTAGCTCAATCCTTCTAATACTAAAATGTATAAAGAAGGGGATAAAGGTAATCCTTTTTAGATATAATGATGAAATTAAAACCAATAAGACTATGTGTCATTGATTTTAATACATGCCCCATCATTTTGAAAGATTATATTGACCATTTAAATGAATTTGGGGCCAAATCCAAGGGCCTACAACATGGACAGAATGAAGGGCCACTCAATTTGATTATAGGCTTTCTCAAAATCAATCTTCATAAATAGATATTTTTTATTAGAGATCCAAGCCCATTCCATAACTTCCCAACTAGTAATGACATTATCCAGACTGAATATGTGCTAAATAAAGCTAGTTTGTTCACTCCTAACTATTAAAGGAAGATTATGCTTGACCCTGAGGGCTAATTCCTTAGTAATAATATTGTAGAAGACATTGAGAAAAATAATAGGCCTCTAATTGGTGATAATTTCAAGATCACAAACCTTGGGAATAAAATTAATATTACCCTATTTTATAATGGGTCCCAAAGAGTTAGTTAAAATAGATTCATAATATGCTTTATGAAGATCAGGGCCAATAGTATCCCAAAGGGACTAGTAGAATTCACACACAAAACCATCAATTCCTAGAGCTTTGTCAATTACCATTTTCTTAACATCTTTATGGAGATCCTTGAGAGATAAGGTCCTATCATAGGTGATCCTTTATGAATTAGAAACTTTATAGGGTACTATCTAGAGTCATGATGGAAATCCACCTCCCATTCTAGAGAAGAATCTTGTGGTGAAAAATACCATGGTAATGTTGAATAAAGGCTTGGAGAATGTTAGTAAGTCTAGTAAGTTGAATATTTCCTTCTTTAACATCTTTAATTATATCATTAGTTCTCATAGAATGGATAAGGTCAAAGAATTCTTTAGATACTTTGTCTCCTATTTTCAACTAGTGTATGCAAGCTCTCAGTTGAGCTCCTCTAGGCTTGTGAGCCTCGTCTACTTGGATCTTGTGCCTCCAACAAGTTACTTCAGTTTGAAGTCAAACATTGAAAAGAGACAACTCCAGCTCTTGTGAAATGTGGAGATATTCATAGCTTGTATCATTATGTATATGTCATCAAAAAGAGGTTGTTTTTTTCTATATATTTGAATAAAGGTGGAAGTGTGGGAAAGAGCATCCGACCACCACTAGATCTAGCCAGTTTCCCCCTTTGGTTGGGGAACTAGGTTCTAAATTTTGATAATATTTCCCACTATTCTTTCATTCTTTTTGGTGAGCAATATTTAGATAAAATTGAGTGGATGTAGGCTTCACTTAAGTTGTGGTCCACTCAATATTAAAATAGGTAGGGTTATGATTTGATAAAAAAGTATTGGGGATAACTAATGTCAACCTGTCATGCACTGGGGTAAAAAATAAAATATCTTGTTTAGATATAAAGGCTCGGTCAAGCTACTAAATCACCATATCTTCTCCCTAATAAAAATTGGACTAAGTGAACTAGGGAGTGGTAGATTTTTTCCTCCAGTGGTGATTGGGATCAAACACCACAAGTTTATTATGTATATAAAACCATGCTTCACACTCATTAGCACACCACTACATTGGAAGGTGTCATTTATACTTATTCAATTCCACCATGTTTAAATCACCATAGAGAATCTAATTCTCATTAGGGATTAAATCGACCAACCATATCCATAGTTTGGTCTGATCCATAACATCATTAGAGGCATACAAGTTAACTAATCCAATGATGTGATTAATAAATTCAAAAAGGGTCTAAACCACCTAGTCCATGGGGTATGATCCCTAGGAAATTATATTCTAAGAAAGATCTGGAGCCAAAAAAGTGATGGCCACACCTCACCTAGCTTCATGCCTAGTAGCCTAACATATGGCCCGAGGCCAAATTATTCATGTTACATTATAAAGTAAGAAGCCAAAAATATTAACCACTTACAAGTAGAGAATTTTCATATTGCTAAAAATCTGGCACATGGTCCTGACCACATACTTATTATATAAAGGATCATTAAATCCCCAAACATTCCAAGATTAAATAGTCATTAGAAACTATCGAGGTATATGTCATTCTCATATGTGGGATCTTCAAGCACAACAAAATGATTAAAAATAAGTTTGTTTGGTATGTAATAATTTATTTTAAATAGTTATCTCTTATGAGCCATACATTCCTCCTCTTTAGGAGATGGAGAGGAGCTGTAGGAGCTCTAGAATACTAATTTGTGGTTCAAGGTGACAAAACTCCATTCTTCCTCTAAAAAATTCACCCTTGGAGATGGTTGTGATGGTGAAGTTAAGGGTGGAACCTCAACTAGAAAATCCACTACTTGTAGAGCACACATAAGCAGAGGTGAAACTCTAGTAGGCAAAGTAGGTTTGCTAGTAGAAGTCGAAGCATGGTTATTCCCAACAAGTCTATATGTAAAAGCTTGTGGCCTACCACCACCTTTTGAAGAGTTATTTTTTTTATTGGTGATTATGATCTAACCATCATCAATTCCATTTTGAGTTTTAGCCTTAGATCCACCCTTTTCTTGAGAATTAGGGAGTGCATGCACCATCAAATGAGATTCTTAGGTCATATGGTCTAAGGAATGACATCTAAAGTAAGTGTTTGGGATATTGATATATAAAAATTGTTGAGCAAAGTGATTAGTGTTAATTTGTATATCAATGGAGTCTTTCAAGTCTTGAGATAAATCCACTTCAACACAAACCCTCTTTTGGGGATGAGTCATAAATAACTTAGTCTACTCATGCCATATGAAATGCCCTATGGGTTTAATGAGATGGTCAATAAAACCCCATAAAAAGAGAGGTAAGCTAGGAAACTCAACCCAAATGGGGATTTTAATCTTTGTTTGCTTTGAGACTTAAAAATCCTAAATCTAGTGAGAAAATAAAATCAGAGTGTTGTGAGTAAACCAAGGCCCATGGTTAACAATGGATTTGTAGTGTTTTGGGTTTGAAAAGTGAAACAAAAAAAATCCTTTGGTTAGATTTTGGAGTCCTTCCAGTTTCACACCATGGCCTTACCAATGATTATGGACCCATTGTTTTAGAAGGCTCCTAGGGGAGACTCAACCCATAAAATAAGCAATCAAATTAAAATTTTCAAAAAATTGATAGGATTTGTCAAATTCAAGCATATCCAAAACAACATCAAGTAATGGAGAATCAAAATCAACAACATTACCTTGTGGAAGACTTTTGGGATGAATTTCCTTGCCTACTTTAGGGCCATGGTTACACTTTCTCACTCCAACATTCTTTGCATCCATAGATGTAGATAGAGAGGCAATGGTCATTTAAAATAGGTTACCCCCTACCACCCAAAGGGCTAATCATTGATCAAAATCAGTAATAAATATGAACTAATGTAATATCCTACTTAGATTTGTGGTGATCGATAGTATGGTAGGGATGCTTAAAGTCTCATCAATGTAGAGTATAAAACCTAGTGTAGTTGTTATTTTAATTATCACATTGAACCATAATAATGGCTATTAAAAAAGTTAGTTTAATTTTTGTATGGATTATATCACTTAAGGGAGTAAGCTCATCATTATAAGAGTCTATAAGAACCCTAGGATGTTGAGGTTGAAGGGTTTAAAATTCTATTTGACTAAGTGACATGTGTGAAGGCACATAATAATTAATCACATTTAAATAAATAAAAGGTTAATGACTATGAATAATAATATCATTTAAATAACAATTAGAGGTTTGACTAGATACTTATTTTAACATGTCCATGATCATAGCAATATGGAAAGGATTTTCCATAGCATATGTATAAATATTTTCAATAGATTCATCCCTAAACTGTGCATCCATTTTAGCTTCAAAATCATAATCATAATTATTTTCAATCCAGTAATATTCATGAGGTGTTTGAGCATTCATATAATTGTCAACATTAGCATTCAAAAGAGTATGAAGATATTCATTTTAATTCACATTATGTTCTATAAAAGAATACACATGTTTTTGTGTATATTTAAGTTTAAATCCATATTATTTTGGATTTTTTTTACATTAACATAATTTAACATAGTAATTGATTTTTGAATATAACCATTCAACATTCCATAATAATCAAAAAAAATCATAGTTTTTCCATTTTAATTTTTTCTAGATGGTTAAATTTAATTGTCCTAATATTTCATTTGTATTATCATGAACATGTTAATCACAATTGCTATCTTCTAAACCATAAAAGGAATAAAGTTTATATAAGTATTTATATCATCTAGAAAAATTACATAGAAATGTAATTTATCTCAATTACACTCAATTTTGAATTAAGCATTAAAAAAATATTGAAAATACATTTGACAACACAACCTTAAGAAAAAGTGACAATAGAAACACAACGAGATATAACCATGATATGATGGTACAACAAAACTATAATACATGAAGATACCATCTAGGATTTGAAGTAATCACAATGAAATATGGTTTAATATAATTTATAAGTATCTAAGGCTAATAATGGTATAGAATCAACTAAGCACATCCCTAGAAAAAAATCAAATTTATGATAATCACAACAATATCTAAACCTAGGATGAAAGGTAACATGGAAGGAAATGAAAGTAACACTAGACACATGTAAGGGGTAACCCTAATAAGCTAGTACAACAATGAAAATGTTTAGGAAACCCTAGGCACAAATAGGTCCAATATTCACATACATACATAATCTAACCCTAAGGATTGTAAGAGTCATAGGTTCACTAAAATGAGAATAGATAAAGTGCACAATGTGGTTTTAGGCTAATAAAAGTACACTAAACCTATATAAACATGCACATATGATAAATATGAATTAAATACAAAAATATAACAATAATAAAATATTTAAAATGTGTGAAGTTGTGGATTAATATACTTGAAGTTTGAAAAAAACATTTTAGAGAAATACTTGAATTGTGAGTTTTATGTATTGTTAAAAGATGAAATTAGGTAGACACTAGTCCTATGCATACATAGCCCTAAAAATTTGGAATAAACTAATAACTTTAATAGTTTAACTAGGATCATAATGTATTATCCTAACATGGCCAATATTAGAGTGATGCAATCTTGACAAGCTAAGTTTTATGGTAGGCTAAGTTTTATCTTGGTCACTATGTTCGATCCTAATTATATGAGCTTAAATTCTACTAAAATTTTATTAGTGCATTTATCTACTCCCAATTTTCAAATATATTTTTCAAATTGTCTCAGTTCATTATAGATCTCTTGGAATTGATCTGCCTTCCTTATAACCCTAATTAACTCAAATCACCTTGTAAGGCCATAGAAGGGGAAGTATTTATCATGGGCCTACCTTATTTAACCCCATTTCTTTAACAAAATATAAATTATCAATCATACAATTCAACAAGGAGACCAATGAATTATGAATTTATTAAACCTTATTCTTATCTTTATCAATTTGATGCAAGTAACTATTATATTTTATATGCTCCTTCACTAATAATTTAATTTTGTTTTTGGTATAGGTTTGTTTCTCTAACACCTTAATAGATGGTTTATCATTCATATCTAAGTATATTATCCTATGAATACTTTTCATAATTTCATCAATGCTTTCATGTATTTATAAATTTATTGAATACAAATTTGAACCCTATTGGAATGTAAGCTAATGCACAAAAAGTAGGAAAGCAAAAAAAATGAGGTATAAGGGATTAAATAATTTTAGAAATTGGATCAAGGCACCCATAAAAATACATGAAAAATATTATAGTGGTATGATCCTAGTGAGAAATATAACCTACTAGCATGATCATTTTGAGATACCACACCCCAAAATAGTGTTTTGGACATTTTTAGAGCATCTAGTGTTGTATCGGGTAATTATATATTCAATTTGTAGGTTTCTAAGTGTTCAAGATTGAATGGTGGTATTATAATTGACATAAAATAGACATAAATTAAAGTTATAATGACAACATAAGGTAAAGGAAGGTTATATGGGGTCCAATAAAAGTTAAAACATGCCAATAAGAGTCTAATATGAGTTAACGATCCATATGCACAAAAACACACTAATACCATAGTAAATGGCTAGTCCTACCATAATTAAATGTCTAAATAACCTCTAAATTTTTAACCAAAGATAAAAACCATCACCTTAACATTAATATATGATCAAATAATTTTACATGGGCCAGACAATTCACTCTTGGAAAGTTTCTAGAGTAGAAAATCTACCTAGAATAGAAATTTATATTTCTAAGTGCACTTTCCTAGTTTTTTCCTTCACTTACATACACTATATTTATAAAATGTGACTCCTATATAATTTAAATAGTTATATATTTAACCTATTTTATCAATGAAAATAGATTGGGGGATTATAATAGGGTTTGGGTACCTAGTGTCTACTAATTATCTATCTAACAGTCAAACCCCATATAGTATAACATTTAAATTATTAGGTATCTTGAAATAATTTAATATGACTCTCATGAAACAAGAATATACTTAATGTTATATTTATAATTGATAATGCATGTGTGTGTACTGATTTAAAATAATTATTTATTTATAGGTGACTTTGAATTCAAACTTGGAAATAATATTTTGTATGTTGACTTCTAACAACTAAAAATGAGAAAAGAGGAAGTGGGGAAATGGGGAAATCCATTTATAATAAGAGGGATAAAGTATTTTTGGACAATTTATAGTCTATACATGGGAACTAGAGGAAAAAATATGAGATGAAGGTTATTATAAGGAACTGAGAAGAGGGTATCAAGCTTCAAAAGTCATCCATAATACCACTATTTATTGATCTAGAATAAATTAGTTATACTTAAATAAATGTATAAAAATAACATAAATAAACATAAAATAAATGTCAAGGGGCCATTTTAGGATATTAATGTAACATGATGATAAATTAAAATGTTTGCATCTATATTTTTAATAAACACATTATATCATATGAATTCAATGTGCAAATATTTACATCTATATTAAAAGGCACAAAAATGAATTGAGTCTAATTTCATTAAATTAAATTTAATTTAATTTATGAATAAATTACCACTGTGCTAAAAATGGTCAATGGAACTAAAATAATTACAAAATGAAATTAAAATTAAATATGAATTTAAAAGTATTTTGAACATAATAATGAAAATTTTAATCTTATCTAGTAAGAATTTTTTAAACATTGTTCCATGTTCAAGTCACATGACATTGTTTTAACAAATGAGGCCCTTTTATAATAATGAGGAGTGTCATTTTACTTTTATGGAGACATTGTTTTAATAAATGACAGTCTTTTGTAAAAAGAGAGGAATGTGTTTTTTTTAAAAATAAGGGGGTGTGATATTTTTTCAAGGGTTCATTTTATGAAGGTAGGGGTATTATTTTATAAAGAAGGTTGTTTTCTCATATCAACTTGCACACTTGGTGAGGGATAATATTGCACACATTTGAACCGAAGGGTATCCCTAGTGGGAGAGGTGTTCACGTCTCTATAAAAGAAATATTTTTGGTCTATCGACGTATTTATTCCACATTTTGCACACAAATTCAAATAGATATATATTTATACTCAAAGCATCTTTTTAAGTGTTTTTTTTTTGAAAGTACACAATTTTAAAATTATAATTCAAAACAATTATCAAATTAATCTTATATTGTAAAATAAAGTGCATTGTTTTGTTTTCTTGATTCACAAAATTGTTTACAAACTACAAAAATCATTATAAAACCAATTATGTCATTATAATCAATTATGGGAGGGGGAATTTATTATGTGTACATTAAGTATAAAGTGATTTATTTTGAATTGGGAGGGGTACTTATATTTTTTAATCACTTAAGGTTTTTGCCAAGGTCTTTTTAATGCCTTATTTTCCATATAAAAAATACTAGGCATACTTGTAGCTCTTATTTTGGTGTTTATGTCTCTATTATTTTTCCTTTTTAATTTTATCACTATGGCTAATAATTTATCAATCCTCACTCCATATAATTACTATACCTAGAGATCAACAATGATTAATATATTAAGAAGCAAAGGTTTATATAAAGTCACAAAAGAAACAAAATTAGAACATGCATAGGCTATTGAGAAGCCTAAATTCTTTAATAGGTGTGATAAGGCCTTTGGTTTTATATATTTATCTATTTCACCTTAGTTATTATTTCTCATTGATTCTCTCCCTACTACACATGTGGCACAAATAAAACTAAATTGATAATAAGAAAAGATTGATAAAATTTAGGTTTATCAGTGCAACACAAAGCTTATTGTTCTCAATCTTTCTTTGATAACATTTAGGAATATATTTCAAAAATTAACTCCTTATGGATACAACTTAAAGATTATAAATAAAAAAAATTAGATGAAAAAATTATATGTCAAGTCTTGTCCAAACCAAATGATAAATACTATGGTTTTGTATCAAATTTCTACTCCAACCAAAATTCTTGGGTTGATAATTCAAAATGTCCACATTTGATGAGTTTTATAAAATGTTGAATTGTGAGTAAGTTAATATCATCTAAATAGGAATTATTTATAATTCTAAAAAATAAAATGATCTTGTTGTAAATAAATATAAGACTAATAAAACATCTCCAAAACTACAAAATCAAGGTCTAAATGCACAATCACCTAGGCACAATTATTTTTCTTCATATAATGCTTCTAGACAAAATATTGTCCCTGTGACAACGTGTAACCTTTTTAGAGTAATCAGGTATCCTAAATATATAATTTTTAAGAGTCTTGTTATTCTCAATGAGGAAATGAATAAGCATAAAATTTATTTTTCATCAACTTCTTCCTCTTTTATTAAGGGTAAATTAAATGTTATCTCCACCATTATTGTTAATTAATAATTATATATTGAATGGGAACTTGAATCCAAATCCACTCACCACATGGCCTAATTTTTAGATTTTTTAATTCTATTTATACATGTGTACAATAGATCTTTTTAGATGACTCTTATTTTATAAAAATTCAAGAACAAGTTTATGTTGAGATGGTTAATGACACTTTCACCAAATGGTTTTACATGCCTTATATATTTACATACATTATTTTTATTATTGGATCACTCAGGTAGGAAATATAGTTGAGTTCATAATATAATTTAACCATCAGATAATAAAATGATTATTCTTTTCTGAATTATTATAGTGGGAAATCCAGATCACCCTGCACACTTGTATAAATTTTATCATTTTGTGCATGATTTTCCTTCCCATGTATTACTTACACATATATATTGAATAAGTTTTGGCATGATTAAATTTTCCACTTTAACTACTACTATCTTCAGCAAATTTGTTAGCACAACATGGTCATTAGTTTATCTTCGATTTCATCTTTAGATGTCATTTGTCTAAAGTGTGTTATTGGTAAACATCCTAATGATATTTATCTGATAGGGAAAGCATGGATAACATCTGAGGTGTGTTAGTGTATTTAATTATTTGTACATTATTGCATGGTTTTAAGATGCACTTGTAATAATCATTATAATATATTTCATGGATAATCACTAATTGATGCATAGTTATCCATAAAATATTATTAGATAAGAATATAAATAAAATTATTGACACCATTGAATTCCACTTTAATACTAAATTATTATCTTAATAAGACTTATTATACATGTTAACTACTCTCCAAACCCTATCTTTAGCCTCTTTTTTATTATATAAGAGCATAGAGAGCTAGTGATTAAAAAATTAACTGTGGAAGAGAGATATTATTATTGTGTAAATTTAGGCCAAAGAATTTTAATCTAAAGAGGTATTCATTCTACGTGTGGTAAATATGTATATTATTTTTATTTATATATTTCATTGATTTATATTATTACTTGTTGTAGATGTTAAATGTGGGTTTTGCATGATAAAATTGTCTACACTTGGAAAATATCACTCATGGCTCAACCCATATAGTCCAAACTTGATACTCTGATTATCTAGATTGCCTATATCCCATAGTATGCTTAACACCTATTAAATATATTGCATTGCTAGTTATAGATCTTCAACAATTATATATGCTCCAGGACATTATCATCCAGACTAGAAAAATACCATCGATGTTAGTGTCCCATGTCTAAAAATAGTGTTTGTACCTTTAAAACACATAAATTTTCAAATATTTTGATATGTACAAGTCATCCTATTTGTCTTAATTAACCTTCTTGTGATATATTTTCAAAAAGGTGCGGTATAAATACAAAACAAATCCCACTCATTTATACATCTATCAACTACCAATAAAACACCTATCAAGATCACTAAATCATTCACACAACTAAGTTCTGATGCCCTAGTATTCACTATTTCCATATCAATTATAAGATCAATATTCTTACATTTCTAAAGCATTCAAAGATTAGCCCATGAGTAATATTTATAGAGTTTCAAGTTAGGTCACTACATGATCTTTCATATATCATATTATATAATTTATTTACATAAAATCCCACATAAGGGGGAGAACTACATCAGTTTGAGGCCCTCTTTAGAGTATATGGATATATATTCAATGCTCATTTACATGGGGGTCTTTGAGGTCAACGCAACTTCACTTGATCCCACTAAGGTACAAACATTAGAATATTTCTCCATGGGATCAACTAATGTTCCGATTCAATAACTAGTTTCAATGCCTATATAAACACAAGTGTTCAAATATTAAATATTAATCTTAGTGTGTCTATTATGCAAATTCTTCTCCAAGATATTCAATATTTGGAAGCTAAGGTTACCAATAGAAAAAATACTCATAATCAATTCATTCTATTGATTCACAAGATGTATTCCATAATTATATTTAAGATAAGATACCTTTTCTCCATTTACTGATTGGTTTTACAGCACCCAAATTCACATTTTATGATGGTAAGGGTGACCCTAGGTAACTTATTCACTCTTTCTATGTAGCATACCTTGATTATGCTTCCAATGATAAAGATTTTACCAAAATATTTAAAATAATACTCAAGTATTATGTATTGATATGGTTTTATGATCCACTAATAAAATTATTAAAGTCATTTAAACCTTTATTAGATTAATTTCTAGGTCATTTATCTATAAACATTACAAAAAATATGTCATATAAACAAATTACAAATACGAAATAAGGAACCAATGATATTATTAGTAAATATGTTTTTAGGTACAAGATAATGTTTTCTAAAATGACAAATCCAATTCCAGATAAAGAGCTTCAAGATATCTTCAAGAAAAAAAATTCTTGCCCCGTTACATGAGTATATTGTCTTCAAGAAGTTTAAATATTTTGATCACTTATGCCATGTTGTTTGAGATAGATAAATGATACTTATTGCATTAAACAAGTTTAAGTATGTATCCAACACACCAACTACTCAAATAAGAAGTTTCATATCAAACCAAGCTATAAGGTAAAACCTTTAAAGTCTAAAAAGGAAGCAACAACAATGGTGAATATTGTGTAAAAACCACCTAATCAACTCATCTTATCTAATACAACTAAGAGATAATTTGCATGATTACCTGAGTCTCAAGCTTCGCTACTTAATAATCTAGTGGAGTGTTATATAATATCTTTCCCTCCTCTCATAGAGGTTAATACAAGCTTACCTTTATAAAAAATACATGATTCTAATGATTATTATGACTATCACCAATGTGTTGCAGATTCTATGAAAAAATGTTTCAAGTTGAAGCATAATATACAAGATCTCATTAATAGTGGATAAATCACATCTGATGATGTTCAAAAGGATTCAAGATCACAACATGGTGACAATCAAAATAAACAAATATTCAATAATCCATTATAGGATCATTATAAAGAAACACCAAAAGTGAAAATTACATATAATGCATATCCTCCTCTACCACATTATTGAAACTCATTAGATGGGATTTTTGGCACACTTTCATGTGATTTACCTCATATAGTTCAAAGGCCTTCTATTACATTTGATGATAGTGAGATTTTGAATGATGATTCAAATCTTCAATTATTATTTATTAGAGCACATATTGATCATCAACCTATACACAATATTATGGTTGATAATGATTCTAGTGAGAATTTATGTACCATGAAATTACTCACAAATTTTGGGATATAGACATGGTGATTTATACCCTTTGACCAAGATGGTCAAAACATTTGATGGAAAAGAACAAAAGGTGTTTGGTGAGATTGATTTTCCTTTACAGGTTAGTCCAACACATGTAACCACAACATTTTGAATTGTATCACATATTGGAGTATTTATATGTTACTAGGATGACCTTGGATTCATAAGCTCTACATATTACCCTCCATAGTGCATATATGTCTCAAGTATATTCATGCCTACCAAGTAATCATAATTCCATGGATTCGATAGGAACATTCATTACAACAAGATAAGTTCATTACAAAATATATAATCATATAACCTACTAAGTTTTATCATGAATAAAAGGGTAACTAAAATTAAATCCCCTTTCCTAGGAAACTAATATGAGAGAAGCCATTGCATCAAAGACACATAGTGGACTCCATGAAGTCCTCATCTACACCTACATGGCCCAACCAATTATTAAGAGTAGATCAACATGTTTCAAAGAGGGTACAAAGACCCAAAATTATATTTTTACTAAAAAATTAATAGATCACTAAATAAAGTGTTCCACGAACCACTATAACTTATTCTACTTCTTCATGACCATAGAGCCCTATGAGGCATAGGTAGGATATGACAGATTCTACATATTTAGATTTTGAACATATACATGATCCTTGGTAGCATGACCAATTTGTTGTATCTCATAATAAGCATAGATTAATATGTGATCATCTTTAAATGGGATCATCAAATAGCCTTATCATAGCAAATATTCAAAAAAAATAAAAAATAAAAAATAAAAAATGAGAAAATAAAAAATGTTTGAATAAATTAAAAATACAAAAATATTTAGCATTAACATGTTTACTAGATTTTGTATATGTTGTTTAATTTATGTTATTAGATATCATATAAATTATATACAAAGATATGTTTCATGGGTACTTAAGTGTGATACAAACATACATTAGAACCATGATACATGCATATGTAAATGTTGGACCTTTCCTCGTCCCATGTGAAACACTACTTTGGGGGTATATTGCTTATATTGATCATGATTGATATAGGTTTTATTAATTTTTTATCATTTTACATTATCATGTTTATCTTTTATTATTTTATTATTATTTTACATTATCATGTTGATCTTATATACTAACACTTATACGTGTATATATGCTAGATATATACTACATTTACATCTTACACATTGTGTTAGATATATTATGCTACATGGCATTTTACATTATCATAGAGACATGATTCCACATACACATAGATGGTAAAATTTTCATAATTTTATATAATTTACATGATTAAAACATACATTTAGGTCATAATATTATACATTTAGCACCAATTTTCATAGATTTTGGATAGGGTTTTTCAAATTTATGATAGATATTATACATAGTTGTAAGTTACATTTTGATAAATACCTCAACTTGAGATATTTTAGAGGTGAATATGCCATGAAAATTCACTAAATTACATATAAATATTTAAATTATATATATACTAATCTTACCAAGATGCATCATTTGAGTTTTAATTTGTCTACAATAATTGAATTTTTTGAGTAGTGCAATCAAGATTTAGTGACTTATATGTCCTTTACACTAATTATTTTTATAGGTTGATATTATTATACCATTTTAATTGGGAGAGATTATATAAATTGGCTATATTATGTATACACTTGATTTTTGTGATTGCGATTCAATATTCTTGATGACCTTGGCACAACTTACCCTTGCACCAAATTAGTGGCATGATCACCCTACAAATATCTTCTTGACTTATCTAGGGTTCAATTTTGAACCTCTCCAATGATTAAACTATGAAACATCATTACCAAATAAAAATTACCAAGGGGTAACATGGTTTTATCAACACACAAGTGTACTCATTATCTTTTCTTCCAAGCATTTAAATTATTTTAATTTTTAGATTAAACACACCAATTACACTATAACATGATCTTGGTTATAGGTAATACATACATACATCAAATTAAAATAGGTCTCAAGTCAAATCAAGGTATATTTTACACAACATAGTAAATGTTTGTTTCCTTTAACCTAGTTATTTCATATTCTTTTGCCTCTAAACATTTAAGTGTTATTGTTATAACTCAATAAAAATAAGTTGGATATGAGATACCAGTGTCTTTCATGATTTATCCACTCATAAATGTATAATTATGTATTATACCATTAATAAAAAAGCTTTTTTTTTAATTAAATCAGTCAAAAAGTTGAGACATTATATTCTATGTAGAAAAGTTTTTATTGTTGTACATGATCCTATTATAAAGGTGATGTTGATGGTTAATGAGTTAGGTGAATGTAGAGGTAAATGGGTGAATTTTTTAACAAGAATTTTATTAAAAGGTCAAGGACTGAAAAAGATGATAGTTGAAGTTGACTCTCAAATTGTATGTCAACAATACATAGTTAATTCCATCATAATAGATGAGTGGTATCAAGACATAGTTTAATACTTGTTGAATAACAACTATCTGAATCACTTGAAATCCACTAAAAATAGAATTAAATTTAAACAACAAAAATTTCATGGTAAAATCATGGGTCTTGTATAAAAATAATCACGAGTGTATTTATCTAAGATGTTTGAATATAATTGAATCATCTAAAGTAATCAAAGATTTTCATGAAAAATATGGAAATGGTCATGGTTTAGGAAATGATACAGCTCACCAAATCCCCTAGGTAGGTTACTATTGGCCACATTTTTTCAAGGATATTCAAGCACGTGTAAGGAATTTCCATACTTGTAAAATTCTAACACATAGAATGTCACCCAAATATGCATTTATAGCCTATTATTAAAGTTAGAAAAATTTTAAAGTGGGAACTAGACTTTTTTTGGGTTATTCATGTTAATTCATCAACTTTACACATGTTTATTTTGATAAAAAATAATTATTTCACATTTTGGACTAAAGCTTAATCATTCAAAAATTATACAATGGAAGTGGTAATCAACTTCCTTGAGGAGCATATCATCACTAGGTTTGGAATGTGATTTACTTTGTTTTTTGACAATGGTCCTACATTTTATTCCTTGTAGCCATGAAAACCAACTATTTCATTAATTTCTACGCTCTCCAAGTGACCAAACCTGACCAGTGAATGTTTCAAACGTAACTTCACACTATCAAAATGCATCTATTTATTATGAAAATTTTCATGAATAAATACAAATGTAAGGAGAATATAATGAATTAATTTGTATTAAATTATTCATCATTTTAAAGGTACATGGTCATGAAAATCACTAGTACGCATATTTTTGTGTCTTCCCAGTGACCAAATCTATTTAGTACACATAATTCAAACCCAATTTCACATAATTAAATAAGATCCAATAATATTTAAAAATTACATGAAGATAGTTAAATTTGGAAAAAATATATTAGTAGAGAAAAACATATATTATTCTATCCCATGTGTGAAATACACAACTTAAAAAAAAATTACACTGATTTTTACTTGAATCATTTTCTATATTTCTAGTTTTCAAATCTGGCATGTGCACACATTTGAAACCTTTGATCTTACAATGAAATTAATTAAAAAATTATTTAAAATGTGTATGGTAGTACCCTTATGACATGAGATTACAATGCATTTTGTTTCATAGTAACTAGTTTTAACAATGAAAAAAATCTAAAGGTGTGAAGTGACCCTTTCAGGAAGATTTGACTCTCGACCAACTTTCCACCATAAATAACTAAAAGGATAGCGTGAATTTATTAAATTAATTATTTATAAAAATAAAAAATATACTTTTTAGAATATTTTCAAGAGTTTTCTAGAAATATAAGATACAATGAGTTTTTCTCATGCTTTATTCTATGAATTTCT
This sequence comes from Torreya grandis, assembly GCA_037957365.1. Classification (NCBI taxonomy): domain Eukaryota; kingdom Viridiplantae; phylum Streptophyta; class Pinopsida; order Cupressales; family Taxaceae; genus Torreya; species Torreya grandis. The sequence continues at coordinate 2,680,215 of JARHVA010002215.1, read as the reverse complement.
CTTTTACACTATTTTGAAGTTGTTGATATGCTTACACACAACTGCATGTTAGCTTTTAAGCCATATATTTTAATATGTATCTCAATTTTTTATGTTGTTTATCATGTTTTAAATATTTTTTCTCCATATTCACAATTATATTAATTTAAAATTAGATAAATGAAAGATGAAAAACCTATCAACATTTTAATCTCTAGTTTATATTGCTTCTAAAGACCGAATGTTTATAATTTTAATATCTTTCACCTTTAATAAGGAATTAATATGTTTTATTTAATGATTTTATAAGATTTGTATAATAAAATTTCCCTATTAAATTTAATATTTGTCACCAACATTAAATGGATCTATGGCTCATGCATTGGAAGTGTGTAAAAAATAAGAGCAAGGAGAAACTTTCCATAGATGAATCAGCTCTTGTGTTGAACATGGAAAGTTGTCATATTTTATTGTTCCCAACATTTATCTACCACTTGAATTTAATGTGATCATATCACTAATGATTTTTCATGTACTAACTTGCATATGTAGTTCTACATCAAATTTGGGCTTTGGTTGGTGCCTATTATTTAATGTTTATAACCACTTGGTGGGTGGATGATATTGGATTGAAAATATATATTAAGATAGAAAAAGGACTTAGAAAGGCTAGTTGATTAAGATTTATAATATATATTAAAGCACCAGACACTTATTTCTTGCTTTCATAGTTATCTTTTATTGTGAACAATGTTGTTGAGAGGCATTTTCTCTGATTCCATTGATTAAAGTGGACCCAAAAATTATATTTCAAGAAAATATTTATCAATTTAAAGGTTTTGAAGAATATTTTTCATAATATACACATATATATGGTGATTTTATAAATATTTATTCACAGTTGAATATCTTAGACTCTTGCATAATCTTTGTTCATGGTTGTGTACATATTATCCATACAATAGATTGGTACCATAGAGTTAATCTAAGTCAAATGATTTAAAATTGTTCTAGCTACAAAACAAGCTTTCATATTTCTCTTTTCCCTTATCTTTTTCTCTTTTCTTATATATTTTTTAGAGTATTTAAAATAGATTTGAAATTCACAATCTGCATTTACATGTATATCTTTATTGCAAACCCTTTTCATTATTATTTAATGTATTTTTGAACCCATTGTACGTAATGAACAATTGTTTAATTTGTTGTATTTATTTGATGCTTACATTTTTACTAATTCTATAGGAAATATATCCATAAAACTAGCATTACCTATCATTTATTTGAATATATTTCAAACATGCCCCTTAAAATGGAATAGTTTCACATCAACTACTAAGTTATCCTATAGTCCAAGACTTGGAAGTAACAGACCTTGGGGAGATTCCATCTCCTTTTATTATAGGTTGGGTGTATTTCCACCCTACCTAAGTTGGTGTGTCAAATGACCCATCAACATATTGGTGCTAGAAAGAGGGCCTAGATTTAGAATTATTTTCAAAATTTTGACTGGTTATTATTTGAAATCAAGGATTTAATTTCAGTATTGAGGAAACATTGCATACTAAGAGACTCCAAGTTTCAAACATATAAAATAAAAATATTATCATGAGGTCCAAGTCTATTGAGGGTGACTTCAAACTATTATACCTCACTGATCATAGAAAAAATAGATCATATAAAGTTTAATCTAGACTTCAAACTATTATACCTCACTGAGCATAGAAAAAATAGGTCATATAAAGTTTAATCTAAGACTATACATACTTAGTCAACCAATAATTCTCTTAAGGCTATAGTTCCCTTTGTCAATCATTTTTCTATTCCTCTAAACCCACAAATGGTTATTACTTGGCTTATTGGAGGTAATATAGCTATAAATATTCCAAGGTTTAGCTATGATTTGTCAAATAATCCTAAAAAGTTGTGTTTGAAATATGTACATACTAGGATTTAGACTATTGAGGAATAAATTCTAGATTTTAAAGATTCCATCATAATAAATGAAGTTGAACATCAAAATATGGATTTCATATTATCTCCTTATTCCCTATATGAGGCATCCTATGGATGGTATCTTGACTTACTAGATCATTTCATCACCTCTTAGAATGACCTAGTCGTTATGTTTTTCAATCACTTTAGGGTACTCATTGATCCTACAATCATGTATCAACACTTTGTTGCTACTCATATACAACCACATGAACCAATGAGTATGTTTACACTCATTTTCATAAGCTATAAAATATGTTTAAATATCCCTATACCCTAATGAAAGTGGTTTCATATTTGTTTCTTAGAAGATCTCTATCAAATCTTGCATCTTTATCTTTATCCTATAATAAATGCATCAACATTAAGCAAAAAATGATGTCACAAAGATATGGTGCTAGTCCACTGCCATCTTTGGGATAACCTAGAGTGTAAAACCAATTCCCCATGATTAATCAAGAACTTATGAATAATACACCAATGATGAATTAGATTTTAGGATTCATGTACCCAAATCAGAACATATTTTACAATCCAACTCCTTTGAATCAAATGCTTGGGAATCAATTTTCTCTACCAAATTAGATGTTTCCACAACTAGGTAACCAATAAATTTTTCCTATGATTCATAATAAATTAATATCCCTTGTCCCTACATTTTTTAATGCTATATCCCTTGTAGCCAATGCAAATTAGTAGAATAGTACAATTAATCATTAGAATATTATTTTAAATACTAAGTTAGGAAACTTATAATAGTTGGTTAGGACATTGACCAATGATGTAGTTGACTTGAGAAGATAAGTACCTTAGAATCATATTACTAATAATCCTCAACAAAATATAAATTTTAATTTCTGAAGAACTAATCACCAATGGAATACTATGCCTAACAATAGAGGTGTACCTAATTCTCTTGACAAGGTAAATCAGACCAATAACAATGCTATAAATTCAATAAATTTGGTTGATTTTTCCATACATCATTGGTGTAGATTTCATAATACAATGAATCATGCAAGAATTTATTGTGTTGATTTTATATTAGTTTCAAGCATTTTTCAAAAATAAATTGAAAATATAAAAATAGTGCCTACAAATGAAAGTGACCAAAATCAAGCTGGGATGAATCCAAGTACAAATTTGGTTTTGGAGACTTATGACTTCCTAGGTGAGAGTGACAATGAACTAGATGATAACTTAAATGAAGTTTAGGCTTTTAGGTAGTTTCAAAGAGGAAACAATTATACGTTGAGAAGTAAATTGCAGATACCTTTAACAACTTTTAATCCTCTAAACAACACCTAGGTTCCACTTGATGAAGATTTGAATAGAAATATGTTTCCACCTAAAGAACCTATAACATCTTATCAACCTAAAAATACCTCTATTCTCATACAAGTTGATAATTCATTTTTGAATAAAATGAGCTTGGATACAATGTCATAGAGGACTTAAATAAAACCAAAGTTAACATATCTATGTTTGAGTTGTTACAAATGTCTAATAAAAAATTATTATTATTAAAGGCTTTGTTACCTTCAAAAGGCAAAGAAACTAGTAAATTATTTAATGCATGTGTTGTTTATAAATAAAAAATGAAAATCCTCATATTATTCTTAGAGTTCATATCTTTGGAAAGAGCTTACATAACCATTTTGTGGATTTAGGAGTCTCAGTAAATGTCATGTCCTCTCACTTTGTCAAAATCTAGGATTGACGCATGTCAAGTCAAATAAGAAAGTGATACAAATAGACATATTAGAAGTTAAATTTGTTTTTTATTTGAACCAATTCACATAAAATTAGCTTTATATTTAAGGGTACCTTAATTCATTGATATCCAAATAGTTTAAATCTCAAATGCATATGGTATGATTTTGAGTAGAGATTGGTGTAGGACATTGAATTGATATACTTCAACTAATTTTTCTTATATGTGGCCCCTATGGTGTGGTATGCCAAATTAAATCAAGATTGAAATGGAATCAAAAATTAAGCATTTTCACATTATATACAGTAAGACCAATGAAATAGTATATGAAGAAGCTAATCTAGGTGTTTATATTATTGCAAACAAGTTGAAGAAGTCTTGTTTATTGGTGTTATTTCATCATTTTAGCAAGAAATGACATAAGAGGATATTAATTACACTAAAACTAATGATAAAATGGTTATTTATGATGAGTTAATTATTAAAAATATAAATTTTAACATTTTTTCCATGCAATAAAAATCAAAAGTTCTAGGTAGTTAGCTACCAGATAGGATTGAGGAGTTGGAAAAAAATGATGAAAAAGACTTTTTCTATGCATTTGAGGTAGTAATATCACTTATTTTAGTCCCTACATCTATACATTTGAATCATTTTGAGCCTCAAGTAAAGTATTATAATATACCATACTTCCCATCACTAAAGATAGTAAAAATAATGATAGTGGATAGTTTAAATCAAGATAATCTAGATAAATACAAAGAAACTATGATGATTAAGGTTGGAAAAATGTCATTGAATAACTTTATCCATACTATATCTTTTGAAGAAGAAAAAATAAGCCATTATCAAGTGAATAACAAGGTGTATATAAACTTGATGAAATGAGTAGAAAGACTAAAATTGACATTGTTGCAACATTCATACATCAAAAACAATAGCATTCAAAGGATAGTCAATTTTGGACTTTAAAGTTTGATGGTTTTGAGTCTAAACAATGTTGCAGTGTGAGAATTGAACTCATAACTCTAATGTGGAAGGCTTAATTATATGCATTTAGATTATAGTTTACTTTGTAAAAATAATGTATCTAAGTATGAGGCATTCATTCATGGACTTCAATTTGATATTAAGAATAAATTCAAATACCTAAAGGTGTTTGTTGATTCAAAGCTTGTCGTTAAGCAAGCTAGGAGCCATTGTGCTTGTAATGACAAACATTTATCTAGGTACCAAATCAAAATTTGGAATTTGATATAATATTATGATGCATTCAATATATAAATGGTACCTCACAAAAATAATCATGTAACATATGTTTTGGTAATATCTTCAATTACTTTATATATGATTGATAATTCTTGCTTGAAGAGGTTTTCAGTATAGTTGATTTATGTTCCTTCTATCTCATATAATATCAAAAAAAATCAAGTGTTCAATGATGATTAGTATATCATTGACTTCATCGCAAGTACATATGTTTTTAAATCTCCTATCATAGATGAAGCTAATAGAGATGACTTTGAGTTAGATGAAGGAGGCATATTGAACTTGAGAACAAATAGCATCCTAAAAGGTATGGTATATTTTTAAATATTTCTTGATATGGATTATCAACATGAAAAAGAGAAGGTGGACCTTTCCAAAGGTATGATACATGAGTCATTTAATATTGGAAATGTAGATGATTCAAATAAAGTACTCTTAAGCACAATTTTTACTAAAATAGAGAAACATGAACTTATTCAAGATTTAAAATACTATAAGAATGTGATAGCTTGGAATTATGAATACTTGAAGGTATTTGACACTTAAAATCTCATTCATCCCATTCCTCTCAATCCTAGAGTTAAACCGTTCCATCAAAGATAGAATCCTATGAATCCTTTGTTATAACCTTTGATTTACAAGGAAGTATAAAATTTATTATCAGCCATGATTATTTTTCCTATTAGGCATTCTACGTGGGTGGAAAACCTTGTTCCCATACAAAATAAGAGTGGAGAGATAAATTTGTTTGTATATTTTAGGAATCTAAATAGATATTTAGAGAAAGACACTCACCCATTACCATATTTGGATGAGGTGTTATAGATAGTGGTTCACAAATGATGTCCTATTTAGATGGATAATCTAGTTATAATCAAGTGTTAGTGAACTATGAGGATATAATGAAAAAAACCTTCACCACAAAATGGATAACCTTCAGATATAAGGAAATGCCCTTTGGTCTTTTCAATGTTGGTGTTAAATTTCAATGTTCTATGGACATTGCATTAAAATACATGATTGGTAAGTATATTGTCATTTATATGGATTATCTAACCCTCTTTTCTAAGAACTAAAGATATCATGTGAAAGACTTGAGGATGGTTTTATAAAGCTGTAGGGAGCATAGTATCTCTTTGAACCCAAACAAGTGTATATTTGGGATGACTAAAGGTAATTAGTTGAGCCATGTGATTTTTTAAAGAGGAGTATCCATATATTTAGATTGGGTAGAAACAATTCTAAAAATCCCCTTGCCTAGAAATAAAAAGGAGTTAAAGTCATTCTTTGGTAAGATTAATTTTGTATGTAATTTCATTTCAGGGTTTGTTAAGGTAGTTAGCACATTGAATAACATGTTAAATAAAGATACCAAGATTAATTTTACTAGTGAATAAAATTTATATTCTCTAAAATAAAGAAGTCCATTGTAAGAAACCTAGTGTTAAGCAAGCCAAATTACAAGTAGACCTTCTACATTTGTTATTATTATTCAAAACATTCAAGTGCTATTATTATAACTCAATGAAAAGAAGTTGAAGATGAGAAACCAATGTCTTTCATTATTTATCCACTCATAAATGTGAAAATCAAGTATTATACCATTTATAAACATGATTTTGATTTAATTAAATTGGTTAAAAATTTTAGACTTTATATTCTATGCATCAAAGTATTTATTTTTGTACATGATCTTATTGTAAAGGCAATGTTGATGCTTAATGAGTTAGGTGAATGTAGAGGTAAGCGGATGAATTTTAAAATAATTTTATTTATAAATTTAGCCAATGAATAGAGTAAGAGGTCAAAGACTGAGTAAGGTGATGTTTGAAGTTGACTCTCAGATCATATGTCAAAAATACTAAGTTAATTCCATCACAATGGATGAGTGGTATCAAGACATAATCTACTACTTGTTAAATAAAAACTATCCCAATCACTTAAAATCCACTAAAAATAGCACTACATTTAAATAACAACAATTACATTATAAAATTAGGGGTCTTGTATAGAAATAATCATGAGAGTATTTACCTAAGATGTCTGAATAGAGTTAAATAAGCTGAAGTACTTAAATATTTTCATGAAAAATATGTAAATGGTCATGGTTCATGAAATTTTTCACCTCATCAAAATCCATGATATGGTTACTATTGGCCACATATTTTCAAGGATGTTCATGCACATGTAAGGAGTTGCCATACTTGTAAAATTCCAACACATAGATAATGTCACCCAACTATGCATTTGTATCTTGTTATTGAAGTTAGGCCTTTTTTTAAGTTGGAACTAGACTTTATTGGTGTTATTCATGATAATTCATCAACTATACACATGTTTATTTTGATACCAATTGATTATTGTATACATTGGACTAAATCTCATTATAATCACCTAAAAGTGGTATTTGAATGCTAAGAGTGATAATTGAGACAACCTTTTCCTAGCTTATCCCTAGAACTATCCTAGAGCCTTTTAGCATACTTTTCTAGCCTTTGTATAGACCACAAACATCCCTAGTTAGTGAAAATATAGTCTTAGACCTTCATTCCTAGATCATGGTCCTTTGTGCCCAGCAACTTTCCAATTGGACATGAGTGCCACATTAAAGACACTAGAGACACATAGCACTAGTGTACACAACATGGCCCTAGTGTCCCTTACCCTAAATCTCCTCAATAGATATGTTTTTAAACATTAAAGCCTCCTAAGGTCAAACTAAGCACATTTTATTATCTACACGAGCTATGAAACACTATAAATATATGATTTTAGACCTTTATCCACTATATGGAAAATAGATGCAAAATAAATATTCAAACAAGAAACAAGTTGAGAAAAATCATTGTTATTAATCCCTATTCTTCTCTATTTCTACATACTACCATCTACAGCTATTGTAAGCCCATATTTTTAAGATTTCCAATCTCAATCACACTCAAATCATTTAATACCACTATCATTCTAGAATTCACTTACATTTTCAATAGCACATGGGTGGGGATAGCTACATTAGGATTTATCCCTCTTCAGAGTATTGGTATGTAGGCAAATCTCTTCACAGTGGGGTGTTGATGATGTCCTACCTATCCTACTAAAAACCCCACATTTTTAGATCATGCCATACTTACAAAGAGAATTAGGATTTGAATCATAAATAAAATATTATAGTCATAATATAAAGTTTTAAATTTCATGTGCATAGGAATAAAACCTCGAAACACAGGTGAAGGTTTACCAAGAATTTAGGAATAGTCCTACATAGAGAACACTAACACCATTTTCAAGACACTAGATCCACATGGCACTTTTTTCCAAGTGTGGCACTACTATCCAAGAGAGGATTTGACTCATGGATATTTTTTATGACACTTGGACCTATTTATATCCTAGTTTTTAGTACTCATATCTTTTGAATTAGGTGTTTTCTAAATAAGTCTTTATTTGCACATATTTACTACTATTTTTTGAAAGTCAAAGTAAGTCAAATTTCATAAAAAATGAGTGGTTATTTATTTCATATTATTTCATTGAATTAGACAACTCAACCCTTTAATCAAACTCAGGATTTACATAAGTAAAACCCTAAAAGGTTAAAACATTTGGTGAAATTGACTTACTTTGAATATTGCTCAAAACCCTAGTTTACATTCTCCAAATTTGTGTGCACTAAATTAGGGTTACAAACTTATATTTTTCTAATTTTTTAGCATAACCTAGCTCATTAAATTAAATCTCACATTAGGGTTTCATTTATTTAAGTATAGTTTTTTTTTAAAACAACCCTAATCCAATAAACCCTAACCCTAGATGCTCTTATGGCTTTTATTCTTCTTTTTCCTATTTTCATTAGTTGTTTTAAATTTTTTAGATTTCATATATTCTATTTTAGCAACTCTATTCCAATTTGTTTACTATATGCCATCTAAAAAAGCTATCTCTCTTCCATTAAGAAGAAGTGATAAATTAGGTGACAATCTTATAGAGCATATTCATATTCCTGTTATTCAAGATCATAACATAGATAAGGGACCTATCATAACTCTAACTTTGCATCCATCACACCCTAATTATGTGGATTTCAATGATAATGCATTCAAATATGAAAATACAATCAAGAACAAGATCATATACACATTGAAAATTGGGACACTCTCCCTCCACTTAATAATGATGAAATAGTTATCAACAAAGATGAGATATTATAGGGATTCATAGATATAATTTTATAATAACCCCTTAATCATGCATAAATCCTATAATCTATATTGTAAATCAAGAACAAAACAAATAATGGTTAATATTCAACTCCCCTAATTAATAATGCTTTTACATTTACAGTGGGGCCAACTCAACTAGCACAACCTAAAATTGTAATTCAACACCTTTCATGATAGCTACACATCTTTTGGCTAGATCCTCCACTCCAAATGTACAATCCCTTATGCACAAGATTCATACTCTGTAAGCTAAGGAGTTACAACTTGAGAAGGGAACTACTAGGACATCCCATACCTTGGATTCTAATATTCTCTTACGTACACCTTTGTCATATCACATAGCAACAACTCCCTTTCCATTAAATTTTGTATAACCTAAGCTTACATTATATGATGGTAAGGGTGACCCAGAGTATCATATCAAAGCTTTTCATGTAACATGTTTTGACTATGTGTTTAATGATTGGCTTCTCATAAAGTTATTTCCATATAGTTACCAAAATAATCTCTCCAAATATTCAATCCTTTGTCAAACATGTTTTTATCATATTTCTCCATCAATATTAGTGATAATATATCATATGCCCAAGTGGCACAATTGAAACAAAATTCAAATGGGCCTATCACAGATTATGTCTTATGATACAAGACTATATTAACCAAATCGACTAGCCCCATGGCAGATAGATAAATTTAAGAAATATTTAAACAAAGTCTTTTACCAGCATTACATGAAGATATATTTTTTAATAAGTTTCCTATATTTACATATTTTTTCCACATAGTAAAAGAAACAGATGTCAAACTTTTATCAATGGGAAAACTCAAGTATACAAATAGATCAGAATCAACTAAGATTTCAAATAAGCCTACATACAACATAAAGGATACTAAAAATAAGAGTGATTAAAATACCATAGTCAACATAGATTATGATCCATCTCCTAGATTAGTTTTATCAACTCCTCAATGTTAAATCTTTTCCAACCTTCTAGAGTCACTAACATGGGTTTTACAATATCTCTTGGAATGCAATATCATATATCTCCTTCCCATTACAAAGGTTGATATGACATAGTCTCTTCAAAATAACTATGATTCTAACACATATATGAGTATCACAAGGCACCAATCCATACAACAAATAGATGCATAAGCCTAAAGCATAAGTTACAAGATTTGAATGAGGCTAATATTATTGGTTTGGGAACACCCATATAAGAACTGAAAGCATAGAAAATAGAAGTTAAAGCATTAAATATATTATTATATCCATTTAAAAATCACACAACAAATGAGTTAAGGAGCACATCAAATATTCACTACACATATCAGGCACATCTAACACTAGCTTCATGTCATATTGTTATAGAAGAGGCAAATTCATTACACAACATTATTGGCATGTACCTATTGGTAATTTGGATTGTTAAGTCCAAATTCTAACCCCTAAAACTAAAATATTTTCATGGCACTTAAATTATCCTCTACATGGTGGTATTTTTATTGATGATGTCTCCTAATTACCTTGTGAATTTATTAAAAATTGTTAGAGGTGTATTCAATGGGAAATACAATAGATCTACAAATAAATCCTAGCTTAAAAAAGATAGATCCTACTTACACTTCTGACTGGGGATACATTATATAATTAGGTTCATGACCAATATGGATCTACTTAACCTAGCCAAGGGATATATTACCATAATAATATCACTAGGGAGGGTTACAAAGCCTCCAATCAAGCAAAACTATAGAATAACCTTAACTAAGTCATATGTTTTCATATTCACTAAATTGATAACAAGTAAAGAAAAATATAATTTAGTGCTCACCAAAGCTTGTGGCACAACATGTGGTTAGTAAACATAAAATTAAACATGCATAATAAAATCCTAATTATGTATAGGTAAAATCCTCATACATGGAGAGAGCAATATTATTTAAAAGCCATTGCCTATGTTAATTCTATAAACTAAAGAGAAGAGCAAAGTTAGAGATACTTACCTAGAAGATGAACTCCTCAAGACTTAATCTCTCCCTTGGCCAAAGGTACTTTGAAAGCAGTTATTGTGATTTTTAAGGATCACTAAGAAAGGCCAAAGTATCCAAGACTTCTTCACAAGACTAAATTATTTTCCAAGTAGAAACCCTAAGCTAAGAATCCTCAAGTAGAATGGTGGAAGAGTAGATTGTAAAGAAATGCAAATGAATAATTAACTCTTGTTGTTTTGTGAAGGATGGAAAAATGGATGTGTTTATACAGGTGGATCTAACCCTAAACCCTTTTGAAAGTTTTGGCTAACAAGGTTGACTCAGTCGACCTAGTATTGAAATTGACAAAAACACACTAGGTAATAAACTATGTTGGTCATGGATGACTTAGTTCTTAGTAAGCTTCGTAAATAATAATACAAGTTCAATGTGGTTGACATGGTCATGTAAACTTCTAAAAAGGGGTTTATGTTAGGGAAAGGGATAATGGAGGTGGTAAAAGAATAGAGGAGTGTGAAAAAGAGGAGACAAAGATTAGGGGAATGTTTTTAGGATTTTATTGGATTTATATCAAGTGGTAATAATGGTCAATAATTCTACAAAACACCAATGGTCTGCCCACCCCTTTCCCAGTGCACCCCTTAGGGTGTACACTAAAGAGAGATTAAGACTTGATGGGTTCCTGCAAGATATAAAGCATCAATAATTGATAAAGTTTGAAAATATTATGTGTATACATATGACCTACTCAAAAATCATCATGTGTCACTCAAGTGCAATAGGGGATGGTGCTTTGAGAAAAGAACATAGTAACACATAATGTTGAGGCTAAAAAATAGTTACAATATTTTAAATCATAAAAGAATTGAAATTAAATGATTGAAAGTGAAATAACTAAAAAATTAAATTTATGCATACCTTAATTTACCTTTATCATTATATGGCTATCTATTATGTTTTTAGTTTTGATCATGAAGGGTGTAGAGATTGCTTTCAACAAATCAAAAGATACAAAAATTAAGAGAAAAAAGAAACAAACATAGGAAATCCAAGATAATTGGTGCTATGTGGATAGGATGTACTTGGAATCTTAGACCGAATTACCAAGTTAAAATTTAGAGTAAATCAAGTAACCAAAATGCTAAGTATACTAAAGACTGAACAACTCAAACAAGTAAACCTTAAGTAAGAAAGGCAAACACACCAATTCAAACCAAGGATACATGTCAAAAATGATGGTAATAAAACATAAATATAAAATCAGTAATAATCCTTACTTAAACAAAGATGGGTAAGAAAAAATGGTAAAATAACATTGAAGAGTGAACAGCAACAATCCTTACTCAATTAGTAATAGAAAAAGTGCATAAAAGGGAAAACAACATTGATGAGTGAGAAGTAACAAGCTAACCTCACTCAATAATGAAAAAATTAAATGAAAGTAGAAATGAAATTAAGTGTCCAAAAAATGTTAGTACAATAATGACAAATGGTAAAAGAAAGCAAAGTATATCTAGAAATGTAAAGCCATGGTGTAAATAAATTGATCCATAGTTACTCAAGCATATTGTTTTGTTCTAAAGATAGATAAAACTAAAATAAATTAGTGTTAGCATGTTTTTAAGGTATGAATAAGAAGTATATAAGAAGGTCAAACATATTTAGAATCATAATTTTTCTGTTAAGGGGGATAAAATGGGTGGAGGGAAGAATGAAAGAAAAACCAAGGTAAAGGAACTCTTTATCAAAGTCAAGACACTTAAATGTGGTTTTTCAAAACAAAAGGACTTTAAACCTTAAGGAACTTGAATAAATTCTCTTATCCACACAAGTATTAGGTCAAAAAATGAGGTATGTAGATCATCCCATGAAGGCTATATGCATGAAAAGTAAAATGGACCTATCTTCCCACAATGTGTTCCCCATTCTTCAAGACCCCTTATAGAGTTATCAGTTTATTGTAAAGATTGGGTACTTGTGTGAGAAAGTAGGTAGCACCATAGATTTTTTTGACTTATCTTATTCCAATATACTAGCATACCATACCCTAATGGGCCTCAGCTTTATTGTGAGGCCAACTATGGAGTTTGAGCTTCAATTGAAGATAGGAGATGTGCTTGTAATCACATATTTTGGTGTGATTTTGACTTTTGAGATTTGTATGTTGCCTTTTGTATATAATTTCCTTTTATTTCAAATTATTTGGATTTTAACTTTCTTTATGGATTTTTTTATTCCTCCTCCATATGGATCTAGAAAACCAAACATGGGTGTTAAATATGACTATCATTTACATACTTGGGACTTGGTTTCTAAGAGAGAGAAACTTAGAGAGCATGATGGATAAGAGTCTCATAAATTTAGGTGAAATAAAAGTGATATCTTTACTTCAACCTTGTTTTATCCAATGTGTATTTAAATTAAATTAAATTAAATTAAGAGAAATGAAGCATGAAATGATTTGAATTACTCTAAATTACAAAAAAATGTGATAAAGGGAAAAAAAGGATACAATGATAGTAGAGTGTGATTCCTTATCATAAGAATGATGTCAATTTAGGAAAATATGCTCACACAATTTTTTATATAAATTTCATCTATAAAATAAGTAATTTATAAAGCTAAGAACAAAGATCAAAAACTTATAACCATTATAAAACATATTCTAGATAAGCAGGGAAGAGATGGTTATTTTATGAGAAAGGTTAGGTCCTATCCATGGTATTATACTACAAATCATAAAATAGAAACCCAAAGGGGTGTATAAATCATGTGAAAAAAATAAATGAGATAAGAAAAAGATGGTATTTGTGAGGAAGGCCAGGTCCTATCCATGGTCTTACACTACAACTCACAAAGATAAACCCAAGGGGTGCCATAAAGCGTGTAGAAAGTATGAGAACAAAGAGAAGAAATTCATGAAGAAGACCAAGTCTTATCCATAGTTTTACAATGCAACTCATGAGAAAAAGTGAAACCAAAAGATCAAAAAAGGACTAAGGTCTTTGAAAGGAGAGACTTGTTGTAGAGGATGAAACCCATGTAAGTATCCTACAAAAAGTGTTAGATAGATATCATATAGAAAGTATGAAAATAAGGGAAGTATTTAGGGAAAATGCTTCTTGAGGAATTGTGCATTGGTGGGTTCTTTGAAAATATGGCCTTCATTAGTTTGAAGGTAATATGTACTTAGACTAAGAATATCTTTGATTAAATATGGACCCCACTATTTTTGGGCATATTTACCTTATTTGTCATGAGTTTAGTCTAATTTAAGGACAAGATCACTAATATTAAATGTGAAAAATTTAACTCATTTTTCATGTTATTTGGTAATATGGGCCTTGTATTGGTGATTATGTTACAAAGCAGAAAGATGGTATTCATTAATGAAATTGAGAGAATGAAGGTGATCTTCACATAATTCTTCAATGGGTATGATACCATGAAGAGATATACAGAGAGAGGGAAGCTCAACTTCTAATGGGAAGACTGATTTAGAGCCATAGAATAGAAATAATGGCATTGCCCCAATGGCAGTGTGTATGATAGTGTCAAAGGCCCAAAGATCATGATAGAGAGGAAGGTTCCAATCCATGCAAGTTTCATGAATTATCTTTTGGATAAATTTATTAAGAATTTTTTTGGTGGCCTTAGCTTAGCCATTATATTATGGATGATAGGGTGTGGATAATTTGTGATTGATTTTAAATTTAGCATAGAGTTGTTTGACATATTTGTTTTTAAATTACCACCATTGTCTAAAATGATAGTATGAAGGACACAAAATCAAAAAATCAGTTGATTTAAGATGAATTTGGAGATGGTGGTACCAATAACATTAACAAGGGGCATGATTCAACCCATTTGGTAAAATATTATGTGGCTATGATTATAAATACATTACCATCTTGAGATCAAGGTAATTTGCCTATGAGATCTAATCCCCACATGAATAATGGCCAAGGAGATTCTATAGTTTGAAGCTTAGATGGAAGTGAATGAATTAAATCATCATGAAGCTAGAAAAGAGTACACTTTTTGGCAAATTTGATGGAATATTTTTCAATACTAGTCTAAAATTATCCCATACATAAGCATTTATAGGCTATATCATGTCAGCTCTAGTGGCCACCACAAATTCCCCCATATGCTTGTTCAAGAAAAGGAGGAACTTCATCTTTCATAACACAATAAATCAAGGTACCTTCGGCATTATGAAAATATAGGATGTTATATCAAAATACATATTTAAAATCTTGTTTGTGAATAAGAGTCTTTTCATGAGAATTGAGGTTGGGAGGATAAGTTTGTTGTTCAAAAAATTCAATGATGTCTTTATACCATGGGCTTTGTTGAATGGTGATGGCCTCAATGTGGAAGATAAGTGAATCTTGTGGTTGAGTATAAGATGGGTATTTTATTATTTGGATAAGAAAAGTGGGATGGGTAATAACTTGATGTGGATGAAAAATAGATGTTGAAGAAGCAAGGGAATTGGCAATAGAACTTTGATCTCAAGGGATAGGCTTGATAGTGAAAAAATGAAGTCTTTAGCAAGATTAGTTATAAGTTAATGATAAGAAATGAGATTCTCACTTTTGCATTAGTAATCACCATTGACTTGGTGGAAAATGAATTGGGAATCACCTAAAGCATGTAGGTATTAGATATCTAAATCAAGAGCAGCTCTCATGCCTAAGATTAAAGCTTCATACTCTACCATGATGTTAGTGACATTGAATTTTAGGCAAAAAGATAATGGAATGATTTTTCCAAAAGGGATCATAAGGATATAACCTAACCCAAATCCTTGAATACATTTATTACCATTAAAATGAAGGGTTCAAGTATCTTCATATAAATCAACATTAATCTTAAGAAGTTATTTGATAACTACTTTTGGTTTAGTAGTATCAAGGATGATAGTGGATTCATCGAGATCAATTAATTAAAGATTAGAAGTGAAATTATGTAAGTAATATTTAAGGGATATCACTTGTTTTAGACCTTAAATATAGAGATTATTTTCATCAAGAAGAATATCTTGAAGGTGGTCGATAGTAGGCACTAGAGCTATGACAAGTTGATTAGTGATGATTTATCCTTGGACATATTTTTGAATAATAATTTAGAGATAAAATTCCATGAAAAGGACTATAAATTTGTCAATTATATCTCCAAGAAGAAAGGCTTTAGAGAACAAGCGATGAAGGGGATTGGAATGGATGATAACATAAGTGGTTTGATAAAGCATATAATATTGAAGTTTTTTAGCTACAAAATATATGTAGAGGCAATCATGTTTGAATTTTGTGTATTTTTTCTCATAATCAATGAGGCCTTGGATAAAATAGTAGATGGAATATTCTCTTCTAGTATCATCTTGTTGTGAAAGAATTGCCCCAACTGATATGGGTGTGAAAGAGGTATATAGGATCAAAGGTCAACCATTTGAAGGAGGATGAAGAGTAGGTGGTTAAAGCAATGATTATTTCATATTATCAAATGCTTTTTGATAGAGATCCATATATTCTAAATCATTACCTTTCTTAAGAAGATAATTGTTAAAATGGATATGGTAAGCCATTTCAAAGATAAATCATCTAATTGCCCCAAGTTTATTGAGGTAAGTGTGAATGTCTAGAATGGATCAAAGGATGGGGATTTTAATGATAGCGTTAATATTTTTGGGGTCAACATTGATTTGATGGATAAAAACTAATAATTCTAATAGTTTTGCAAATGTGACACCAAAAACACATTTGTAAGGATTTAGTCTAACTTTGTATTTAAGAAGGCAGCTAAAGATGATGTCAATTTCAAAAAGATGAGTCTCGAGACATTTAGATTTAGCAATGAGGTCATCCACATATTTTTCTATAATTTTGTCAATAAGATCATGAAAGATATGAGTCATTTCCCTTTGATAGGTAGCTCCATCATTTTTGAGGCTGAAGGGCATTTTAACATAGAAATAGGTGCATATTCCATGGTAAAAGTGGTCTTATGCTGGTCTTTAGGGGAAATGTGAATTTGGTTATATCCTGAGAAACCATCCATAAGAGACAACATTTCATAACCATCTATGGAATCAACAATGGCATCTATTGAAGGTAGAGGGAAATAATCATTGGTAAAAACAAGATTAAGATTATTTAAATCAATGAAAATGAAAATGACCATAGTGACCTTTTTTAAATGGGGGCTATGTTATAAACCCATTCAGAATAGTCCACTGGTTTGATAATCTTAGTATCAAGAAGTTTGATAATTTATTTATGGCATAATGTGTAAACTTTGGGTGTAAATTTTCATTGCTTTTGGCACACATGTTTGTCATTGTGATAAGTGATTATATTGTGCACCACAATGCTAGGGTCAATACTAGGAATGTCCTTTTAGGACCAAGTAAATATCTCATGATATTTATCAAAAAATAAGCAAAATTTATCATGTTAAAGAGGTATGAGTTTATGAGAAACTATAATAGGTCGAGCACATGATGGAGTACCATATTTAATGTGAGTAGTTTCTTCAACAATCATATCATTTCCATCTTAGAAATGATAGGGTGCATTAGGTAAAGAATAAATTGGATTAGCTTTGGGGTCTATGTTAGAGATGAAGTTGTTGAAATAGGGGGATTTATTTTTGAAATTATTGAGTTTATGATGTTGTCAAGGAAGTTGAGGTTCTCATGAATGAAGTAATTCAATAATAGCTTCATCACTTGGAAAAGTGGGAAGAGGACCATAATACTCAACATCTACTTAAAAATTGAGAATTTTATTACCATGGTGATAATATTCATAATGTATTTGATGAAATCTATGGCCTTGGCATCTAATGTAATCTCAAGAGCACTAGTAGGTTGATCAAATGAGATATCATTAATTTATTTAACAGAGGGAGAATTAGGTGTGATGATGGGATCTATAAGTGGTAGAGAAGATGCAATAATTTTTGGAGGTTTATAAGGTAGGATTTTTTGGACCACCGAAGGATTATCAAGAAGTGGAGACTTAATGAGAGGTACATAACCATCAGGAGTTAATTAAAAATCTAATGAAATAGTTTGAACATCTTGGTTGAAAGCATGTATTTGAGTTAAATTATTTTGATAATGTTGAACATCCAAGTCTTGAAATTGAGATTGATCCATGTTTAATTTATCATCATAGGTTGGATATATGGTACATGTTTAAGATTCAGGGGGAGTTTAAGAAGGTGAAAGTATGATATTATTGAACTTGTGTGGAGACATGATTAGAGGATATTAGAATAATTTTTCCACTTCATAATCATTTCATGTGAACACATCTTATGGATAAGATTTTTTTTGAGCATTACATGGAAGAGGAAAGACAGTGATCTCATTAATTAGAGTAATAATGAAATCATGAGGTAATAAAGAGGGAGGAAGCCACTTTGAGATATAAGGAGGTAGCTTAGTAGTTTTACAATTATGTTATAATTCATCAGGTTCATCATCATCCAAATCAATAAGAGTGACCTGTAAGTCTAGATTGATGTTGATGAATTTAGGAAAGGGAGCATTATTGGTGGTAGGAATGGTAGGAATGTGATATCAAGATTTTAGATTGGGAATTTGAATACTCCAGGGGTTGGGATTGGCCTCATGCTTATATTTTTTACCATTATGTAGTAATTTTATGCATTAGCTACCCAAAGAAGTGATGGCCCTCATTCTATGAGTCTAAGGGTAACTGAGGAGTATATTAAAAGATAGGGGCAAATCAAGGACCATAAGTTTAGTTTGAATGATCTTAGGTCCAATTTTTAGGGGAATCCAAATATAGCCATGTGGATTTTGATTATTTTTATCACATCCACAACATGTGAGGTGGGTTTTCTTGAGATGGTCCTTATTATAGCTAAGTTGTTAGATTAGCCATAAATATGTCACATTAATATTAAGCACTTCATCAAATAAAAATTTAAAAATAAGGGTAGTATTAATGGTTATTTTAATGAATATGGGTGGATCATCAACACTGAAAAGGATCTCATATCTAATCATATTTTCTTCAAGAAATTCAATAGATGGTTTGGAAGAAGGATAAATAGATTCAATGGTATGCACATTGGTAAGTTGAGGCTCAATAGAGGGTGGTTCTTCATCTATAGAATATGGATCTTCAATTTCTTATAATTTTTGGATGAGGAATTTGAGATGATAAGAGGAATTACAAACTAACTCCATAAGTGGAATCTTGCAAGGCATGGAGTTAAGTTCTTTAAGAAATCTCCAATGGGATTTAGAATAAGAACCAATGTGAGTTTTATAAATAAGGTAGGTTTTGAAGGAATGGAAGTTGTTGGGGGTTCAAAAGAAGGAGGTGGTTCTGTATGGGCTTTTGAATCTAAATGAGTTGTTGTAGTATCTTTGAGAAGTTGTTATTCCAAAGATGGTTGCTTAGGTTTTGTGATAGGATTTTTGTGAGCTGGTTTGTGATGATAGTTTACCTTAGTTGTGTTAACATATTGAGAATTGTTTTAATATTAGTCATAGTCAACATAAATAGCACAAACATCCTTGGTATTTTTTTGATGATTAAATGTGAAAAAAAAAATTATTAGAAGAAAAAGCTTTAGGAGCTTTTCATATTTGGGAAGAGTTTTTACTCTTAATGATGAAATTAGATCATGGTTTTGTGATTGAAGGAATCACTAAGATTTTAAGAGACAAAAATTTAGTTAGCCCTCAACAAGTTTCATGGAAATGATCAATGTTGGTGTGTAACCAAAAAAAATTATTAAAGGCATACCATTTAAAAGGATTATTAGGATAAGTAAAGGGTTTAGAGGGTGGTAAGAATTATTTCATTTGATGCACAGTTAGTGGTATGTGAGAACATGGGAGAGTGTTGGCTTTGAAGACTCCTAGTTTGGTTTGAGGAGTCTTACCAGTGATGGAATTGGTATAATTTTGAAAATATCCTTTAAGGAATCTAGTATTAGGTTTGAATTGCTTCATGAGGAAGTCTTGACATTTGGCTTAGTCAAGATCTTCACTAAGCATTTGAGGAAAAAAAGTTTGAACCTTATATTAAAGAGGAGTTAAAGAATTTATGAAGAGTTTGAACAAATTGTTATGAATCATGTTATGGTCATCTTTATGGGCTAGATATTTTCATCATTTGATAAAATCATGAGCTGATTTGATGGGAGATTACTTAGCATTGATGAAATGGCTAAGGTAATTTTTAGGAAGGTCATTATGTTGAAACTCTTTAACTAGAGGGTTGACTAAATCCTCAAGTTTCCAAATGAAATGTTTGGGAAGTTGGTTGTACCATTCCAATACATCACTAGTGAATATTTTAAATAGAACTTTAGTTGTGGTGAAAGTATTAGTTTGGATCCACTCTTTATAAATATTTCCAAATGCTTTGAGAAAGGATGTAGGGTCTTTAGTCCCATCATAATTGATATTTGGAGATATATTACCAATATTAATAGACATGATAAAAGGATATAAAATCTCATTTTATATATTTTGAAGCATTTTTTTATTCATGATAGGTTGAGGAATAACATTTCCTGAGGCATCTCTAAGAGGTGGAGGAATAAAATTTGGATTGGCTTGAGGATTGAGAACCAAAGGTTGATTAGCCATATTGATCAAATGACATTATAATTTAATTATTTAAAGGTGTTATAAGTTTACATTATGTTAATTTGGTGTATGAACTGTGCAATAAATTGAGTCATATCAATTGGTGGGTTGCCATTTTTAGGAAAACTCCCTGAATTGGTATTAGGGGGAGGGTTGTTGGAAGGTGGATTATCAGTGGGATTATTGGATAGACTTATGTCAATTATACCCATATTATGTTGAAAATATTAAAGATTAGAATTGTCTTGATAGGTACAAAATGGATTGGATCCACCCACTTCATCTTGAGGTGTGATTTGAACCATGTTACAATCGATAGATGAATGAGGGGAAGAGGTGCTCCAAGAGTGAGGGTTATCTTGGGAAGTAAAGAGAGGGGAAAAAATGCCCCATATAGTGTCTAAATGGATTTAATTTATCCAAGAAGATTCTAATAGGGTATTTCATGATGTTTTGAGGAAATGAATATAACTAAGTCATCTAGATAGGAGAGCAGTTTCAATAATTAGATATAAGGTCAACTAGTTTGATTACATATTACTTAAAAGAGAGTTGAAAAGAGTAAAAGTTATTTAGGTTAACTTAATACTATTGGAAAAAATCCAAATAAGGATACAAGGTTGATTAGGTTGACTTAGTACTATAGATAAGGAAAAAGATAGTCTGATAAGGATATAGAGTCGACCAGGTCAGCCTAGTATTGTAAGTTGATTGGTAGAAAGGAGTACTGGGTCAACCAAGTTGAATTAGTACTACAAATAGGGATAAAGATATTATAATAAGAATATATATTAAAATAGAATGATAGTGTGCTAAAAATAGGAAAATATTTTACAATGTAAGCGAAGTAAGAAACGGAAGCAAACACATAAATAATTGGATTAATGAGAATGATCCAATTAAATCACACATCACAAAACCTTGCATCAATGATGATAAATGCAAGTTTTTTGTAGTACAACACACAATGATTAGAGAGCAAGTATTCAACTAAACATTAAATTCTAAGTGGTCATCCTAAGTTTTGTTAGATTATTATAAAGTGTTATTTTAAGTGTGATAGGGAAGTTAGATAAAAATAGGGAACTAGAAAGTAATCTATGGATGGTTTCAAGATGTTTAGGCTAAAATGGATCTATGTTAGCAATGGTATTGGCTTGGTATTGGGGCTTACCCCCTCATTTCATAATTCTACATTGATAAGGGTGTTGGGTGCTTTTCCAATATATACCATTAACCACATGTTTATACTTGGCTAGAAAACCAAGTCCACTTCTCCCTTGGTGATGAAATCCAAGTAGGTAGGCCTTGGGAAGATAAATGTTAAATGAATTTTGAATATTATGTGATTTGGTAGTGCATGAAAGAAGATAAAAATAGTAAAACTAAATGGTAATTTAAAAAACCACCTAATTAAACTATGTGAACTACTTTAATCATGCAAATAGCAAAACTAAAAGTGTGAATTAATTACTAGAAAATAATTGTTAATTCCCAAATTAATAATGGTATAGAATTGATTTAGATGACATTATATGCAAATAATACATAATAGAGTTGATTGGGTGACTATTGTTCTATAGAAGTAAGAGTATTTAAGAACTAAGTCAACCAAGTTGACTTAGTTTATTATAAGATTTTAGTTTTAAAGACTACAAACTTATACAAAATAGAACTATAATGAAGTACTAAATTGAAGGAGAGAGAAAGAGAGGAACCTTGGTGGGTTGGAAGATGATTAGGATTGCTAATTTTATATTTTAGTGCCTTGAATGCTACTTGCAAGTTCTAAAAACTAAATTGACCTAGTCAACCTAGTTCTATGAAACCCTATTTGATGAAGCCCAATAAGATGACTAAGTCGACCTGTATGACTTAGTTTTTTATTCTATATGTTGACTAGAAGACTAAGTCAATCTTCATGACTTAATTTTTTGTTTTAGATGTTAAATGTAAGACTAAGTTGACCTAATCGGCTTAGTTTTTTATTTGGAACTAAAGAAGAATAATGTGTCAACCTATCTAATCTAGTAACTTGTATCTGATGAAAAGCTATACAAAAAGAACAAATTTGTTTTGATACAATTGTGAGTTAAACATGTGCACAAAAGTTAGAACTATAGTGGCCTAGTCGACCTACTATCACAAATTTATAAAAATAATAGAATGATAGAAATGAAAATGTGAAATAAAAACTTGCAAGGGTTAGATTCATGTTGGGTTCACCAGAATGTATGCAATGGGAAATGTAATAGATCTACAAATCAATCCTAGCTTAGAGAAGATATATCTTACTTACACTTTTGATTGGAGATACATTAGATAATCAAGGTCATGAAAAATATGGATCTTCTAGACCTATCCAAGGGATGTCTTAACACAATAATATCATGAGAGAAGGTTCCAAAGCCTCCAGTCAAGTAAAACTACATGATAACCCTAACTAGGTCCTATGTTTTCATATCCTCTAAACTAATAACAAGTAAAGTAAATTCTAATTTAGTGCTCACCAAATATTGTGGCATAACATGGGGTTAGTAAACATAAAATTAAACATGCATAAGAGAATCCTAATTAAGTTATGTATAGGTAAAACCCTAATGTATGGAAAGAGCAATATTATTTAAAAAACATTACTTATGTTACTTCTATCTACTTAAGAGAGGAGATAAGTTAAATATACTTACCTAGAAGATAAACCCATTGAGACTCAATCTCTCCCATGGCCAAATGTACTTTGTAAGAGGTTTTTATGGTTTTTAAGGATCACTAAGAAATCCCAAAGCATCCAAGACTTTTCCATAAGACTGGATTCTTCTCCAAGTAGAAACCCTAAGCTAAGGCTCTTTAAGTAGAATAATGGAAGAGCAGTTTGTAAAGAAGCACAAATGAATAATTAAATTTTGTTTTCTCTTTATGAATGGTGAAATGGATATTTTTATATAGGCAAATCTAACCCTAAACCCATCTAAAAGTTTTGGCTGACAAGGTTGACCCAGTCAACCTAGTATTGAAATTGATAAAAACACACTAGATAAAGAACTATGTCAGCCATGGCCAACTTAGTTCTTAGTAAACTCTGTAAATAATAATGCAAAGTTGATATGGCTAACATAGTCATGTAAACTACCAAAAAGGAGTTTAGGTTAGGGAAAGGGATAATGAATGTGGTAAAATACTAGAGGAGGCTGTAAAAGAGGAGGAAAAGCTTAGAAGAATGTTTTTAGGAGCTGGTTGGATTGATATCAAGTTGTAATAAGGGTCAATATCCTATGAAGCACTAATGGTCTACCCACCCCTTTCCTATTGCACCCATTAGGGCATGCACTCAAAGAGATTAAAACTCTATAGGTTCATATAAGATAGAAATCATTCATAATTGATAAAGTTTGAAAATATTATGTATATACAAGAGGTGTCATTGAGTCTATTTGTGATCACCATATGTTCTAGTTATCTTGGGTCCTTAAGCGATGTGCTTGATCATCATGATATCATTGACTATCTCTTAAAGGGAGTAGGTCTCAATTTATTGTCATTGTCATACCTATTTTAAAATTGTATTATATATCCTCAAGGTGTTGAGTATGTTTGGAGGTTCTTTGACCATGGATTGAAGTGATCTTATGATCTAGAGATCCTTGATGGAGATGGTGATAATGGTAATTGATGACTCAATCTAAGTTTATTTGGTTTATTTAGTATATTCAAGGTATGGGTATGTTTATAATATTTTAAAGGTGGTGAAGATACATAAAATCCTCATGGATAACTTTTAGGAAGATATAAGGTTCTTTGCATGATATTCATTAACAAATCTCCTTTGTGAAACTGTGTATGTTGACTAAAATTGAAGGTTTTGGCCTTTAAATGACATTTTTTGAAATAAAAAGGCCACTAAATCATCCATAATGTTTTTAATCACCATCATATTCATGTTATTACTCTATTTAAATGGTTTATTCTTTGAAAATGTCCTTTTTATGAGCTTAAAGGCTCTTTGGCCACCAAAAGTGCTCCCACGTGTGAAATATGCCCCCATTTTGATCTAAAAAACTTATTACTTGTTTAAATATGCCTTTTGACTTGTAATACTACTCATTCTTCCCTAAAATGGTGGTTTAAAGCTTCAAGTGTGGAGAAAATACAGGAGAAAGGGTATTTTCATGTGTTTCTTACAGAAAGTATAGATTTATATAGACTTTTCTATATAATAGAGGTTAGGAGTTTGAAGTTGGATTCATATTAGGTGATTTGTGAAGTTTCATGACAATAATATTATGTACAAGCTCAAAAAAAAATTTCTTAATCCATCAAGTCCTATGTAGCTTAAGAGATCCCTTCAAGTTTTTAGATGGTATAGCCTTGAGAGAGAATATCAAGATCTAGAATTTTGGTTAGAGGAAGGGACCTTAGAGAGAGTCCATATTTTGTAATTTTTTATTAGTTTGGTTCTATCTCCTTTATGAAGCATCCTTAATAAGTTAAGGAACTTATAATGCATTCTTCATTTAGGCAGGCTATCGATTTTCTAAGTTTTATCTTCTCTAGGGCATGGTGGTAGAAAAATGGAAGTTTAGAGAAATTTTTAGGAGTCTAATCCACCTTCCCATATCATTATATAACCTAATCTCATAGGTGTGAAAAATATAGATCTAAATAATACATACACTACCAAATTTGAAATTTATAGGTAGTTTAGAGATGTTGTATAGTTCAATTTATGATCCATGGTTTTCAAACATAGTATGATGTTGTATGAGAGGTTTCATCCATGATCGTGGATTATTATTTTAGGTTTCTCAAAGTTTCCTCAAGGTCTCATAGATTAAAACCATAAATTTTCTCTCAATATCTTCACAGTCTCAATTTAGCATATGTTAAGGTAACTTAGCATATGTTAAGGTATTTTGATGAATCCTACATTTCTTTATGCACAATGTATGCCTCTTTAAGAGCCTCAAAACTATTATATTCTATTAAGTCATATGCATAAAGGTGTATATGATCCTTTAAGACTATTTTGGATTATGGATTCATGTTCCTTTTCATTCCTAATATTCATTCCATCCTCATAGTCTTTCACACTATCATCCACCATTGTATAATCTTATCACTCCATATCCATTATCAGTATCCATATCCCATCACATACACATATCACTATTACTATTATACCTACACATCATGAATCCAATTTTTGGTGCATTTAAATGTTGTTGAGAAAGACCATGGTCATAAATATGAGTTTTTAAGCCTTAAACCTTGCCAACAATCCATCTTCACCTATAGCTAAGGTGAAAATATAGTCAAGAATACTTGATTGAAAGTGGTGTATGGTGGAGGCTAGAAGAATGTTTCAATAGATGGATCTTGAACTATCTCTTAGGTTTTTATCAATGAATGAAAGAGGTTCATAATTCATGTTAATTACCATTTCAAGGTCTTTTATCATCTAATTACCATCTCTAACCATACAAAAGAGCCTTTAACAATCACCTAAAACTGTCATGAAAGTACACAGTTAGCACAACATTATATTAATATAGAGGTTCATATATGGAGTTAGAATAGATGTGAAAATATTATTTATCCCTATTTATGAATTAATTCAATCTCAATAGTCCAAGGAGGTATCCAATGAACTTGCAGTCATTACCTTCTAAGATACCTATAGGCTGTAAATCAACACCTACAACCAATATAGTTTAGTGGTAGTCTTGAAGTTCTTTTGAATAAAAAGGATAGTTAAGTATTGGAGGTGCATGTTTTATTTGGGTGTGAATAAACTCAATTAGGAAAAAAATATTTCTCAAGGGGATAACAAGTTCAAATGTTTTTCTAGCTCAAGAAACACCCCGAGAGAGGATATAGCCAACCTAATATAGGTATACAACTAAATAGAGAAATCTCAATCTTGTGCATTAGATTAAAGGAGAAATATTGAGATATAAAACATGAATATATGTATAAATATGTTAGGTAATATATGTTTAAGGTTAATTAATTAAGTTGATATTGAGGTCTTAACCCAAAACACACAGTCAACCATTCCCAAGGACACCCATAGGCATAGTCATAAGTTAGTGGATATAGAATGGAGTATGGGAAATTAGAATAGAAGTAGAAGGTTGAGAATAGGTATAATAGGGGGTATCATAATGTTTTTTCATCCCTAGATCACCTATATATCACCATGGACCTTAAAGCTTAGTAAAGGCTAATCAAGCCTAAAACTAGTCTTGAAGCCTAGAAGGCCTATACCATCATGGGATAACTCCCAAACTCTCCTGAGAAGAAATGACTTTATTAAGAGGTGGATAAATGTGATAAAGTTATAAATAAAGTGTTTTTAAGTAGTATAAATGTAAATATAAGGTTAAAATAGTCCTAAGACCCTATTAGAACTACATAGTCTACACAATCAGCTCAAACTACCTATTCAAATGCTCATTTATTTCACCATAAAGAGACTTAGGGAAAATTTTAGGAACCCTAAAACACTTATATTCATGGATAAAGTATTTTATTTTAGGGTAACATTTTTATAAATCATTACTAAGACTATTAGCATGTCCAAAATGCATTCAGAACACTACAAGCACATTTCCCTACATACATATCTTGACACACTCTTTTCATGGGAACCAAAGATTCTCAAGAAATTTTAAGGGGTTTATGGAATAAATATCCATGGTGATAAGTTTTGGTTTAGAGGTTCATAATTTATGAACCAAAATTAAGATGGTGAACCTCCAAAACCTTACTATAGACTAGTTTTGAGAAAAGTGAAAATTATTGCACCTAAACACACATGAATCACCTGATAAACACTGGAACCATAAATTAAACTTATATAGGGTCTTAACCATAGTACCATGTTGTACGTAACTATATAGACCTATCAAAAAATAGTGTTTTTGGGGGAAAAGAGCATAAAGATAGGTACAAGGTAGTTTAATAAGATGTCAATCAATGAAGATGTTTTTTTGGAGTTTTTTAAACCTTATAAAGACATTGGATGCCCAAGGATATGCCTTAAAATTCCTCTATGCATCTCTTCCAATTAGTTAGTCTATAGGACTAAAAGACAAGGTGACCTAGTCACATAGTGTGGCAATTTTTTAGGTGTTTCTTGCTCAAGAGGACCTATATCATAGTATGTAGCATTGATTTAGGCCTAAAAATCACTTTTTCATAGGTTTTCAAGGTCTCTTATATGTTTCCCTTGGCTATCAAGTGCAAGTAGCTAAGCTATTAGGCCTAATTGGCCTAGTAGACCTACTTGGTCAATCAAAAAGAATGAATAATGGCATAGCAAACTGATGAATGAGTCAATACAGAGTAATTACACCTAATAGTTGATATTTAAAGGATTAAAGTGTTTATTCAATACCCATTATGAAGGAAAGAGTCATTCTCTTGACTTGGTCACATTCTTTAAGGACTATGGACTAGTGTACACTTGATGATGACTTAATTACACCTCATTCAAGCTATAACTACCATGAATAGAGGTATTTTACCTAGAATGATGCATAGTTATGCATTGAAAGAGGTTTAATAGGTTAACTACATCCTCAACTATCCCATCTCAATGCATAAGGAGTCATCTAAGGGCATCAATGCATCGAGAGAGTATTTTGGGAGGATGTTATAATTGTATAACTATTTCAAAACTATAGTAATGAATGTGTTATGGTTATGGAAGACCTTTTCCTCTCTCCTCCATGCCACTTTCCTTCTTTATCTCTTGATGTACTTCTATATGTTTGGGCCTTGATTGATAATCCCTCACTTAGGTATGAGGAAACTCTACTAGGTTTTGTACTCGATAGACCTCTTAGATTAATGAATAAATTATTGTAGCTTCTCTATTATTAAATTATAGTGTGTTTATGATTGTTTAGATGTGTTTAAGTGGTATTAATCTTCCCTTAACATGTCCTTGTCACACCTATATGCTAATAAGTTGTCTTATGCATGTTATATGAAGTGTCAAAGTTTGGTGATCATGCTTGAAGTGTAATCTAGTTGAAAGTGCCTCAAGAGAAGCCTCTCGTCCTTCACCTCCAATTTATAGTTATTCATCAGGACCTTCATAGGAAACACTATTTCTTTGGATATTTATAAATAATGATTTAGTTTATTTCTAGTTCATTAGTGTTGTTAGGAGTCCAAGATTGAGTAGATAAGTAATATAGGTGCATCACCACCCCTTCGAATAGATTTTTTTTCCACAATTTCTAAATCTTTTCACCCCTTAAATCAAATTAGGTTTTAGTTACTAAGCCAAATTGATGTACCAAGGGAGCTAGCCCCATAATCTAGAGGTCTAGTCTAAGTTAAGGTCACCCATAGCCTTTAGACCATTCCCATGTTAGTCCAAGTTTGAGGAAGAACTAAACACTATCCTTCAATAGGGTACAACTTAGGTTTCTAATAGTACCATACTATAGTTCCACCTAGACCAATCATCACATTCTCAAAGTAGGAGATTGTTGACAATGATACATAATACATATACTCTTTATATGAGCATACATAGATCATCATCCTATCTAGAGGGTTATGGTTGATAATGGGTCAATCATTAACATGTGTAATATGACACTCTTAAAACATTTAGGTTACTCAGATCATGATACATTCCCCACATATATAGTTATTAGTGGTTTTAGTGGTCACATCCAAAGCTCCATTGGGGAGATTGTGCTTCTAATACAAGTTGGACCAGCACATATAGCCACTCGATTCCTAGTAGTACCTATTGCAGGCATATTTTATATGTTATTATGTAGGCCATGGTTATAATATATTTAAGACATCCCATATATAGTGTATAGATGATTTGAGTACATCACACAAATTATGTGGTCAAAGTTGAGGGTCTCCATTATTAGTATCCTCTACTTATCCCATAGGTATTTCCAGCATAGTCACCAATTCTAGTTTCAGCACCATTACTAGATATTACAGAGTTATCAGTTACATCTTAGATTATAATTCCTATGCACACATCATAGAGTTTAGAGAACCACAAGTATAGGTGATGTCTACTCCTATCGTATCAACACATATGCATACTTTCCCATGGAGACCATTATTAGAGAGATTCCTACATCAGAGATATGTCACACATTCTAAATTAATTCACCCTAAAATTAGTATTATTAGGTTCTTAGGGTTCTTAGCATAGGATAACTATGTCACCTACAAATTCTTATACCATATGGGTTCTTAATACCCCTATAATTCATAGGGCATCACAATTAGTTCCATGGAATTCATAGCACCACTACATAGGTAGATACAATTACAAATTACTCACTACATCAAAATATGGGATCACATTTTCCTTTTCACATAGCATGCATGATCATAGTTCCCTTATTTGACATAGGTCATAGTAGTAGTGATTTTCCCATGAGACTCATTGATTAGTATGGTTCATACCTTCTTGTACTTACTTTATTCTCTCTTTCACCTTGTACATACTTTATTTTTATTTTCTTATACATAGATCATATCCAAAAAATTTAAAAATAATATAACATGCAAAAACACAAAGCATTCAAATATTACTTTAAAATACAAAATTTATAGATTTTATACATTGTTATGTTTACATTTCTTATACTTTCCAGACACTACGTATGTTAGCTATCTTCATATAGTCAATTTTATCATACATACATGATTCACTTATTCTTATTGAGTGATTAAAAATTGCATATACGATTCATGTCCATTATATTGATCTAAACTTGCTATCATCTACCCACTGAGGGCACATACATTGATCCAAGTTTATCCATTTGATACATCTTCCCACTTGGGGGCATCTTATACACATTTTCCATTACTAGGTTCTATCCTTACATCCTACACATTCCATTTTTAGCATTGTTATAGCTTGATATTGATCATTACTACTCATACTTAGATTTTTTTCCAACTATTACTAGTTTAGATTGAGCATATGTACAGCCTAACATTTACATAGATCTATACTACATTCATGTATACTTTCATTTCTACCTTTCATATTTTAGACTTGATTGTATTCTATACTTCTTTTATTTAAGAGAATTTAAATATGCCATTACTCTTTGGATCTATGCCACTTATATTCATGTATGCCTTGCACAAAGGCCCATGTCCCTTGCATGTGATTTTTTATTTATGTATGTATACATTTTAACCTGTCCTTTTATGTGGCTCTAAGTCAAATTTCTTGTTGCTTGTATATGTGGACATTTGAACATGTTTTTCTATGTCTTCTCTTCTCAAATTTATTGACATGTGCCTATATACTTTTATTGTGTCCCCTTGGATTATTTTACATGCCTCATGTGTTATTACCCTTGTCTTTTCTTGTTACAGACATTATTTTTTTATGCCATGAGGGACCTCATGCATCTACCATTCCTAATTAGGTGTCATAATGGACATCATACCCATCACCCTAGGTAACTATGTATATTTGTTATTATACATGATAATTACATCTTCTTGACACTCTTATGTAATTATAGATGTAACACACATCTTACATTACATACTTATGCTCAAATCTTCTTACATTATGATGTTATGTTTGCACATTGTATTGGATTATCACATAGCTATCATATATGCTCTAGTTAACACATTTTATAGAGTTATTTATTTTGAGGATAGTTATTGCATAGGTCAACAACTACCCTCAAAATATGGGGAATTCATAGGGATTTTTCATAGATATTATGCTCCTACAATGCGTTCATATAACATTTTTATCACACAAGCTCAATTTTAGGAAATAAAACATAAGAAAGAAAAAATAGTGACTCAGATTTTAAACCAAATAGACATTAGCACCCAAATTGGGACACTATAACCACATCATTATATTATCAAATACATGTGACTATTGTCCATTAAACCTAATTTTAGGACTATTTAGATTAACTAGAATAATACACCATATATAGTACAGGTTTGCATAGATACAACTATAGGTTTAATAGTTATGCTTAGATTTAGCTCATATTCACACTATTTTAGATTATATTCATATCATTTACTTAGATTTTTGGCATCATGTATTTCATGATCATTACCATATTCATTTTAGATACTTATATACACTCATTATAACTCAGTCCATAATCAGTATACTCAAATATCAGATTGGGGGTATGTGCACAACACATAGTTTTTATATGCTTAGTTACCACATAGGGTGATTATATGGAATGGTAAATTCTATGTAACTATCTATTTTATATACTCTTTACATAATATTTTATGTTGTCACCATTTTCATGACTTATTCCATCTATAGTGGTTAGCATTCTCAAGTGGCCTAGAGCTGCCTAATATACCTGAGTGGACATGGAGCTGATATACATAATTAGATATTTCTAGTACTTTATGTAATTTAGTTTTAGATGAATCTACTACACATGGGTGGGTAATGATGGATTCATATCCTATTTTATTTCTTAATCCACCCACATGAGAGGGTTAGTCACACTTTTAATCTAATCTAAGCTATTCACAGGTCATATTCCACTAAGTGTGGACAATGATAGAGTCAAAACTAGATTGAGATCTTGAGCCACCCACATATGAGGATTGAGAAAGTTGTCATCTTATTCCAATCTATTAAATAAGTTGATCACTATGTACAGGCACACACACTAGTTGTCACTAGGTTCATGCATTGGTTCAGTACCCAACAACATGTATTTGTTAATTTCCTCTTTCATATCTGTTTACTCAGCTTTACTTAGTTACTTCTTTATTTAGCATAGTCTTTTGCTTTTTATATCTCTGAAGGACTTATTAATGCATGTTTCATTATAGGTCATGCTTT
The DNA here is from genome assembly GCA_037957365.1 of Torreya grandis. NCBI lineage: Eukaryota > Viridiplantae > Streptophyta > Pinopsida > Cupressales > Taxaceae > Torreya > Torreya grandis. Next base: position 2,647,537 of record JARHVA010002215.1, on the reverse strand, counting down.
TTATCATGCTTCACATATGTAAACCCAACTTCACATACTCAAACTTAGCTACACAAGCTTCACTTCCTTGGTAATTCCAAGTACGCTTATTTTTCCTTTATAGTAGTTATTTCATTTTAATTCACTTCTAGCATAAGGAGGGAATGCAATCACCTAAAAGTGGTATTTTATTGATAAGAGTGATACTTGAGATACCATTTTCTTATCTTAGCCCTATACCTATCTTAGAGCCTTTTCTCAGACTTTTCTAGCCTTTGTGTGGACCATAGGCATCCCTAGTCAACTAAAACACAACCTTAGACCTTCATTCCTAGATCCTATCCCTTCATTTCTAGTAGCTTACTAGTTGGACATTAGCACCACATTAAGGATACTAGAGACATATGGAACTAGTGTCCCCAACATGGCACTAGTGTCCCTTGCCCTAAATCTCCCAAATAGATATATTTTCAAAGGTTAAACCCTCTTATGGTCAGCCTAAGTAGATTTTATTATTTGCACAAGCTAAAAAACACTATAAATACATGACTTTTATAAATATATCCACTAGATGGAAAATATATGAAAAATACCTATTCAAACAAGAAATAAGTAGAGAAAAATCAAGATTATTAATCTCTATTATACCCTTATTATACAAACTAACATATACAGCTACCCTAAGCCCAAATTTTTAATATTTCCAATCTCAAGCACACTTAAAGAATCTAATACCACTATCATTCTAGAATTCACTTGTACTTGTACTAACACTTATGTGAGGAGAACTATATCAGCGTTAATCCCTCGTTAAAGTATTGGTATATAGTAAACTCTTTTCATAGTGGGGTGTCGAGGATGTCCAGCCTATCCTACTAATAAATACACATTTTTAGATCATGCCATACTTTCAAGGATGATTATGGCTTGCATCATAGATAAAATATTATAGGCATAATATAGAGTTTTATGTTTCATGCAGATAGGAACAAAACCTAGAAACATAGGCACAGGTGCACCCAAAATTTATGAATAGTCCTACACAGAAGACACTAGTGCAATTTTCAGGATACTAGCGTCACATGAAACTACTATCTAAGTGTGGCACTATTTTCCAGGAGAGGATCTAACTTAGGGACTTTTTTGATGACACTCACACCTATTTGTATCCCAATTTTTAGCACTAAGATCTTCTACATCAAGAATTTTATAGATAAGTCTTTATTTTCACATATTTACTATTATTTTTAAAAATTCAAAGAAAGTAAAATTATATAACAAATCAGTGGTATTTATTACATATTATTTCACTGATTTAGACAACTCATCCCTTTAATCAAACTAAAGATTTACATAATTAAAACCCTAAAAGTTTAAAACATTCAATCATTCATAAATTATACAATGGAAGTGGTAATCAACTTCTTTGAGGAGCATATCATCACTAGGTTTGGAATGTCATTTAATTTGGTTTGTGATAATGGTATTACATTTTCTTCTTTAAAATTCATAAAATGGGTATATATTAATAAGGTAATCTTTAAAATTTATTCTAATTATTATCCACAAGGTAATGGTGTTACTAAATCTATGAATATGAATTTACTTGATGTGATTAATAAAATTTTGGATAAGAATCCTAGGGACTAGCATAACATGTTGAATTTTCACTTTTTGTCTGACAAAATTAGGATCAAGTCTTCCCTAGCTGTAAGATCAAGAGCCATTTTCCTTATGCATTTGAAGATTCCCACCTTGTAATTTATGAAATAATATCTTAAAACTGATGACAAGTTGAAGCTAGGCTATTAAACTTAATATAGTTAGAAAAAACATGAAATACAATGTTTCTTAACTTTATCAAACATCAATAAATTGTTAAGAGATGGTTTAACAAGGGAGTTAAATTGAAATTCTTTAATATTGTTGATCTTGTCTTAAATTTGGATAAGTCTCATGAGAAGAAGAGACAAGATATTAAATTTGATGCCATTTGGTTGGCCCCTTCTATATTTTTGAAATTTTAAGTGAGAATTCTTTTACACTCAAGATTTTGACTGGTGATGATGTCCCATTAACTATTAATAGTCAATTCCTTAAACACTATTTCCAAGCATGAGATAGCCTCTTAAGGCCTTGTACATAGTTTTTACTTTTGTGCTTTTGTTGTTTTGGTTTACTTTGTTATTGTAACTTGGTTTGTTGTTTTATGTGTTTTGTGTTTGTTTTATATAGCCTATTTTGTATTCATCCTCTTCTGTTCAATTCAATTTTGGTCTTATTTTACTCTAAAGCTATTTGGTACATGTTAATTTTAAATAAGAGATATTTGTTTGTTGGTAACAAACTTCAATAGTTTTTTTTTCTTAAGTATTATTCTTATTTTGTTTTGTAAGATTATGTTTATGATTTTAGTTTCAAAGACTTGGACTATTGCATACATTGAATATATTCATGTTTTGATGAAGTTGAGTAATTTGTTGCACTTTTAAAATATATTCTCTATAAACCTTGCACATAATGCATGTTATGATTTTTTGGGTTTGCTTGCATGAAATAATTGCAGTAAAATATCTAGAGTAAAAAATATATAATTTTAATTTATTTTCCATGGTGGTCCCCAACCCATAATTGATATGAAAATAAAATAAAAATAAGATAAAGGAAATAAAATATATATTATACAAAGAATCTCAATTTTCAAGTGATTCAAGTAACCTCTGTTGGGGATATAGACACTTGATAGGTAGTAGAGAAAAGATTTGAGTGGGATCAAAGATAAATCCATCAAGGCTATGGATGCCTAGTTGGTAATAGAATAATGTCCAGGTATTCATATTATGGTAAAATTCACTAGCTTGATGGTCTCAGTTGTAGTAACTAGTCTTTATAAATTTTAGAAAGGGAATGAATGCCTTTGCACACACTAGTCAATGTGAATATTTGATTTTGTTTTAAAACTATTTCATCCTTATATTTTATGTGTTTTTCCATTTTTCATTTGTTGTCTTAAGCCATATATTATGGGTTCATACACAAGTTTCTTTTGATTCAAAATACTCATGAGTATTTTCCAACAAAGTCCCCATTTGTTGTTGCTTGTATAGCATGCCCTAATTTCATAGTGATAAATCATAGTACCATATTTTTAAATATTTTTTGGTCTAGTTTTGCCTTTGGGTACAGTCTTTAAATTATTTTGGGTATGCAATACAACTTCCATTTGTTACCACTAGGCACTTCAAATGTATTTTTACACCATTAAACGAAGTTGAATTTTATATGAATTTTGTGTAGTAATATTGAAATGTCATTAGAATGAAATGGTAGCAAAAAAATTTAATAAAAATATTTCCCACAGACAAAATTTATAGCCTTAAAAACAAGATTTTACTTTGATTTATGTGTCTTTCCAATTTTCACATCTTATTAGAAACCCATTTTGGTAGGCATTTTGTATGGCCAAATCTTGCCCATTTCATGTGAAACTTTCCAAGATGGTATTCAAATTTGGTAATAATGTAAATGTGAATAGTTTAAATAAAATTCATTCTCTAATTATGAAATGCACAAAAATAAAAACAAGCACCTGTGTTGATTTTTACTTAGTCATTTTCTAAATCTTCCAGTTGTCAAATCTGCTCAATGCACACTTTTAAAATTTATTTTCATAGGGGTAAATTATATTATGTTTTAATAAAAAAATAATGATAATATAAAAATTTGGGAGGAGTGAAAATGTGAATAAATTAACATAAAATTACTCTCCTAAGTATGAAATGTGCAGCCATCAGGACTGTCTTTTGTGTTGATTTTTACTTGGTCATTATTTGTGCCTTCCCAGTTACCAAATCTACCCAGTGTACACTATTCAAACCCCATTTAGTAGTGTCAATTTTTTTCCAATTTCCTTGAAACATTTCATGGAGATATAAAAATGTGAGAATAATGTAAAAGTGAATAAAGTCATATAAAATTCCTTCTCATGAGCAAAACATGCATCCTTCAAAAAAGACTTATGCGATGATTTTAGTTGCCAAATCTATCTAATGCACACTTTCCAAATATAATTTTATAGGGTTGAATAATTTTTTTTTAATTAGTATTATAATACCCAAATATAATTAGAACACAATGGTGAAATAAGTCACATAAAATTGGCTTGCATGTGCAAAATGTACAGCCATGAAAACTATTGGACCCCAAATTTTGGCTAAGTATTTTAGCTTATGGTGTGTAAAAAGCATGGTGGGAAAAGAGAATGGCATGGGAATACCATGGAACATAATATCATAATGTGATAAGACCCAATTATAGGAGAGGCATAATAAATAGATAACCTAAGAGTGGAGGACTCAGTGTATCAATGAAAGACTTGGGGAGTACAAAGGAAGTGGGAAACTATTGAGGAGCGATTCTCAAGGACAAAACATACTTAAATCACACATGAGTTTGGCATGGGCCTGTATTAAGGAAGATAATTGACAACAAGAATATAGTACCAAATGATAATATAAGGGTGTAAAGGCTTGGCTTCATAGGAAAAGTAAATAAGCAATTATCAGGACTCTCAGTCCACTGATATCATTGGCTAGTCACTAAAAGTGGCATAACTAATGCAACAAATTGGTCAGGGAGAACCAAGTATAATACCCCTGTGTAGATATTTTTAATATTTTTGAACATTTTTATTATGTAACAATTGATTTTGGTAATTATAAAAATCACAAAAGTTATTGTAATCCTAATATTGCACTACGGTTTATAGTTAATTTGCATAAATGAGTTATTATCATGTCTATTATATAAATTATGGTTCATATTTAGATATAATGAATAGAATGTATGTTATTTAAAAAATTTAACACATGATTTAAATATCATGGCAATTATCTTCTTAATCATGTATGTTTACACAATTAAAATGGCATCCACAGTGGTGTATTTCTTCTTTTGTTTAGTCAGTGATTAAGATATATGAACAAGCACCAATATATGACAAGTGTATTACTACATGAAATAACCCATGAGAATCAATTTATTGATATGTGCTTTAGGTAAATTCATAAGACCTTAATCTTACATGAAATGTTAGTGCATTATCGTGTTGGGAACTAGATAATTCAATGCTTCTAGGGAAAAGTTAAGATAGAAAAACCCAACATTTTGTTGGGGATCAACCAACAATATGATTACACTTATGAAAGCAATAAACCACCAAATTAAATCAGATAGATAAGTAACTAGAATGATAAATAGCAAAGAACAAGAGATACAAGAAATCACCCTGAAAACTTCTATTAAACTCTTTACAGAAGGAATACAATTGAAGAAACTTCTTTCTTCCACACCTCACTCAGATGTACAAGATCTCTCTTTAGATCTCTTTCCCTCAAGAGCTCTCTCTCTCAATTACAATCAATTCCAACAACCTAGATTGATTCACCTATACAATTTTTTACTGTTCTTCAACATTCACATACAATGAACTACTACAATAAGCTAAGAAGATCTTTCCTACATATAGAATTAGGAAACTTGAGCATGCACTTACAACCAACAGTTAAGCCTCTTGAACAAGGGCTCTAAAAATAGTCTTGCTAATAATAGAGATGCGGACTTAAGACTACAACTTAATCTCATCATGCAAACACTTGGTTCTATCCTTGAAAATAGCTCTCTGGATGCACAGGTAACCGACGTCAGTTTCTGCCTGCTTGCACCTAACCGACGTCGACCGATCCCTGCCGACGCCGGCATCTCTTCAACTGCTCCTGACCGACGTCGGTTGCTCCTGACCGACGTCGGTGACTGTGTAAACCTGCAACTTTGGTAATGCACTCCTTGGTGAAGCTTTTAGGATCCACACCTTAACAATCTCCCACTTGGAGATAAACAGCTGCACTAGTACCTATACAGCAACATCTTCTAGCTCCTCCATCTTCAACTCAATCATGAAGACCAATAGAAGTTGAATGAAGATTCAACTTCTCCTTTATAACTGGCTTGGTTAACATATCAGAAGGATTCTTATCTATATGGATCTTCTCCAGCTTCAACTCACCATCTTCCAATACCTATCTTATGACGTGGTACCTAAGCTGTATGTGCTTTGTTCTTGAATGAAAGGCTGAATTCTTAGCCAAATGAATGGCACTCTGACTATCACTGTAGAGTTTGCAACTCTCTTGCTCCTTTCCAAGCTCTTCCATGAATCGTGTCATCCATATCATCTCTTTTCTAGCCTTTGTGGCTGTAATATACTCTGCTTCTGTAGTTGACAAGGCAACAACCTTCTGCAGCTTTGATATCCAGTTAACCATCGTTCCACCAACAGTGAAAACATATCCTGTGGTGCTCCTCCTACCATCCAAATCACCTGCCATATCTGAATCTACATACCCATGTAGAGAAGTATCTAAACCTCCATAGCACAAATGCCTACTGCTGGTTCCTCTTAGATATCTAAGGATCCACTGAACTGCTTTCCAGTGTTCCTTTCCTGGATTGGCCATATACTTACTTACAACTCCCACTGCTTGGGCAATGTCCAGTCTAGTACACACCATTGCATACATTAAACTCCCTACTATAGAATAATATGGAACTTTACTCATGTACTCTACCTCATCATGTGAATTAGGACATTGTTCTTTACTCAACTTAAAATGTCCAGCCAAAGGTGTGCTTACCAATTTTGCATCCTGCATATTGAACCGTTTCAACACCTTGTCCACATAATCCTCTTGAGACAAAATCAACCTATGATTTTTCTTGTCTCTCTTAATGCTCATCCCAAGGATTTTCTTTGCTGCTCCCAAATCCTTCATGGCAAATGTTTGAGCTAATTTCACCTTAAGCTCAGAGATATCCTGCACGTGTGATCTTGCAACCAGCATATCATCTACATACAACAATATAATAATATATCTACCATTATCCAATCTATTAAAATACACACAATGGTTAGATTGACACTTACTGTAGCCATGCTCAGTCATAAACCTATCAAATTTCAAATACCACTATCTAGGAGCTTGCTTAAGGCCATACAAACTTTTCTTCAATCTACACACTAACTTCTCCTTACCTTTGACCTCAAATCCTTCTGGCTGTTCCATATATATTTCCTCATCCAAATCTCCATGAAGAAACATTGTCTTAACATCTAGCTGCTCAAGATGCAAATCCTCAATAGCAACCAAAGACAATACAACCTGTATAGAAGTCATTTTAACAACAGGAGAAAAAATCTCACCAAAATCAATACCTGGCTTTTGTGAAAATCCTTTCACTACCAACCTGGCCTTATATCTCATCTGTCCATTCTCACCTTCCTTTAACCTATAGGTCCATCTATTCTTTAGTGTCCTCTTACCAGCTGGCAACTCAACCAAATCCCATGTTTGGTTCTCTCTCAAGGACTCCATCTCCTCAACCATGCCACGCTCCCACTGACTCTTAGACTCCACCTGTAATGCTTCTTCAAAACTCTCTGGTTCTCCACCATCAATTAGTAATAAATAGAATAATGAAGGAGAATATCTAATTAGAGGCTTACTTGCCCTTTTTGACCTCCTGATGGGTGTCTGAGACTCGTTCACAACACGTTGTCTGCCCAAATTCTCTGACAGTGACCGACCTCGGTCACCTCCAGACCTGTTATTGGCCGATGTTGATTCTTCCTGACCAACATCGATTCCTATCCTACTGATGTCGGTCTCTGTATGATCGACATCATTTTTTATTCTGTCGACGTCGGTTCCTACCCTGCCGATGTCGATCTCTATGTTTTCCTACAAGTGATTATTTCTTTCTTGCGAGCTCATTTTGGACCGTCACCTCGTCCAATTCTTCATTGCTCTGCCCAGATTGATTCAGCTTCTTCAGCTAATCACTATACATCACTTTTTCATTAAAAACAACATCATGGCTCCTAATTACCTTGTTAGTTCTTAGATTCCAAAATCTGAAACCAAAATCATCTAAGCCATAGCCAATAAATGTGCACCTCATAGACTTAGCATCCAGCTTCTTTCTATTTTCCTTATCTACGTGCACAAAGGCTTCACAACATAAAACTTTGAGATATGAGAGATCTACCTTTTTACCTGTCCATGCCTCTTCTGGAATTCCACCATCCAGTGCTGTAGAGGGTCCTCTATTAATCAGGTACACTGTAGTGTCAACAGCTTCTGCCCAAAACTCTAAGGGCAAACCAGCATGCAATCTCATACACCTTACATGCTCCATTATTGTTCTATTCATCCTTTCAACAATTCTATTCTGTTGAGGTGTCCTTGGAACCATCCTTTGCCTGCGGATTCCATGCATATAACAATAATCTCTGAACTTATAGCTGTAGAACTCACCACCATTGTCAGATCTCAGGCACTTTAATCTTATGCCTATTTCATTCTCAACCATAGCTTTCCAAATCTTAAAAGTCTCAAATACATTAGATTTCTTCTTAATACAATAGATCCATACCTTTCTTGTAGCATCATCTATGAATGTAACATAGCACTATGATCCTCCAATAGAAGCTACCTGAGCTGATCCCCACATGTCTGTGTGAATAAGCTACAACTTATGCCTCTTCTTTGTTGACCTAGTCTTAAGAAAACTCACTCTCTTCTATTTTCCAAACACACAATGCTCACAAAATTCTAGATCTATGTTTTTCAAATCTGAAAGCTTACCTCTAGACTTAAGAATTGACATCCCCTTCTCACTCATGTGGCCAAGCCTTGAGTGCCACAATTTAGCATCCACATCTGAAGTAGATAATACAGAAGGAGAAATATTAGTAACACAATTACATAAATAGAGAGTACCAACTCTCTTACCTCTGGCCATAACAAGTGCACCCTTGGTCACCTTCCAAGATTCAGCTGTGAGAGTTACTGTACAACCCTCATCCCCTAACTTTCCTGTAGAAATCAAATTCCTCTTCAAGCTAGGAACATGCATAACATCTCTCAACACCCATGTGTTGCCATTCTGCATTTTTAGTTGCACTTTTCCTTTGCCAATTATTTTACAAGGCTCATCATCCCCTAAATACACTATTCCAAAATCCCCATGGATATAGTCACTAAAATATTCTCTATTAGGGGTAGCATGAAAAGATGCACCAGAATCTAAAACCCAAGATTCTATATTATTATGTAAAGAGAATATTAAAGAATCTTGTGCAATACCTACAACCTTTGCTTCTTCCTTTCCTTCATTCTAATTGTCCTCCTTAGGCTTTGACCAGCAATCTCTGCTTATGTGCCCCATCTTTCCATAATTCCAGGATTGTGGCCTCCTGCCATTTCTGGATTTGGATCTACCTCTCACCTTAGACTTAGACCTTGATCTCCTCTTGCTCCTCTCTTTTTGCCTTCCCCTACTCTCAAAACTTAAAGCATTCCCTGATGTTTCCTCTATGTTTTTCCTGCGAATTTCCTCATTTAAGATAACACTAACAACATCCTCTACTTTTAAAATATTTGAAGCAGATGCAGTATTACTAACTGCCATTACTAAGTTATGCCAGCTTTCAGGCAAAGAACATAATATTAAAAGATCTTTCATTTCATCATCAAATACAATATTGATTGAACTTAATTGATTTACAATACCATGGAAATCATTTAGGTGATTAGATACAGATCCACCTTCCTACATACGCAAATTAAATAACTGCTTCATAAGATATACCTTATTAGAAGCTGAGGGTTTTTCATACAAATTTGCTAAAGTAGTCATCAACTCTACCATAGACTTTGCTTGTGATAAATTAGATATCACAGTACATGCTAGACTCAGTCTTATAGACCCCAGAGCCTTTCTATCAAGAACTTCCCATTCTTCATCATCCATGTCTGTGGGCTTCTTTGCAATCCCACCTAACGGTAAGTATAGATCTTTCTGATACAGATAGTCCTCTATCTGCATTCTCCAATGTTGATAATTTTTTCCATTGAACTTATCCATTCTCAGTTTACTTTCTTCTGCCATTGCTTCTCCCACTCAAACAGAAATCCCTACAGAAACCCCTGTGAGCAACTTGTAATCAATACACACTACACAGATCTAAACCACCTGTTAGTGAACCTGAGCTCTGATACCACTTATGGATATCAAGCTCTAAACCTGCAACCAAGCTTTGATACCACTTGTTGGGGATCAACCAACAATATGATTACACTTATGAAAGCAATAAACCATAGAATTAAATCAGATAGATAAGTAACTAGAATGATAAATAGCAAAGAACAAGAGATACAAGAAACCACCCTAAAAACTTGTATTAAACTCTTTATAGAAGAAATACAATTGAAGAAACTTCTTTCTTTCACACCTCACTCAGATGTACAAGATCTCTCTCTAGATCTCTTTCCCTCAAGAGCTCTCTCTCTCAAGTACAATCAATTCCAACAACCTGAATTGATTCACCTATACAATTATGTACTGTTCTTCAACATTCACATATAATGAACTACTACAATAAGCTAAAAAGATCTTTCCTACATATAGAATTAGGAAACTTGAGCATGCACTTACAACCAACAGTTAAGCCTCTTGAACAAGGGCTCTAAAAATAGTCTTGCTAATAATAGAGATGCGGACTTAAGACTACAACTTAATCTCATCATGCAAACACTTGGTTCTGTCCTCAAAAATAGCTCTCTGGACGCATAGGTAACCGACGCTGGTTCCTGCCTGCTTGCACCTGACTGACGCCGGCCGATCCCTACCGATGCCGACGTCTCTTCAACTGCTCCTGACCGACGTCGGTCGCTCTTGACCGATGCCGGTGACTATGTAAACCTACAACATTGGTAATGCGCTCCTTGGTGAAGCTTTTAGGCTCCACACCTTAACACATTTTGGCTCCATTTCCAAGACCTTTAGTTTTTGTTGAGTAGTAATGGAAAATGCTCGAGTGATTATCTCTCGATAATATTGAATGATGACTTATTAGGGTCAAAGATAATTTTGTAATTTCATATCTTAAACTAGGATTTTTTATACGTGCATGGGTTGAAAAACATAATTATAGCTCTTTATATGAAACTTTCTTTATTAAATTCCCTATTCATTTTCATTCTTTCCTCTCAACCTATGCTCAAGATCAATCATGAAATTTTAGGTAGAGGATATCTTGGATGATAGAGAATCAAAGAGCCTTAACACACTTAGGTACACTATCGACACAAGCTATTAATATCTAGTGGAGAGGGGTGTTGAATAACTACATATTGAAGTAGATTATAACCACCTACTCTTGTCTAAAAGAAGCAAAGATATAGTTCCTCTGAGAACCATTTGATTAGTATATTAGACATTTCCCATTAGAAGTAAAAAAGTTATTTATTGACTATAGACTTGAAATTATACCTATGGAGTGATAAACCTATCCTTCCATATATGCATAATTGGGAGGGGAATGTAGGGGTGTTGGTGAAGTATTATTAGTTTACAATGGTATCTAGTCATCAGGAATTGTTAAAGTGTAAATATGATGAAGATCAGCAAAGGATTATAGGTAAAATTAGAGTAGGAAGGGGATGTGAAGACATAAGAAGTGATGTTATAATCTAGAGGGAAGTAGAAGAGTACAAGGAGGACTCACCAATTTTTAGACCATGACCAATTCCAATTTTTTTATATGTTGGATAAACTAGTCAGGTAGTAGAGACTAAAGAACCCAACCTAAACCAACCTAGCTCCCAAACCATAGTGTGAGCTCATGCCTTTGAGCTAAATTAATTAATTATACATAACTAGGATATAGATAGTGTAGATTCAGAGACTAACCCTGTAAGAGAGCCTTTTACTAAGCAAGTTTTAAACCATAGTGAATTGACACTTTCTTTTCCTCTTCAAGGTAATTTCATGTCCCAACTTGGTATGCCTAGTGGACCTAGCATAATTAGTGTGCAGATAACTAGTCCAAGCATAATAAATCAACTTGTTATTATGCCTAAATTCTCAAGTGTTTTTATTGATGCTAAAGGTATGGGAGGTGGACTAGGAAGTGGATCAAGATGAAGTGGTGGACTTCCCCCCATGAAAAAGACTTGGGAGTTATTAGTATCTACCATTGTAAGTACCTCAACTACCAACTATGTATCATGAAATGACACTTCATTTACTATAATATCAAGGCATGGAGAATGCCATAGAGCATGTTCATATGTGTGAACTCATCTAGAGGGTGCATGTTATAACTTCCTTTCAGCATAAAGTAACATAATTTGCAACCACACTTCTGGAAAGAGAACAAAAGTGGTATAGAAAGTATGGCCCTCATAAAATATTATTTTATTATGACCAGCTCAATACAACATTTATTAAAGAGTTAATATTATATAATCTAAGTAATAAAGTATTGTTGTGCTAAAGGATATAAAACAAGATCTAATCAAAATCTTGTGTGAGTGATGCATGATTCAAGACACTCTTGTCTAAGCTATCATTCGGGATTAATTCTGCTCAACATACCCAGTAGTTTTTGGGAGGCTTGTTGCTTACCTTTAGATGAATGTTGTCTCAAAAAAACTTTACCAACCTGTGTGAGGTCCTAGAATATTCCCTCTATGCTAAAGTTGTTAATAGCATCGACACTAGAATCAGTCCCTTTATGGAAGCTCAAATAGATTCAATGGCATCACAGTTCAAATAGCAAACTGCAAACAATGTTCATGACACTCATAATGGTTTTTATTGTACCAATTATGAGTCTGAAGGTCATAATAAAAATAATTATCCTTGAAATAACATCCATATTATATTAAATTAGTCTTGTGAAATTTTCCATGAAAAGCATAATATATGCTCTTATCCTATAGTACAAAGGGATACATAATCTAAAGTATCTGACTACTATAAGATATGTGATGTATTTACCCATCACACAAATGATTATCATCTAATCAGTGATATACATGAAGTACATGTACATGGTACATGTCAAACTTAGGTTTCAAACAATCAATATAATGGTGGATATCTTAGACAAGTTTGAGGATAAAGATGAGGAGGTGGGCATTTTACACCATGGATGTGCTATAAATGTGGGTCTCCAAATCACTACTAACAAGACTATTTGGTCTATCTAACATGTGATTTTTTTAAAAAGGAGTACTAATTGGAAGAATGCATTAATTTATATACATCCATCATAAATTAAATAAATGAAAAGGTGACTAGTATTATATGCATTGAGAAGCCACACTGGCGATCGTGTTCTAGCACTTTGATGGCCCAACAGGTTAATATCACAACACACAATGGTGGAGAGTCCCAATTTACATCTATTCTACCCATTTAGAATGTAATACATGAAGAGCCTCATGTAATAAGGTATTTTTGTGCACATTAAAAAAGTACTCCAATAAACTATGACCTTGGTATGGAATTACAAGGGTAAATTTAATTCCTTAAAGATCATGATGCCACCCAACATGTTGATATGCATAAATAAAATAAACATTAAGATGCAACATGGGATGATTTTTAAGAACTTTAAAATCACCTATTAGAAGAAGATATTATCCCATAGTTAATTAATTGGATTAAACATTAGGTGCCAAGGCCAAATGAAGATCATCGATTAAACCATGTTTGATTACAATATACTCCTATTCCTCTTAGCCCTCAAGAGGATAAATAAATATTGGTGAATGTTGTCATCAATGGATGGATGATCAAATACATTTTAATTGACATTGGTGATGAATTCAATGTCCTCACAAAGGATGCATGGAGAAAAATGGCTAGCCTAGCATTACAACTATTGCCTCATGTATTTTTTATAGCCAATAAAACCTATGCTCTACCAATTGGTGTTATTAAAAATGTAACTATCAATATCTTTAGCTACCTTTCAAGGATAAATTTGATGTTCTAGAATTGGATAAGGTTGATGACTTTTCATACCTATTGGGTCATCTTAGGTGATATGCTAACAATGTTGATTTAGGCTTCAAAAAGCAATATATCAATTTTTAAGATATTGATTAATGAGTCATCATTCTATTGGACTAAGCACATTGGCCCCTTATGTAGAACCTATTAGTGTAGATGAGGATATTAATCATGTTTATAACATCATAGTTTGAGGTAGTGAACATAATTTTCATACTCCCAATGGCATTCTCTGATGGATATACATAGTCCCTTTCTAATACTATGAGTAATGCCTATAATTTTTGGGCCAAAGGTGACTAAGACCTTACTAAGAGAGTTTTTGGTGCCATTGGTAGTTGTGAAGACATTTTTCACTAGTGCCAAAAGTGCCATAGGTTTATTCATCTTGTCATTGGACAAGTCATGCAAGTACCAATTATGGCTATACAACTTGAAGGGCTTGATGAAACTCTACAGTTTCACCAATAAATGAAATTCTATGACTCAAGGCCTTCTATGACTCTGATATTGATCATATGCATTCATTGGTTCACCTTATTAATGGCATAGTAGTGAGGTGGTGGCAAACTCATCATGAGCATCTCCTTCCTTAGGAATAAGTACAATTTACCTTACATCACCAGTTCTATCATGTCAACCACATATGAGTCACAATAATTTATGGTGGAGTCTGAGCACCAGAACCACACCTATAAATTGTGAGGCAATGTGATTAACTAATGAATATTTTTTAACATAATATATGTGGGTACATGTAATTTATGGCACCTTGTGCACCTAGGCTAGATCATGTTATGTTCACAAGGAATGCCATTTAGGTACCCATTTTTGGCATTTACTAAAAACTAACATGGTCTTAGTGTTGTCTTATTCACCCCTAAGGATGGATTTGTGCCTCGCATTATAAGCAATGTGTCAAGTGGTTATTAGTGACCCCATTCCTATCAAGGATCAAATTTGACACATAAATGGTGTAGCAAAAGAAGGATTGGTCATTTTCAATGATCTAACTAAGCAATCTTCCTCCACACCAGAACCTATCCTCCATCATGTACAATGTGAAGAAATTAGAAAAGGAAAGCAAAAACTTGGGTTCCATTTTGATGAAGGTGAAGGGTCCAAACCACCTAACCCATTGACTAATCATTTGGATTTCCCCACGAACTATGGTACTAGAACTATTCATGATACTATTACTAATATACACCATCCATACTTCAAACCATATAGTAAAACATTAGCATATAGGATGTACCAAAGATGGCTACTATAGGAAACTACTAGTTTGATATTGATATTTCTAAAGTGTTTGAGATGTTAAAAAAATACCAAGATGTTTTCCATAGGAATTATAGTGAAAAAGGGGTGTTCATCCATCTTTAGGAAAAATGCATATCAAACTAGTTGAAGGTGTTCACCCAGTCAATAAATGACCATATAAAATGAATCCAAATTTACGTGCACAATGAAAAAATAAATTGATAGTATGTTATGCATTGGAATTATTACTCTAATTAATTATTATGAGTGGATTATACCCATGGTGATAAGCATAAATAAATATGAGCACATCATAATTTGTGTAGACTATCAGATAATTAATACATCTTGCATTATTGATCCTATTGTCACTTGGATTTACACCCTTAAGGAGATCTCTCAGATCTCCTAATCTAAGTTTCACAATTGAAACACCTCTAGGATGTGGGTAGCCTAAGAATGAGGTGAATCACTAGTTATGGATATCTCCCTTGATGTTCCACTTGTATATCACTGCTACACTTATGCTTGCAAGGAAAAGGGAGAGAAAAATAAAAGTAAACTATTCTATAGGAGGTGATACACCAAATTTATTGATGACTACCAACCAACTACATGTCACAAATGAGACCAAGAGACTAACTAAGCAAACACTTCTCTAATCTAAATCTCCTCACACTAGTATTTTATTATGAGGTTGTGATGAAGGTTTAGGCTAGGAGGAATAGACAAGAGGCGTAGAATGGCATTATTTAAATAGACTAACTCACTCAACCTTGACACTTCATAAAACACTTCACATGACCTACAATAATAATC
The DNA here is from genome assembly GCA_037957365.1 of Torreya grandis. Taxonomy (NCBI): domain Eukaryota; kingdom Viridiplantae; phylum Streptophyta; class Pinopsida; order Cupressales; family Taxaceae; genus Torreya; species Torreya grandis. The sequence continues at coordinate 2,631,553 of JARHVA010002215.1, read as the reverse complement.
TTTCAAGCTAAAAATAGGTGTGATAATGAGACAACAATACTAAGGAAATAATAATCATCACTAAGCAAGATCAATCATTCAAGTGAGCGCACTATGAACATTCATAGAAGAGGTAAAATCAATATTATTTATTGATTTATGGTATGTAAATGATCAAGGATTCACCATACTTAGGTGGAGCATATTTTACAAAGGCCAAAATGGCTAGTTCTTATAAAACTTGAGAGAGAAGTGAGAAAAGAGAAGTCTAAAGGTCACAAGGACACTTGTCATGCTGAGAAAAGGGGTTACATGTGTATGAGAAGATAATTTGAAATTGATCATTAAAATTTAAGAAGCACAAGTGTTACCCAAATTCATGAAAATCTTGAAATGTGGCGTAGGAGTTCTCATTTTGCACAAGAAACTACCTTCATCATTCACCCCTATTTGAATGTCCCAAAACTATAACTCCACTTTCCCACACATTTCACACTTGACATCAATTTTGGCTTAGTTTAATATTAAAATACATACAATGGGTTCAAATACATTTTTCAATACAATCCATGGCCTTAGAGGCATCAAGCACACCTTAAAATTAGTTTACTTGAAGCTTTTCACCCTTCTCACTACCATGTTCACTATGCCAATTCAAATTGGCTGAGATGAGAGCTCTAGTAGGAAAACTTAGGAGTTTTTTACAAGGAATTAAATTTATATGAGGAACTATCTTAATTCTCAATCTTCCTTCCAAAGTTTATTTCATCTCTTGAAACCTCTTAAAACCTACACAATTCACAAAATAGTCAGAAAAAGAAATTTTGCACCCTATCTGTATGGATTCCATACAAATCATCCCAATGGTAGGGAGCCTAAATAATTATTATACAACATCTAATCATTTTTTTGGTAAAATTATTCCATTTTGGTGCATTGTCTCTTTCATTTCTTTCATCGGGTCTAGAATAAGGGTTTGCAAGGGTTTTAGGAAGTTTTAGGCTCTTAAGCTTTGTTCACAAAGATTAGACATTGGATATGATAAAAAATTCCATGAATGAAAATTTTATGACCCTCATCAACACCTTCAAATTTCTTGGATCTCCATGCAAACTTTTAGAGGAAATGCAAGCACTCAAGTTACCCTATTGAGCTCCTTTCTCCATTTCATGTAGGCCTAAGTTAGTTCTAAGCCAAAGTTATCTCTCCATATGTTTCCTATGAAAATTTAAATATTTAAAAAAAAAATTACCCCATATGAATTTTAAAATATAATTTAATTCTCTCAAGTAGTTATATTTAAGATTGACCTACCATTTAGATTCTAGACCTGACCATGCCTAGTAGGTTTGCCTGCAAGTTTGAGGGTCTAAGCCATCTTGTTGGTATTCCTCCATATTTGATATGTTTACATGTTTTAAATATATTTTTTTAATCTCCACACACCTATTTTCAAGGTCCAACTAGCCCCTAACTCACTTGATCATTACCATTCTTAAAACTATAGGGTTTGTGCATAAAGGGATTACCCTCTATCTGAGATAAAACAAAGAGAACTTACCATATTATTTCAAAAAAAATTACTATTATGGGTTATTATAAAAAAATTTAGGACCTCTCATAATAAAATTCATCCTTTTATCAGGTCATTAGACCTTCCAATTCATTCAAAATCTAAGACAGACTATAGGTAAGTAGACTATGCACAATGTTTCTTGGTATGGACTATGTGTTTCCTGATTAGACCCTTATTTCTACTCATTTTATATTTAAAATATCATATGGATACCCTCATGTTCATGATGAAGGTTCTTCAGGTATTTTCATCACTTCATCTCTTTACATACTCCTTCCCATACCTTGAACTCTCAAGATTGTATGTACAAATTCCTCACTATATTTCTTATTTTGGAGGGTACCTTGCATATTATTAGCTTAGAGAAAATGTTAATAGGCATATTTATAATATATTAGGTTCATTACACATATTTTTTGACCCATTTTCTTAGTGTTTATATAATACAAGAATCACAAGATCACTCTTTAGCTCACTGTTGCATACAATCAAACATAGTCAACTATGTTGGAATGAGTAAGGTCCTATAGGTGTTAATTTATCTTGAAATATGTTTCAAATCTCCTTTAGATCCTCTAAGTCATTTTAAATCATCTTAAATTATCCCAAGTTGATATCTCCATGCTTAATTCCACTTCATGAATGGTGTAAGAGTTAAAGTATGTTATAGGTGAAAGGCAGGGACACCTATAGGTGTGTATGGAAAGTAAAACACAATATATCATTCTCATTAAGTGGATTTTAGATCATAAATACTCATTTAAAATATTTGTAAACATTCAAATATGGTGGCATAGTCTAGTTTGAAACTTTTGGTGAAAAAGGTCTCTTTTGGATCAAAATCCTATAGATGATACTGACTGAGTTTATTATATAAAAATGCAACTTTGGGGTTCTCAATAACCAACCTCTACTAGTCATATAACCTTAAATATTTTAATATATATTTTCACATATGGAAGATACAATATTTAGTCATTTATATACCTCAAATATCTTAGAAACCTTATAATATGACCTTGACAAAAATACTCAAACCTTTATTTTATGCTTTTGGGGATTTGATCCCTGAACATAGTCATTTATTCTTCCAAAATGGTTTACACCTCCATATTCCAATTTTAAACCTAATATGTCTATCATTATCAACCCAAATGTTTGGATTTTAAATTAATATTTACCATGCTCTAACTTTCCATATAAGTACTTTCAAGGCTCTGTGATGTCACTTGTAGGTGAACATTTTCACATACAACTAATGGATACAAATTTGGATAGTGAAAAAGAGATACATGCTGCTGATAAATCCTAATTCCTCACCAATATTTCCAATTTAGTATTATCACTCTAGAATATTTAAACACCTATCAATTTTCCCTTTCAACATGACATTCTCTAGAGGGAACCTGTAGGTGTACTTAAGTTGTATGCAAGCAGTGAACCTAAAATGATCTATGTACCAAAGGGACTAGAATTATAGTTAATTAATATCTTCCTCAAATTATTTTCATTAAACATCATGATGTCTCAGATATTTGGATAATTTCACACATCTCACTTTGATGTCTTCACTTCTTAAAGGCACTTGTAGGTGCATATATACATTATATGGCTATGTGTATGACTGAGGTACAAGCACAGTCCCTTTTTATGCCAAGTAGAGGTTATTATTTGATTATATTGATATGATAATATTTTAAATATCATTATATATTTTTTACACTTTAGTGAATCATGTTAAATAGGTCCATACATGTGATTCCCTATGACTACAAGTGAGAATAAGCAAGGAGTTGGCTATGAGTAGCAAGAGTGAAATTTGATCAAAGCATGGTGTGATGAAACAAATCATGTAATAAGGTAAATATTATTGAATTTATACATTTTAAAAATCATATTCCATACACATGAGACCTCTACAAAGAACCAACATTTTGTAAACAAGGAAAACTTTGACTGAGACCTCACATGGTGACAGCTTCTTGCAACATGAGATGACTTTCTCATAAAACACCATGAAACATGAAACCAATAATTAATATAATTTTATAATATATCTAACATAATTTATAATCAACATAACCAACTATATTGTACAGACCTGTCCAAAATAGAGAAAAACCTATAGGGTGTAGGAAATAGTGATAAAAAAAATACAATCAACTTGTTAGAGATGGTTCATAAATCATGGTTAACCAATCCTCAAAATATTATTATTAAAATTAATTTATATAAGTTTAATTTCACCCCATAAATTTTTTTGGTATAAAACCTCCTCAATTGGCTATACCAAGCATAGACCTACTAATCACTTTTATGTGTCTAGAAGGGTGAATAAGGAATAGAATAATTTTGAAAAAAATTTATCACTTACAAATAATTTTAAGCATGTAAATGAGTCTGAGGAATCTTAAGATCCATTACATGACCTTATCCCATGTTTCATTCTCTCTCATGGGTCATACAAGTGTCAAACTCTTCTTTTTTCAGTTGATTTCTTGATTTTCAATTAGATAACCTACAATTTTTAGATGGGACTAACATTAATAAAAATTAATATTGTTTATTATATGTTTTAAATTAAACTAAGACACTTTTATTCCTTGAAAAATATGCCACTTGCATTTATGGCTCCTAAATGGCTCAAAAAGACATAAGGATTAAAATGACTAAGACCAAGGCTAATATAGCATTAAATTACATCAAATGGACTATAACATACCCCATGATAAAATATTAGACCCTAAAACATTTAAAATTAAATTTTTAACCTATAAGGGTCCCAATTTGACCTATAGGGTCAAATTTGGTCAACAAATTAATGACTCATAGGCGTAGTATGCCTATTATACTAAAGATCAGTAGCCTTATCCTATCCATGGGATAGGGAGTCATCTAAAGTTTGAAACACAATAAGAGTAATTTAACCATTGATAACAATATTTAATCAAGACAACACCACTTGACTACATCAACCACATAAAATGAAGGACACACACAAAATAAAGCAAATAAATTAACAAGATACACAATGTGCTCAAAGCACTTAGGGAAAATAGAAAATAAACAACTATGCACAATAATCAATTAATCATACTTCCTTTCTAGGATCAAAAGGAAATTTACTTGATTTTTTTTCTTCATGAGATGAGTCATAGTGCCAATCATGTTACTCCTTGGATTGGATGCTTGGTAGATCAGACCTATTCCTTGGCACTTTACTTAATCTACTCTCAATTAGATCATCTTTAAATAGGTATCCATTTTAAAATTATTCATCTTTAATTTGTACACATACTCATATTTATGTCCACTCTTCATCTCATGATCAACTTGTATATTCTTGGTAGGCATGGCTTCAAGAGGAGTAGTTTCTTGTTCCTTGGAATATTAAGGCCAATAGAAGCTTGTTCTATCCTTCAAAAGCTTATGTATTTCTCCCAACTGGTTGAGAGAATGATAACCCATTCTGATGATTTCAAACATATCATCATGTGATGCATATGTCTCTTGAAAGGACAAATTTGAAAATTTATTTTTTCTTTGCATACTCACTTGAGTGTCAAGGCTACCTTCTCCATTTTTTACTAGATCATAGCCTCCTTGAAGAAGATTATAACTTACTCCAATGATTTTAAAAAATTTATCCCAAGGCTGATTAGAGATTTTTTCTTTCTCATCTATGGTATCTTGGATAGTGATGGGAGAACCAATGATGATTTCCTCTTCTTTGTTAAAAGGAAAACATTCTTCAATATCAACATAATTAGACGATTCAACATAATAAATCACCTCTTATTTAGCATTTTGAACCTATTGATGGCCCTAAATTTGCATCTAAACTATTATAAGCTAAATTTATTTCCCAAGGACTATAAGATCCTCCATTTCTTTCTCCTTTTTGGTGATGCCAATGCTAGGCGTTTTGTAATCAAGTGACCTAGTCCAATGAGGATGCCAAGGAGCTATGTTTTATTCAAGAAAGAGTTCTGAATCCTCATCAACCAAATGCTCCTCTTTAAGTTTCCACACCACATGTACATCAAGGCAAAGGGTGATAGGGTGAGGACAAGATGAACTAGTTTGTGGAGGTAGAACATATAACTCAAAATTAGATTGAGAATGAATTGTAGGGGATTCTTTTGGGAGTTCTTGAGGAAGAGGAGGTAGAACTTGGGCTAAAATATCTTGGTTTTCTTCCTTCCATTTTAAAATCACTTCATTTATATTTTATTCAACTTGATCACTCCCTTTAGGAAGGTTAGATGGAGTGTGTTTAGGTATAGGATCTTCTTTTGGCTCTAAACCTTCCACCACACCTTGACTTGGGAATTTCATTCTCAACTCTAACTCTTCAATTTTCTTGGCTAGGTTCTCTTGGAAAATTCTCTCTTGAATTTGATAGACATCATCATGAGGATAAGGAGTACAATAGGGATGATATGGAAAAAAAGAGGTCTACTGAGGAAGGGTGGGAGGGACATGTATAGGATCAAGCTCTTTCTCAACTTCACACTCTTTATCTAGGCTTTTATCCCATTTATTTTCCCATGATTACACTACCTTATTCCATCTTAGGATATTAGGATTAAGAGTTTATTCTTAAGTTAGTGATGCAATTTGAGGGGTGGATGAAGTATTCAAGCAATTTTGGATCTCCTTAGGCTTGGATTTTCCACCTTGCCTCCAACTTAGGATTTCATACCTACAAGTCACTTCTTAAGGTCGGGATGTAATGGGAGAGGGAAATGAGGGATTATATTCCACTTCCTTTGCTAATGATATAGACTAATGCATCTTTTTATTGGTTAACTCAATATGCTTATTAATATTTTCTTCAAAAACTAGGTTTATCTTTCCAACTATCTCTTCCAATTGATTGGTAAAAAGATGACTTTGACAAGCTTGATTGGGCTCATAAGTAGGAGTTAAGTAGGATTGATAGAAATCTTTGGGAGGTGGATATGAGGGCTGATAGACTTGGTAAGGTTTCTCCTCATGAATTCTTAGCCTATATTCTAAGGATGAAACTAGGCCACCCACATTTATCATTTCACATGTAATCATTTTCCAATTGGCTCTCTCAAAAGTGTCCACTCTCTTTTTACCAGCTCTAATGCATCTCTCACATTATGAATGAGATAACTAGGAACATCTTGACCATGTCTCCTTAGTGTGTCAAGATCTATCATGTACCTCTCATAGTCCAAGAGAGTTTTCTTGAAAGTTGAAATGGATTGATTTTAAAAGTTATTAGGTTGACTAGAAGGAGAAATGTATTGAGAAGGCTAGTTATAGGATTGATACAACTCATGACAAGGTTGACAAGGGCCATATTATATCTGGGAAGGATCATGACAAGGTTGATAAGAATAATATAAAGGCTAATGGGGAATGCCATAAGATTGATATACCTCACCAACTTGTGTAAAATAATACTCAACACAAAAATTAGGCGTAAAAATTCATGGGAATAAAGAATACAAATAAAAATTATCAATAATAATCAAAAGGAAAACCTAGGCTGCTTGACCAGTTGATGTAACTTCTGAATCACCATTGATGCTTGGATTGATGTGTTGAAATAAAACACCAAAAATATTTTAAATTATTGGACAATGAGTCCCATCAGGTATGCCAAAAAAAAATTCACTTGGATTTCCACCCCTGAGGAGATGTCTCAGCTCTCCTCATCCAAGTGACCCAATTGAAACACCTCTAGGCTGTGGGTAGCCTAAGAATGAGATGAATCTCTAGATAGGGATAACTCCCTTGATGTACCACTTGTAGAGCACTATTACACCTATGATTTCATGGAAAAGAGAGAGAAAATTGAAATTAAACTATCCTAAAGGATGTGATACACCAAATTCATTGATGACTACCAACCAACTACATCTCACACATGAGACTAAGAGACTAACTAAGCATACACTTCTCTAATTTGAATCTTCTCACATTAGTATTTCATTATGAGGTTGTGATGAAAGTTTAGGCTAGGAGGAATAGACAAAAGGCATAGAATGGTATTATTTGAATATACTAACTCACTCAACCTTGAAACTTCATAGAATACTTCACATAACCTACTAGAAGAAGATTTCAAGATACAAATAGGTGTGAGAATGAGACAACAATGCTAATGAAACAATAGTCATCACTAATAAATATCAATAATTCAAGTGAACACATTATGAATAGTCATATAAGAGGTAAAATTATTAGTATTTACTTATCTATGGTATGCAAATGAGCAAGGCTTTGCCATACTTAGGTGGAGCATATTTTACAAAGGCCAAAATGGCTAGTTCTTATAGAACTTAAGAGAAAAGTGAGAAAAAAGAAGTCCAAAGGTCACAAGGATACTTGTCATGTTGATGAAATGAATTACATGTGCATGAAAATATAATTTAAAACTGATCATGCAAAGTCAAGAAGCACACGTGTCACCTCGAGTCATGAAACTCTTGAAATGTGGCAAAGGAGTTCTCATTTTTCATAAGAAAACACATTCATCATTCACCCATATTTAAACATCCAAAAACTGAATATGTATATTTCTAATGATTTGATTGATAGAGAAGGATTTTATACATGCTTCTCCATGCATTGGTTACATTCCTAGTCATCTGCAATCTTTTGGAAGTGAGTTATCACTCCCTGTAGTTAAAGAAACTCTTCTTTCACACACCTTACATACTTGACATCAAATTTTGCTTCATTTTCTTATTAAAATCCATAAAAGGGGGTGAAATATATGTTTCATTCCATCCATGGCCTTAGAGGTATCAGGCACACCTTAAAATTAGTTTACTTGAACTTTTCACCCTTCTCACTACCATGTTCACTATGTCAGTTCAAACTAGTTGAGATGAGAGCTCTAGTAGGAACACTTATGATTTTTTATAATTAATTAAAATGACATGGGGAGTTATCTTAAGTCTAAATATTCCTTTTAAATTTTATTTCATCTCTTGAAACCTCCTAAAACCTACATAGTACATAAAATAGTCAAGAAAAGCAATTTTTCACCCTATCTATATGGATTTGGTACAACTAATCCTAATGGTATGTAGCTTGATTTAGACTTATACAACATAAAATCATTTTTCTAGGCAAACTATGCCATTTTTGTGCATATTCTCTTTCATTTCCTTCATCGAGTCTAGAATCAAGGGTTCTAAGCAGTTTTAGGCTCTTACGCTTTGTTCATGAAGATTGGATGTTGAAATGCTAACCAATTACATAAATTAAAATTTTAATACCCTTTTAAACACATCCAAATGTCTTGGATCTCCATACAAATCTTCAAATGAAATTCAAGCACTCAAAGTTACTTTATCATTCTCTTTCCTCCATTTCCTATAGGCCTGAGTTGGTTTTAAGCCAAAAGTGGCTCTCCATGTGGTTACTCTACAAGGTGAAATATTGAAAAAAAAAAATGAACCCATATACATTATAAAATACATTTTAATTCTCTCAATAATTTTTATTTGAGATTGAGCTACCATTTGGATTCAAGGCCTAACCATGCCTAGTAGGCCTGCTTGCAAGTTTGAGGGTATAGGCCATCCTATTTGTATTCATCCCTATGTGAGATGTTTCCATGTTTTCACTAGATTTTTTTAAACTCCAAAAATCTCTTTTCAAGGTATGAATATCTCATAACTCACCTGACCATTGCCATTCTAAAAAATTACATGGTTTGTGCATAAGGGGAGTGCCCTCTGTTTGAGACAAAATAGAGGGAAATTACCCTATTATCTCAAACCAAATCAATATTTTAGATTTTTTTTAAAGTATTTATTACCTCCCACACAAAAATAAATCATTTTATCAAGTCATTAGACCTTCTAATTCATTCAAAATCTAAGATAGACTGTAGATAAGCAGTCTGTGCACAATGTTTCTTGGTATGAACTGAGTGTTTCTTGATTAGACCCTTATATCTACTTGTTTTATATTTTATATATCCTATGGATACCCTCATGGTCATTATTATTGTGATTTATGTATGTTCATCAATTCAAATATTTACATACTCCTTCCCATACCTTGAACTCTTAAGACTGTATGTACATATTTTTTATTATATTTCTTATTTTGGAGGGTACCTTGCATATTATTATCTTAGAATAAATGTTCATAGGCTTCTTTAGAATATCATATGGTCATTACACATCTTTTTTGATCCATTTTCTTAGTTTTTATGCAATACAAGCATCATAACATCACTCTTTAGTTCATTGTTGCATACAATCAAACAGTCAATTGTGTTAGAATGAGTAAGGTCTTATAGGTGTTAATTTATCTTGAAATAGGTTTCACATATCTTTGTAATAATTTGAGGCATTTTAAATCATATTCTATTAGCCCAAGTTGATATCTCCATGCTTAAGTCCACTTCATGAATGGTGTAAGAGTTAAAGTCTGATGTAGGTGAATGTCCATAAAGGTAGGGACACCTGTTGGTGTACATGGGAAGCAAAACATAATGTATCATTCTCCTTAAGTTGATTTTAGATCATAACTACTAATTTCAACTATTTAGAAACATTTAACTATGGTGGTATAGTCTATTTTACAACTTTGGGTGAAAAAGATCTCTTTTGGATCAAAATCATGTAGATGATACTGATTGAGTTTAGTGTATAAAAATGCAACATTGGGCTTCTCAATAACCAACCTCCACTCATCATCTTCCCTTATATATTTTCATATATATTTTAATGTATGGAAGCTATAAGGTTTAGTCATTTAGATACCCCAAAGATCATATCAACCTTGTAATATGACCTTGACAAAAAGCCATAGACCTTTATTTTTTGCTTTTAGGGATTTGATCCTTGAACATAGTCATCGCATCTTATAAAATGGTTTACACCTCCATTTACCAATTTTACACCTTAAATAGATCTATCATGATCAACACACATGCTGGTATTTTAAATGAAGCTTTACCATGCTCTAAATTTTCATACAAGTACCTTCAAGGCTTTGTGATGTCACCTATAAGTTAACATTTTCACATACAGATAGTGGATACAAATTTGGATAGTGAGCAAGAGATACATATTTTTTATCAATCCTATTAACTCACAAATATTTCCAATGTAATCTTAGCACACTATAATATTAAAACATGTATCGATACTTCCCTTTCAACATGACATCCTTTAGAGTTCACCTATAGGTGTACATGAGCTTTATTAGGTAGTGAACCTGAAATGATCTATGTACCAAGGGGACTAGATTTATATTTAATTAATATCTTCCTAAAATTATTTTAATACAACATCATGATATCTCATATATTGGTATAAGTTCATACATCTCTCTTTGATGTCTTCACTTCTTATAGGCACTTACAGGTGCATATCTCTATTTTATGGTTGTGTGTATGACTGAGGTACAAGTATAGTCCCTTATTATACCAAGTGGAAGTTATTATTTGATTATCTTGATATGATAATATTTTCAACATCATGAGATTTTTTTTACACTTCCATGAATCACAATTAAATAGGTCCATACACGTGATTCCTTATGACTGCAACTGAGAATAAGCAAGGAGTTGACTATGAGTAGCAAGACTAAAAGTTTATCAAAGCATGGTGTGATGAAAAAAATAATTAAATTAGGTAAATATTATGGAATTTATACCTATGAAACATCATATTCCATCTACATGAGACCTTTGTAGAGAACCAACATTCTACAAATAAGGAAAACTTTGATTGAGACCTCACATGGTGATACCTTCCTGAAACATGAGATGAATTACTTATTAAAACACCATGAAACATGAATAAAATCATTAATATAATTTTATAATAGATCCAACATCATCTGGAGTCAATATCACCAACTGGATTGTATGGTTCTATCCAAACTAGAGCAAAACCTATAGGGTGTAGGAAATAGTGAGCAAAAAAACATAGTCAACTTGTTAGAGATGGTTCATAAAGTATGGTTAACTAATCCATGAAATATTGTTATGAAAATTAATCTCTTTGAGTTTAATTTCACCCCATAAAGGTGTTTGGTCTAAAATCTCCTCAACTGGCCATACCAAACATAAACTTAATTATCACTTTTATGTGTCTAGAAGGGGAAATAAGGAACATAATAGTTTTATACATTTTTTAGAAATTAGAAATAATTTTAAGCATGTAAATGAGTCTAAGGAATATTAAGATACATTACATGACCTTATCCCATGTGTTATTCTCTCTCATGTGTCGTATAAGTGCCAAACTCTTCCTTTTTCAATTGATTTCTTGATTTTCAGTTAGATAACCTATAATTTTCAGATGGGACTGACATTATTGATAAAAAAATATAACGTATTTGATATTTGAAAGGAAACTAAGACACTTGGATGCCTTGAAAAACATGCAACTTGCATTTATGGCCCCTAAATGGCTCAAAAAGACATAAGTATTAAAATGACTAAGACTAAGGCTAATATAGCATTAAATTACATCAAATGGACTATAACATACGCCATGATAAAATATTAGACCCCTAAAACATCTAAAAATAATTTTTTTTACCTATAGGGGTCCCAATTTGACTTATAGGGTCAAATTTGGTCAATAGATCCTTTTCTAATGCCTTTCATCGAAGGAATCCTTGAAGGTGTCATTGGATATGAAATTTACTTCATAGATGGATTTTATAGATACCATTAGGTCCAGATCACTGAGGAGGATAAACATAAGACTATATTTTCCATTGAATGGGGGTCTTTTTCATATACCTGTTGATGGTTAAAATTGCACTTATTTCTAACACCAATAATGGGAAGTTTCAAGATGTGGGACTTGCGACTTGAAACAACCTCCAAATTTTTAAGAAGATGGTCTCTTCTTTAGATCAAGTGTATACTGGGAAAAGGGATAGGAATTTTAACAGAAACACAAATGCAAGAAATAAAATCTAACTATGGCAATGTGCCTAAATGTAATTCAACCTTAATCTTGAGCACAGTGAGACTATATGTAAGATTCAATTACATTTAACAGAAAACAAGTGCATGATCAATGTAAAAGATGGAAACAATAGAAACAAAGGCTCATAGCATAGACTACTTTTGCAATGATACAAAAAATATCAACAAAGGCACAGGGTTCAATCTTCTTATTTGAATTCTCCAGTCACATAAGAGGCATAAAAACATGCATAGTTATATAAACCTTCCAACTAAACAAAATGAAACAAAGGCAAATGACATTCCTAATCACAGATCTAGAAAGTCTAAAACTCTTGACAACACAGCCTAGACTACTTTTGCAATGACACAAAAAGTATCAACAAAGGCACAGGATTCAATCTTCTTATTAATTCTCTAGTCACATAAGAGGCATAGAAATATGCATAGTTACATAAACTTTCCAACTTAAGAAAATAGAAAAAAGGCAAATGATATTCCTAGTCACAGCTCTAGAAAGTCTAAACTATTGACAATAATTCTCTCAAAAAATTCTCTCTGGTCTCTCCTCCTTTGGTGAACTCTGCACCCTTATTTATAGCCTTGGATTCACTCTAGATTGTCTGCTTGTTCTCAATCTAACGGCCTAACTAAAATTTTACTGAACTAGAAGTGTCTAACAAAAGATATTTCATAGATTCTGAAATGCTCTATCTTTTGACAATTCATTGGCTAAAATAGATCGCAGGACACTCCCTTCTCTTAAATGAAAGATGACACTTAGCCAATTCCTTGAAAACTTTCTTATTACTTAGGAGACACCATAAAATGACACTTGGCATGTTCTATAGCACCTACTGAAGACACGCAGAACTTTTCATGTAATTTATACTCCTATTGTGTCTTTGCTTATGAGTGTTCTGCATTTGACACCTATCACAATCCACTTCTTCAAAACCTTAAAAACTTAATAGAAATAAGACCCACAACATTTCTTACATAAGTAGCTTTAAAAGGGCACAGGGATAGGTGGTAATCTCTGCTGCTTCATCAAAGGACATGTGGCAATCTCTGCTTTACTTATCTGGGGTTATGTGGTGGTCTTCGCTTCTTTTAGTTACCTTTTTTAGAAACCTATAGAAGGTGACATGTAGCGGTCTCTGCTTTACTCTATTTATATCATAGAAATAATCAGGTCTCATTTCATATTTACATGGACAGCGACACTTGGCAGCTTCCACTTGCTTTAAAAACAAAACTTGAGACCCACCACAGTCTTTGTTATATTGGTGAATGAAAATGAAGATAATTTGGATCTTGACACATGGTGGCTTCTGCTCTCTTCTGTTGGGATATGTAGTGTCTTCTGTTGCTTTTAGAAAATCAAAATTGAGACCTTCCATGATTTCCACTTGGTGCTTTTCACCTGATCCTGATACTTAGCTTGAAACCTTTCACTCAAAAGAGATTTAAAATGTGAATGTTGAAATGAAATGCTTGAAATGTGGATGCTAATATGAAATTTAGATGCTGACACTTGTCACACTCCACTGAGTTGCTATGAGGTATGTGGAAATCTCTACATCCTTACTGAAATTATGAAAAGTGCTTTGGATGATGACACTTGGCAGCTTTCGCTTAACTTTGACACTTAGACAAAAATGAATCAAAAGGAAAATTAGCGCCTGTGCTCTATTTTAGAACTTTGCCATCTTGAACCAAAGTATGTGAGAACAAAATTTTGCAGCACGCAACTAAAAATTAGATTGAAACATAGAGTGATTTTTACTCTATAGTTATTGGTGACCCCAAGGACTTTTGATCCTACTCAAAAAGAAACCACAACACCCGCTAGATCAAAATTTCAAAATTACAGCTTCAACAATGTTGTTTGGTAGGAGAACCACTCATCATCATATAACCGTTGCTTATTCTAAAATTTAATGAAAGTTAAATCAAAGTTAATAATATCCTTGTCTGAAAAATTCTACAAAATTTGAACCATAGCCTTCAATTTGAATTCAAGCTAGGAAACAGGAACCAAGACAGCTTCTACTTCAGGGACTGATGAATCATCCCTTAGATCCTAAAAAACTATCTGATTATTATGTTTAGCCAATAGCAAAGGTTTAATTTTATCTACCATCAGCATGGTGTTGTCATCAAGAAATAGAGAAGGAAGACCTAATTGCACTAGATCTTCACTATGTTGTTTCATTTCACTAATTCCTTCTTTCATGACATTTAGGAGCTCTTTGCAATTGATGGATACAGAATTGCAATTGAGAACCTCATTTACTCACTTAGCAATGACCATTCTATCATTGATTCCTATTTCTAACAACATTGCATCCATTGCATCATAAAGCTTTTTCAGTAACGTTTCAGAGTCCATTACTCTCCCAAAAACTGTAGCTAGAGTGTTTGCAACTGAACTCCCCACCTTTTCACATAATTTCTATGCATTTAGCAAGAAGGTGAGAGAAGGCCTAAGCTGAATAATATTTGAAGAGATTCTCTTCCACATGGATTCATATAGCTCCTTCACTAGACTTAACACTCTGACATTCCTTGGCTTATTGGCTAGCTCCAGTGTTAATTATGTTGTTCTCTATTGCTCTGCTTAAAATTGGGCTTGTCTAGCCACGGTATTATTTTTTTTAGCTAGTAGTTTCTATTGTAATTGAGTAACCTGTAATAGGTGTTCTTCACATTTTTCTTGTAATGCTACCTTTTCGTGCCTTAGGGTCATCACTGCATCCTTTACCTGTGTGAGCCCTGCTTTTAAAAAATCATTTTGGGCCTAGACTACTCGATGAGTCTGAAGAGAAACAGTATCTTACAACTTTTTATTCAGATTCTCTATCTCATTGTCTTTTTTATTGATCTCTATGATCAAATTATTATAGTTTGCCTTTTCCTTGGCTAAATCAGCGTCCATCTTCTATAGCCTTCTTGATGTCTTCAATTAGTCTTCAGCAACTACAGAAGTGGATTCGGTTAACAGCTCAATTTTGTCTTGTGTCCTGAAGAGGGACATGTCGACGGCCACTGCATTCATCATATAGTCCTCCAACTGCATCTACTTAGTTGGCTTTATTACATTTGGTGACAAATGAGTCACTATCAATTGCTGCTTAATGGGGTCAAATTGTGACCACAGATGGGGAGTAGCCAAGGCTTTATTTTCCTTTATTTTCTTTTTCTCTCTTCAAGCTTCCCTTGCCTTCCTAGCAGCATCTGCTTAGGTCTAGAAGGTAGAAGGAGAGGTAATGTGCCCACCCACAAAAGGATGTCCCTATGGTAAACCATATTGAATAGACAATTATTGGCTATGGGAAATTTGAGAGGAAAGTTTCTTAGGAATAGAGGGGGAGAAATGAGGTAATGTTAAAGCCTGAGGTGGCACAGATGGGGCAAAGTGAGAAATGGGTATGGTAGAAGTGGTAGGGGATGTCATCTAGCTAGATGGAATCATCATGCCAATAGGAGAAGAAATATACTAAGAAGGATAAGGAGGAATAATACTTACCTAAGGAGCAATTACAGTACTCTGTAATTCGCACTATGAGGTGTCCATCTCCTCTTCTGAATCAAATTGAAATTGTAGCCTCTTTCATTTCTTGGGTGTCTCTTCTTCTGGCTGCATTTCTTTTCCTTTCAATGATGCTTGTGGAGAATTGGGAATATCTATAACTGATGCCAATGGGGAAGCTTGTGATGGTGAAGGCACCACAGTCTTTTGCTTTTCCATGATGCTAAGAGATTGGGGCCAAATTGATACAGTTACTATAGCTACAGTTTGCTCTAAGGCTTGTGACTCTTGGCTTAACCCAGCCCTAGCTTCCTGCTCTACATTTGGTGTCGGCAAATTACTTGTCTCTGGGCTAGATACAGGGGAGAGATGGCACTCATCCTAGAGTTCTTCCCATCTCTCATCTGAGTCCACATTCCCAAAAGCATGGGTTGTTTGACAAATTTATTGCTTATATTTCTAATAGGCCTCTATTTTCTCAGCATCCCAATCTTTATTCTTTAATGTCCTTCTTAAGCCAGAAGTCATTCTGACTTTAGGACCATAATCCCTCTACTTGACATAGAATGTTTCCCATGGCCTATTTTGTGGAAGGGGCAAGTCTGTTAACTCAACATAAAATCTAGGAGTGTCTTCCCTAAGATTTATTCTATTTTCCCAAAATGGGTGGCCTTCATGTGCAATTCTGGTTGTAACCCTATTATTCCTTATCTAGGAAGCTATGAAACCATTTGGGTCATATACCCATTTGTCTTCTATTAGAAGGAAACCTAGAAAGGCTAGCTTTCTGAGCAACACAACTTCAGCGTCTCTGGTTTCCAAAACCATGCTGGTTGTCATCCATGGGAGGTCATACATTTTTCTTTTCCTCTTACCAAGCCAAATTCATTGTCGACTATTGATACCTACTTGGAGACCTCTAAGAATGCTACCCTAAGAGTCAAAATCTTAGGTAACAACATTGGTTCCCCACAAAAACCATGGACTCTTATAATTGTATGGTGAGATCCAAAATAGAAATCACAAGGAATTGGGCAACTGGCCAGAAGGTTTGAAACACTTGGGAATAATCTATTCATAATTGGTTCAGGGCTGAGGTGGCAAAAAGCAGGGGTAACAAATAATTCTCAGAATTCATATGGGTCACTAGTCTTTGACAAAATATGTGTCCATGCAAACATAGGAATGGTCCTTTGGAGATCAAAATTTGGGTCATACATATCAAGATACTTATGTTGGGCAAAGAGGTCTGAGTTCTGAAACAACATGAGGTGAAAAAAATAAGAAGAGTACCTAAAAACACCCTTTTGATTTGAAATGGGCCAGTTGTTCCACCATTGAGAAAGTAATTTGTTCAAAAAAGTCAAGCCTATACTCCTAAGTTTTTTCAACAGTCTTCAGCTTAAATAGGATAGCCATTTGTTCTACATAAATTGCCATATCATCTTTCATGCCAAAGATGAAAGCCATCGTAGACAGTGCATCTTGGCTAGCTTGTACGAATTGGGCTCTTGCTGTAGGGAGTGTAGGCACCATAGTGTCATCATCACCCCTTTGTAATTCGAATCTCAAGAACCTCAACTGAGTATTGATGTTTGCCCACATTCTTTGCATTTTAGCAATAGTGGGAAATGTAGCTATACTATCATGATACAAGGCTAACATATCCTTGATAGCTTATGATGTGATTTGTACTGTAAATGGACCCCATTGAATGGTGCATGAGGATGCATGGAACAAATCTATGCATAATTTGATCAAGTTAGGACATGGATGTATAGCTAGGACAATGAATTGTTCCAGTTGTGAAGTCCATATCCTCATGGTAAATGTTTCATATTGCCCTACTTTGGCCCTCTGTAGACACCTTTGATGTGCCCCTTCTCTAAGAGTTTTGCTACTAGCTCTCTAAATAATTGGGTCCATGATGCTATCTACATAATCATAATTTTCACTGGGTCACTTGCTTAACCAACTTTAGGGATTATGGTCCTTGGATAGGTCTTCAATGGTTGTGCAAGAGTTGAAGCATATGACTTACTTGGAAGAAACTTATCAATGGATTCATACATCCCAGATCCTTGTTGTGAATATTGTGCCCCCTCCATCTCCTATATCTTTTCTATGATAATTTGTATGAACTTTTTCAAAATGGAAACACTTTTGCTGAAGCAAGTTTACTAGGCACTGAAAAATGCAAGTAGCAAGGATATTTTCTCGTAGATGTAGGAATGTTTGAGAACTTGTAAGATTTAACTTTTGCTAAGAGGTATTTATTTACCTATCAAGTCTCAAAATGGCATTAAACTCGGATAACCGTTAGCAAATCCTACTCAATCTTTATGGAATAGCGAGATAGACACGTTATGCAAGTGGTAGCGCAAGGTACCTTGGGGATTTCTAAAGATTTGGAAGACATTCAATTTATTGGAGGATTTTGAAAATTTTGAAAATTATGAGCTGCCGACTATGTGTTCAAAGAACACTTATTTAAAAAAAAACAAGAAAACAAAAAATGGGAAAACAAAACAACGGAAAGGGGAAACTAATTAACTACATTAACCAAGTATCTTTATCTCCCTCCTAGATCAAAAGAAGAATTTCTAAAGTCTCCTTCATGACAAGACAACTTATGTTGCCGAACAAGTGGTTAAATTAGATGTAGCTCAGATAGCTTGCTCTCTTTGTATGTTGCATTGATCGGCCTGCATTCAAATGAGTCTGAGTCAAACATGCTTCCAACATATATAAACTCTTCTTGTTCTTGGAAGCTTGTCAAATGCTGATTCTTGACACTGGCATATCTTATCAAGAAATTAATGACTAGTTACTCATCAACAGAAGCTCTTTGACATATATCATTTATTGACTTAACTCCTTCTGCCTCAAACTCAGGTTCCATTGCATGATCATCCTCTTTAATGACTTCAAAATTACCAACCTATTGAAAGGATAATTCTAAAAGTTTGCAATAATTTTCCATATGTAATTGAGTCTCAATATTATCTTGTTCATCTGCAACTGGCTCACAGCTTCCCTGAAAAATAGTATAACCTGATCCAATGATTTCAAACAAATCATTCAAATCATGATCAAGGAAATGTCCATGCTCCTCCACATCATCTTGCAAAGTAAGAAGAAAATTAGAAATTATTTCTTCTTCATCAGAGATTAAGGCATATGCTTGTGACTTCTCACTCGAAATTTGGAATTCATGTTGAGAGACCCAAGGATTAATAGAAGAGGTATCTTTTAACTTTTCTTCCTCTAGAACATTGGGATTTTATGATCTTCATCAAGTATAATGTAAGTGCCCAGACCAATAGAATCATAATTTCCATATGGGTCACTTTGCATCATAGCTAATAAATGATCATTTTCCTCTTCTTGAGCATGTCCAGTACATTCACCTAATTCCTCAACAAAAACCCTTTCTTCTTTATTCATCATAACATGAGTTGCCTCTAACTTTGCAGTTGGTTCATTGGTGATGTGATCCTTATATAATGGCTCAGATAATATCTTCATCTTTGAACCATATTTGGTTCTTAAGATGAGGTGAGACCAATCAAGGGACATATATCCTCCTATCTTGGTTATAAAGTCTCTTGATAAACATAAGCCAAAAATAGGAGGTATATCTATCACTACTACATCTTGATTTACAATTATATTGGGACAAGCATATAATTATAATTGGAGTCATTTAATTCTCCCTATTGTTTGTACTGCTTTGCCATCTAGCTGCATGACTCCTTTAGTGAGTGGTTCATACTTAATTTCTAAAGCATTAGCGATCTACTTGGGCATTACTATAGTACTAGCCCCTAAATCAATCATTGCATTATGCAGTAGTTTCTTGCCAACTATTAAAGTTAAATAGAAGGGATCCGGTTTGGATTTGCTTACCTCTGTTGCATTATTCACTAGGGCTATCATCTACAGATGAACTGTGTCTTTGAGATTTTATTTTTCAACAGGTCCTTCTTTGATAATAGTACCTTTGGGCACTACTTGGCCTTGTAGAGCTTCTTTTCATAGTGTCTTCTATTCAAGAATGGCCAATATATCCCATATTGATACTTGTGATAGAGTCTTCTTCAATTGATCCACCACATTTATTGGTCCCAGAGTCTGAGTTCTTTAAGAATAAGGATATCTCATTTTTTTCTTGAATTTGTACAGGAATCACTTGATTCTGCATCAGCTGAGGCACTTCTTGTCTGACAACTATATTTCTTTGTCCTTGAAATGGAGGATTCTACATGACTTGACTATTTACAACCTCAGGGTGTTCCACCATCCTTCTCTTTGATATAGTGTAATAATTAGATTGCACCACTGGTTTTTTGGAGGTAGA
Organism: Torreya grandis; assembly: GCA_037957365.1. Classification (NCBI taxonomy): domain Eukaryota; kingdom Viridiplantae; phylum Streptophyta; class Pinopsida; order Cupressales; family Taxaceae; genus Torreya; species Torreya grandis. Next base: position 2,611,170 of record JARHVA010002215.1, on the reverse strand, counting down.
TGCTTCGTTTAAGAAAATTGATTCTTCATCTTCAACCCATGAGAACAAAGCATGTTATGGGGCTATTTATTCCTTTTTTTGTAAAGACATCCCTTGCATCTAAGCCATTAAAACTAAATTTTGCATACCAGAAGACTGGTAGGCTTGATTGTCACTAGAACTTGCAAACTGACCATCCATTCTCCTTTGCTCTGCCACTTTTTGTTGTAGATTACCCATAGTACAATCTATAGGCATATGAGCATTGTTGCAAGGAAAACACAAGGCATTAGTGTTATCTGCATAGTTATTTTTCCCTGGAACAATCTCCCTATTTGAATTGGGAGGAATAGTCTGTGAGGGTGTAGGGACTGCAACTAATTAGTTTTCTAGTTGAGGGTTATTTTGCCTTGGAGGACCCTGGTACTAGTTTGGCTGAGATGAAAATCTATTTCTTTGATAGCCCTAGTATTGGGGTTTAGTATAAGTATTATGTTGTCTTTTTATATTAACCAGCTCATTAGAAAATGTCCTCAAGATATTCTTGATATCATCCAGCTCAGATGACTGAGTGGGGACACTTTCTTTAGCAGGTGGTTGAGGATATGTGTACATAGACATAGGTGGGGTTATGGATTTAGGGGCTTCTTGAGGTAATGGCAAGGATATCTCTGGGAACATGGGCATGGGAGGCCTTGGAGGCAATTTTCCAGCATCTATCAAATTATATTTAGCTCTGACTTCATAGTCATAAGCCTCTGGCAGAGTATGACCTCCAAGTGACTGAATCATAATAGATATATTTGAATTCAAAGCCTTAAGATAAAACACTATAGCCATCCCTGGTAATGGTCTAGCTGTAGCAGGGATTCTTTCCCAATTATTTTGAAATATGGAATTGAAGTCAGTCATCGCTTCTTGTGGTGCCCTTTAGATGGTAATTAATTGTTGTAACAAAGAATACTTATCACCCTTCTCTTTAAATTTTTCAAAGAAAATATATTTGAGATGATCCCATGTAGATATGGTATTTGGGGTCAAAGACTGATACCATTCTAGATCCTTCCCTTTAAAAGAAGATGTTAATAGTCTTATGGCCACATTTTGCTGTGTGACAACATGTATAGCACATACATCTGATACATCCGGCAAATTTTCTTCAGGTGTTTTAAAGTCTTGCCCACTAAATTTGGGTAGAGTTTTTAGGGCATTCACTGGGATAGGGTCCCAAGTGGCTAGTGGTATTAGGAGAATCAATGGACTACTAGTGTTCCAACTTGCATAATTTCTTGGGGGTATAGGGGCTCCCATATTTGCTCTTGGTATTGGTATAAACTGGTTAACTCTTCTTCTTGGACTAGTTACCAAAGGTGGCAAAAGAATACCTAGATTTATAGCAAATTGTGATCTGGTTACTGGTCCATAGCTATGACTCCTCGTAGCTCTCTGGTTCATATGATCTTGAAAGAAACTTCAAGATTGGTCCCACCAGGTGTGCCAAAAACTATTGATGGTTAAAATTGCACTTATTTCTAACACCAACAATGGAAAGTTTCAAGATGTGGGACTTACGACTTGAAACAACCTCTAGATTTTTAAGAAGTTGGTCTCTTCTTTAGATCAAGTGTATACTGGGAAAAGGGATAGGAATTTTAACAGAAACACAAATGCAAGAAAGAAAATCTAACTATGGCGATGCACCTAAATGTAATTTGAACTTAATCCTGAGCACAGTGAGACTATATGTAAGATTCAATTACATTTAAGAGCAAACAAGTGCATGATCAATGTAAAAGATGGAAACAATAGAAATAAAGGCTCACAACATCGACTGTTTTTGTAGTGATATAAAGAATATCAACAAAGGCACAAGGTTCAATCTTCTTATTTGAATTCTCCAGTCACATAAGAGGCACAAAAACACACATATTTATATAAAACTTACAACTCAATAAAATGAAACAAAGGCAAATGACATTCCTAATCACAGCTATAGAAAGTCTAAAACTCTTGACAACACAGCCTAGACTACTTTTTCAATGACACAAAAAGTATCAACAAAGGCACAAGATTCAATCTTCTTATTAATTCTCTAGTCACATAAGAGGCATAGAAACATGCACAGTTACATAAACTTTCCAACTTAAGAAAATAGAACAAAGGCAAATGACATTTCTAGTCACAGCTCTAGAAAGTCTAAACTCTTGACAATAATTCTCTCAAAAATTTATCTCTGGTCTCTCCTCCTTTGGTGATCTCTGTACCCTTATTTATAGCCTTGGATTCACTCTGGATTGTCTACTTGTTCTCAATTTAATGGCCCAACTGAAATCTAACCAAATTGGAAGTGTCTAACAGAAGATATTTCATAGATTCTAAAATGCTCTATCTTCCAGCAGTTCATTGGCTAAAACAAATCCATGGACACTCCCTTCTCTTAAACATAAGATGACACTTAGCCAATTCCTTGAAAACTTTCTTATTACTTATGAGACATTATAAAATGACACTTGGCATGTTTTGCAGCACCTACTAAAGACACACAACAGAAAATGACACTTGGCATGTTTTGCAGCACCTACTAAAGACACACAACACTTTCCATGTGATTTATACTCCTTTTGTGTCTTTGCTTGAGTGTTCTACCTTTGACACCTATCACAATCTGCTTCTTCAAAACCTTAACAACTTAACATAAATAAGACCCACATCATTTCTTACCTAAGTAACTTTAAAAGGGCACAGGGACAGGTGGCAATCTCCACTACTTCATCAAAGGACATGTGGAAATCTTTGCTTTACTTATCTGGGGTTACATGGTGGTCTCTGCTTCTTTTAGCTACCTTTTTTAGAAACCTGTGGAAGGTGACACGTGGTGATCTCTACTTTACTCTATTTATATCATAGAAACAATTGGGTCTCATTTCATATTTACACAGACAACGACACCTAGCAGCTTCCACTTGCTTCAGAAACAAAACTTGAGACCCACCACAATCTTTGCTATATCAGTGAAGCAAAATGAAGATAATTCAGATCTCGACACGTGGTGGCTTCCACTCTCTTCTGCTAGGATACGTGGCATCTTCCATCACTTTTAGAAAAGCAAAATTGAGACCTTCCACAATTGCCACTTGGCACTTTCCACCTGATCCTGATACTTAGCTTGAAACCTTTCACTCAAAAGAGATTTGAAATGTGAATGTTGAAATTAAATTCTTGAAATGTGGATGCCGATATGAAATGTTGATGCTGACACTTGTCACGCTTCGCTGAGTTGCTATGAGGTACGTGGCAATCTCTGCATCCTTACTAAAATTATGAAAAGTGCCTCGAATGATGACACTTTGTAGCTTCCACTTGATTTTGACACTTAGACAAAAATGAATCAAAAGGAAAATTAGTGCCTATACTCTATTTCAAAACTTTTCCATCTCAGACCAAGGTATGCGGGAACGAAATTTTGTAGCACGCAACTAAAAATCAAAATGAAACGTAGAGTAATTTTTTACTCTATAATACCATAATGCCATTTGGGTTAAATAATGCACCTGTGGTATTCTCCCGAATAACTATTGAGGCCTTTAAAGACTTCATCCATAAGCTTCTTCAAGTTTATTTGGATGATTGGATAGTATACATCTTGGTGAAAGACCATTATTCTAATCTTAGTCTTATGCTTGAGTGTTACAAAATACTTCAAATCTATCTCAATTTAAAAAAATGTCTTTTTGATACTCTATTTGGCATTCTCCTTGGTCACATTATATACCAAGATGGAATTTTTGTGTACCTTACTAAAGTTGTCATCATCCTCTATCTGCTAGCACCAATAACCTAGTGAGAGGTTCATGCCTTTCTAGGTCATACTAGGCACTATGGAAAATTCATCTGAGGTTATGCAAGGATTTTTATATCATTAGAGGAGATCTTGAAACATAATGAACACTTCATTTGGACCCACTCATGTCAAGAAGATTTTATAGCCTTAAAATATAAGCTCATCAAGTGTTGTACCGATCTTCCAATTCTGTAATTAGACTAACCCATTTCATGTCCATGTTGATGATTTTGGTATGGTCATCATTATGATACTAAATAGCCTAGGGAGGGTCACCTCAATTACCCTATTTACTTTTCAAGTATAAATATTAATCTATCTACGAGAAACTATACCACAATGGATCATGAATCACTCTCCATGGTTTTTGCTTTACAAAAGTTTTGATAGTATCTATTGATGACTCCTTTTATGTTCTATATAAACCATGAAGCATTGAAATATTTGGTTAATAAACTTGTGTTACATGGGCACATTTATCTCCAACTTGTGTTATCCTAAGAATTCTAATTCTCTATCATGTTTAATCTAGGTAAGACCAATTATGGTTTTGACCATCTCTCCAGAATTGATTCTAGTGAGCCAGCATGTGCCATTGGAAAAAAAAGTAGCTAACGTATAGTTGTTTCATGTTTCATGTGTGCCTAAGGAATTAGAAGACATAGAATCCTTGTTAACTACTAGTATGGCTCTAGATAATTTAAGTAAGTAGGCTAAAAAACAAATAGTCATTCACAGTGCACCATTCCAGTTCATTAGAGGTGACCTGTATAATCATGGATGAGATGAAATCCTTCGATTTTGTCTCATGAAACATGAGTGTCATTATGTTATTCATGAAGTTTACAAAGGTATTTATAGAGGATACTATGCCAATTAGGCTATTTTGTTTAAATTTTTGTTAGTTGGTCTATGGTGGTCTACAATTTTCCAAGATGCAAAGTTGCATGCATGATAATGTGATATTTACCAGTGCATGGGGAAACCAAATCATTAAGATGCAATGCCATTACATCCTATTCTATCATAAGAACCATTTTAGAAATGGGCCATTTACTTTATTGACCCCATCAACCTAGTTAGAAGATGTAAAGGTTCCCATTACGTCATCATAGCAACTGATTATCTCACACACTGGGCAGAGGATTAGCTAACATAGGATTATACTATGACAACTATATCACACTTCATATGGAACATATTATCATAAGATTTGGTTATTAATTTAGTTTTACTAGTGATCATGGTATGCACTTCCTCAATGAGACTATCTGAGTACTATCCAAATTTGTGATTGCACATCACAAAATAATATCAAATCATCCCTAGGAAAAGGGTAATGCTAAAGTGTTCAATAAAATTTTGGGCACAACACTCATAAAAATTTGTAATATTGGACACACCAATTGGAATGATTAGGTGTCTACAGTTCTTTAGGCCTAATAGACAACTTACAAGTGCCTCAATAAAATTACACCTTTCAATATGATGTTCAGCATAGAAATAGTTCTTCATGTTGAGTTCTTGGTTCCTTCTCTTTGTATTATATGCATTAGATGACTAGACATTGAACCATCACTAAAATCAAATTTAAATGCCTTGTTAAAATTAGATGAAGCATAATTTCTTTCTCATTGGATTCAAGATGTAGAGAAATGCAAACAAAAAGCATGGTATGATCGCCACCTCAAACACAAGACATTTACCCTAGAAATGCAAGTCCTCCTCTATGACTCCAAGTTAGTGTGCCACTTCAAGAATCTCCATATTCATTGGGACTATCCCTTTATTATTCATAGTATTCATCTTATTGACACATGTCATTTTAAAATATTAGATGACTAATTTTTTCTTGGTAATTACAGTGGTAGCTAACTATGGCCATATTTTTTTGCTTTAGTTTTCTTCAATTTTTCCACTAAGGCATATGCCATTAGTTTAGGATTTCTTGTTTTCAATAAAGTGATGCCTTAATTATGCACCCCTTTTTGTTATTTTTCTTTCTTTTTATAACTTGGTACTTATGTTCTTGTGGAGGACCATGAATCACAATTAGTGTGGGGTAAAGGGTGTTACATATGTTAGGAAATCGTCTATAGGTATGTGCATTCAAGTAAATATGTACAAGGATAAATACTATGCAAGTAAAGATGTACGAGGATAAATACTACACAAGCAAAGGTGCATAAGGATAAATATTCCTACCAATGGTATGAATATTCAAATATTTTTATGATTTTCATGCACTTTGAGAAAAGTATGAGACAAGACATGACATTAATATAAAGAGGTAGTGGTTATGGAAAGTGTGCTAACATCACATCATGGCAATACTATTAATCACATTTATTATGAGAAGTGGTCAAAGAGAGGGGACTGTTAATCACATTGATTATGAAAAGTGATGGTCAAAGAGAGGGGGTAGTAAATGAAAATTACCCCCTCAAACCTATAAAAATACATTGAGGGCTCATTTTATAATTTACCTTTGCTTCAAGTATGATTTTATAGAACTAAAGAGTGAAAAACCAAGTTCAAGTGATTCCAAGATAAGTGTAGAGTATCGATTCCTAGTTCATTGATTATTGAGTGTGTGGTTTTATCTGAATGACCAATGGGAGTTAGATAAAATGAAATAATGCAGAGGAAATTCTCATATTATAGGTTGTAGATGTCAACATCCACCATTAATGAGCATTAAATCAAGAAAATTGAGACACTTTCATAGTAAAAATGTATTCATTTGGGAACATTGGATGGTCATGCCTCAACCTCTAGGCTCCATGAAGGGTGATGTGGCCTAAGAAAAAATCCCAATGAAGTGATATACTACTAGTTATTCCAAAGAAAGAGGAGCTAAGTATTGGTGGAAAAATAGTATTAATCAAGGAGGAAAAACTTAAAGAACAAAGTGAGCACATAGAAGGCAAAGGAAAAGAGATGGCACGCCAATCTAAGAATAAATCCCATTACCTCCACCTCCACCTTTACTAATCAAGGAGATGCAGTACCTAGAAATAGTGTTGTGAATGGAGAATTGATTATCAAATGTGCCCACTTATACTAGCTTTGACTATAACCAATGCCAACCTGGAAATAATGTTGAGCTTTAAAATGATTACAGATTTGAACACCAAAACAACAAGACTAAGTCAAACTTTTTAACCTACCTTATTTTGGAAAACCTATAGAGGCAATAAATTTTTTGTATTTTCATGTGTATGAAGATTATATCTACTTTGCTAGTTAATAGGGTTACAATACTCTGGTGTAAACCTTGAATTTGATTTAGAGGAATTAGAGGAAATATAAAAGATATACATGGTGATAGAATACTAGAAATAAGGCAATGACATACATATAAATTATTTAAAATATCCCTCCATCTGAGTAGTAGTGCACATCATCATGACCAAAGTTAGTAGTAGTGATAGATGGAAGGAGGTGGACATGGCCCACCTATATATCGCTCACTAGGTTACTGAGGGTCTAAAGTATAATTGGGCAATGTATTTTTCCAACAAGATTATAACCAGTGTAGACAAGGCCCACTAAACACCTAACCATAGGTTCTCATGTGGTGTATTTCTTTTATTAATGGTGTTTGATAAAATTGGTGTATCTGATTACACCTCTAGAGAATTGAAGTTGTTATACCCACCTAAAGAAGAGTCCCTTGAAGATCACTACAAGGTGTTCACATGTCATGGCTATATTACTCTAACTTTTAAGCTCAAGATAAAGTCATGGTATGATGGCACGAAGGAAGCCTTTAGTAATAAATGGTACATTCCAAAGGACTGACCCACCTAAGTTAGAAAATAAACCAAATTGGTTGTAAAATAACTCTTTTTATTGGATTTTGGAGCCTGATCTTATTATAATGCCCAATTCTTGATAGGGGGTGTGGGAGAGAAATGACCCCCCACTAGGATCACCATGTAAAATATTATAATTTATTAGTAAATTTGGACTATTCACTATTAGGTCACAAAATTAATGGCAAAAATTATGTTGGTGCATTTTTACCTTAATATGTAACCCTCGTTTGATATGAGGGCATTGTAATTATGGTATAAAACTATGTGTGAGTGAAGAGGAGATTGTATTGGATGTATTGTAGGTTTTATCCCTTCATTTGTTAGACTAAATAAGAGAAGATCTGGCTATTTTTGTATGGATGTAGCATATTTTAGGTGAACTATATTAAATCTGCATCTCTTTTATGTTGAATTTTTTATATTTTATTTTTATATTTAATTAATTAATATTATTTTGAATTCTATATTCTTGAAAATTGGTATTAGAGCCAAAGGTTTATTTGGTAGATAAACTCACAGGAAAAAAAGGTTCCTTGTTCTAGTGGGAATAATGGTAGAAGAAGGAAAGTTTAAGATCAAAAATTTTAATGGTCAAAACTACTAGCTATGGAAGATGTAAATAGAGGACTATCTATATTAGAAGGATCTTTTCCTACCATTGGGTGGAATAGCAAAGAATTTGGTGACTATGAAAGATGAAGATTGAGAATTTTTTGATAAAAAGGCACTAGGAACAATACAACTGTGTTTGGCAGCATCTGTGGCCTTTAATATTTCAAAAGAAAAGATAACAATAGATGTGATAAAGGCATTAGATAAAGTGTATGAAAAACACTCAGCCTCCAATAAGGTATTTCTATTAAACATTTATTTAATATGGAAATGTCAAAAGGTGGGTCTGTTGTTGATCATTTAAATGAATTTAACATGATCATAAATTAGTTAAGTTTTGTAGGAGTAAACTTTGATGATAAGGTTAGGGATCTTTTGATTGTTTAATCATTGCTATAAAGTTGGAATGGATTGGTCATGGTTGTGATTAATTTTTTCTATGGTTTAAACACTTTAAATTTTGATGATGTTATCAGTGTTATTTTTAGTGAGAAAATACGATGAAAAAATGTAGGTGAGACATAGGTAATGCTTCGAATATGGAGAATAAGGGAAGACAAAAAGATAGAGGAAAGGACCTATGGAATTATGGGAAGTCTAAGAAGGGAAAATCCAAATCCAGAGGATCATTGGTGTGCTCAATTTGTGGGAAGAAAGGACAAATGAATAAGGATTGTTGGTTTCAAAAATGAAAACAATTGGATGGAAAACAAGATAAAAATCAAGAAGTAAATGTAACAAATGATGTGTTAAAAAATGCTTTAATCCTTTGTTTGGATAATAGTAATGATTCTTGGGTGTTAGATTTAGGGGCTTCATTTCATGCTACACCCCATAAGAAATATTTTCAATACTATGTTCAAGGTGATTTTGGATAAGTTTATTTGGGTGATGGTGAACCTTGTAAAATTGTAGAAAAGGGTAAGATATAGATAAAATTACAAAATAGAAATAAATGGTTGCTAAAAGAGGTGAAGCATGTTCCTGAGTTGAGAATAAATTTAATTTTAGCAAGGCAATTGGGAAGTGAGGGATACATAGTTATATTTGCATAAAATTCATGGAAGGTCACTAAAGGGTCACTGGTAGTATAAAAATCAAATAAGGTAGGTACATTATATTTATATAATGGCATTGTTGACTCTTCTATTGTTTTAGCTTCTACATAAATGGATACAAATTATGGCACCACATGCTTGGGCACATGAGTGAGAAGGGGATGCAAGTTATTTTAGAGCATTTAATTCTAATTGGTCTTATTGACCCTTAGACTTGGTAAAGTTATTAAATAATAATATATTATTTATTAACACAAGGTGAAAACCTCGTGAAAATAAATAATAAAGTTATAATTATTTAATGAGTTACCAAAATTTAATTAAATGACTTTATCAGGATGGATGGACCCATTATTTTTACAATGGCCACATCCCTTAAAATTTCACTATAAAATAAGGTTTTACCCCTATTTTGAACTCATTCAAATATGAAATTAATTTTGTCATATTCAACCTATGAGTTTTGTGAAGGCCATTATGTGAAAAAGTGAGAAGGTGCAAGAATTTATATTGGGGTTATTATTGAATATCAGTTATGATATCTCTGTATCATTTATCCCATATAATTTGCCTATTCATTTACACTTCTAGATATCATCCTGTGTATTGCTACTTATATGTATACATGAAATCAAAGTCTATGGAGTGTAGAAGATTGGTAAGTAAATTCTATTGAATTATATATCAATATTTGATATATTAATTTATTCAAATAGTTTTATTCAAATCTTAGGATGCCATTGGCCTAGTATGGCCTATGCTTGAAAAAACTCAAAATTTTGATTTTTAGTCAAAATTCAGTTCTTTAAATTCTTTCATTGTTAAAAAAATCAATAAGATTGGAACAAATTTCAAGATTTTTAAGTGTCCATACAAGTTTTTGGATTCTCTCAAACATTTACAGGGGCACCATACTTCAACGTGAGTAATTCAAAATATTAAATTCTTCATCAAAACTTCTATTTTGAGGATCCAATTGTGTTTATCAAACAAAAATAGGAGGGTTACTAAATTTTCAAGAAAATCTAAGACTTATACAAGGAGATCTGAGCTCTTGAAATTCTACAGGGGAGCCATGATGCTACAAGTATTTTTTTAAAGTCATATAGTTTTGAAAAATTATTTAAAAAATAAAATATTTACTAATTTATTTTTTTCAAACCCTTGGTCCCACCTTGGACAAAGAAAGAATTACTAAAAAGTTATTTTTTTATTTTTTTCACTTATATATATATATATATATATATAATCAGGTAAAAATATATAAATTTAAATTAGTGAAAATCTCAAGTACATTCTTAAAAGGGTTGGTAGCCTTCATTTTGTTAAAAGCTATCACAAGGGAGGTCTTGTGTTCAAATCCCCCATAATCTTATTTTATTTTTATTTTATTTTATTTCAAATTAACTTCAAATTAAAGTAATTTTAATTTTAATTTTGGTTTGCATGTTATGATTCATGTATTCAAAACCCTAGGTAAACCTGTTGACCTTCTTGTGACATTTGATCTACTCAAAACTTAGGCAAACATAGCCATGTAACTAGTCAATCTTGAGGTTTCAGCACATTCTAGATGCATTCGAGTGGTCCATGTTTTGTTTTGAATATTTCTATTATTTTTTTAACATATTTTTTAAAAATAGTGTCTAAATAGTCATTTTGAGTGGCACTCATTTGAAACTTAGATTTATGCAACTTTAATTCAATTTTTTGCATTGTTTGTGTTGGGGATCAACCAACAATTTGATTACACTTATGAAAGCAATAAACTGTGGAATTAAATCAGATAGATAAGTAACTAGAATGATAAATAGTAAAGAATAAGAGATACAAGAAACCACCCTGAAAACTTGTATTAAACTCTTTACAGAAGGAATACAATTGAAGAGAATTCTTTCTTCCACACCTCTCTCAGATGTACAGATCTCTCTCTAGATCTCTTTCCCTCAAGATCTCTCTCTCTCAAGTACAATCAACTCCAACAACTTGGAATGATTTACCTATACAATTCTGTACTATTCAACACTTACAATACACTACTATGAGCTAAGAAGATCTATCCTAATATAGAATTAGGAAACTTGAGCATGCATTTACAACCAACAGTTAAGCCTCTTGAAGAAGGGCTCTAAAAAATAGTCTTACTAATAATAGAGATGTGGACTTAAGACTATGACTTAATTTCATCATGCAAACACTTGATTCTATCCTCAGAAATAGCTCTCTGGATGCACAGGTAACCGACGCTGGTTCCTACCTGCTTCCCTATGACCAACGTCAGCCGATTCCTGCCGATGCTGGCATCTCTTCAAATGCTCCTTACCGACGTCAGTCACTCCTGACCGACGTCGGTAACTGTGTAATTGGTGAAACTCTGCAATCTGCTCCTTGGTGAAGCTTTTAGGCTCCACACCTTAGCAATCTCCCACTTGGAGATAAACAGCTACACCAGTACCTGTACAACAACATCTTCTAGCTCCTCCATCTTCAACTCAATCATGAAGACCAATAGAAGTTGAATGAATATTCAACTTCTCCTTTGTAACTGGCTTGGTTAACATATCAGTAGAATTCTTATCTGTATGGATCTTCTCCAATATTATTATTATGCAAAGAGAATATTAAAGCATCTTATGCAATACCTGCAACCTTTGCTTCTTCCTTTCCTTTGTGTTGATTGTCCTCCTTAGGCTTTGACCAACAATCTCTGCTTATGTGCCCCATCTTTCCACAATTCTAGCATTGTGGCTTCTTGCCATTTCTGGATTTGGATCTACCTCTCACCTTAGACTTAGATCTTGTCTCCCTTTCTTGCTCCTCTCTTTTTGCCTTCCCCTGCTCTCAAAACTTAAAGCATTCCCTGATGTTTCCTCTGTGCTTTTCCTGCGAATTTCTTCATTCAAGATAACACTAACAACATCCTCTACTTTTAAAATATTTGAAGCAAATGCAGTATTACTAACTGCCATTACTAAGCTATGCTAGCTTTCAAGCAAAGAACATAATATTAAAAGAGCTTTTATTTCATCATCAAACACAATATTGACTGAACTTAATTGATTTATAATTCTATAGAAAACATTCAAGTGATTAGATACAGATCCACCTTCCTACATACGCAAATTAAATAACTGCTTCATAAGATATACCTTATTAGAAGCTGAGGGTTTTTCATACAAATTTGCTAAATTATTCAACTCTACTATTATTTTTTCTTGTGATAAATTAGATATCACAGTAGATGCTAGACTCAGTCTTATAGACCCCAGAGCCTTTCTATCAAGAACTTCCCATTCTTCATCATCCATGTCTGTGGGCTTCTTTGCAATCCCACCTAACGATAAGTATAGATCTTTCTGATACAGATAATCCTCTATCTGCATTCTCCAATGTTGATAATTTTTGCCATTAAACTTCTCCATTCACAATTTACTTTCTTCTGCCATTGCTTCTCCCACTCAAATAGAAATCCCTACAGAAACCCCTGTGAATAACCTGTAATCAATACACACTAACCAGATCTGAAACACCTATTAGTTAACTTGGCTCTGATACCACTTGTTGGTATCAATCTCTAAAACCTGTAACTAAGCTCTGATACCACTTGTTGGGGATCAACCAACAATTTGATTACACTTATGAAAGTAATAAATCACAGAATTAAATCAGATAGATAAGTAACTAGAATGATAAATAGCAAAGAACAAGAGATACAAGAAACCACCCTGAAAACTTGTATTAAACTCTTTACAGAAGGAATACAATTGAAGAGACTTCTTTCTTCCACACCTCTCTCAGATGTATAGATCTCTCTCTAGATCTCTTTCCCTCAAGAGCTCTCTCTCTCAAGTACAATCAACTCCAACAACCTGGAATGATTTATCTATACAATTTTTTACTGTTCAACACTTACAATACACTACTATGAGCTAAGAAGATCTATCCTAATATAGAATTAGGAAACTTGAGCATGCATTTACAACCAACAGTTAATCCTCTTGAAGAAGGGCTCTAAAAAATAGTCTTACTAATAATAGAGACGCGGACTTAAGACTATGACTTAATCTCATCATGCAAACACTCAGATCTATCCTCAGAAATAGCTCTCTGGATGCACAAGTAACTGATGCCGATTCCTGCCTGCTTGCCTGTGATCGACGTCGGCCGATTCCTGTCGATGCCGACGTCTCTTCAACTGCTCCTGACCGACGTCAGTCGCTCCTGACCAACGCCGGTGACTGTGTAACTGCTGCAACTCTGCAATCCGCTCCTTGGTGAAGCTTTTAGGCTCCACACCTTAACAGTTTGGCATCTATATTGTGTTATTAAGTATAGTTGTATATGAAATTTACTTTATTTTTAAAATATTTCAAAAAAATTATTCAAAATAGTTTCTTTTTAAGCATTTATTTACTTTCTTATTTAAAGGGAAGCTATGGCTTCACCTCATTTTTGCTTGGATAAATCTCAAATGCTTAATGGAAATAACTATAATATATGTAAAATTTGTGTTAAAACTAATTTTATGTCTTGTAAATAATGAAATATTATCATTGACACTGAAAAATCTCCTTTTAGATGATATGTAACCCTTGATTTTACCAATGTATTTCAACATAAATCACAAGAAGCTATGTCCATTATCTTATGGAGTGTTAAGAATGAATTACTTCTCCACATTGGTAATTAAGAGTCTCCTAGCGATGCTTGAAAATTATTTGAGTCTATGCATGAAGGATCTCACCTTTCAAATATCATTAAATTAATCCTTGAATTGCTAACTACACCTATGAAGGGTGATAAAAAAATTGTTAATTTTCTTATTAAAATTAAAAATATTAAAGCTTAGTTAGATGGATGTAATTTTAATTTGATTCAATATCAGTTGTTTTATTTTATCATTTATTTAAATATTCATGAAAAGTTTAGAAATTTTATTTCAATTTTGAATTCTATGTATCAAACTAAGCAAGATATCCCTAACCTCCACTTTGTCTACTCTCTTGATTCAATAAGATCAAGCTATGATAAATTTTGATTCTAAGAAGAATGCCACTCAAGCACTTATCACTCTTAATAATGTTTCTAATAACACTAAAAACTAGAAATCTAATCCTAATTCTGCTAAAGGCAAATATGAGAATAAAAAATCTAGTAATAAGAATCATACACATAAGTTTAATGCAAATTGTAATTTATGTGATAAATTTGATCATAGAAGGGAAATATGTTATAAAAATAAGGATAGAAATAATAATTAAACTTTTAAAAGTAACAAAGAGAAAAAATCTAATAAAAACAAGTAGAAGAATCAAAACCCTAATCAGGATTCAAATGTTAAAGCTTTATATGCTACTTTATGTGCTTCAAATGAGAATGAATGGATTTTAGATAGCGGTGCATCACACCATATGACATATTTATTTGATATTTTATGTGATTCTAGAGATCTTTGAAATAATTTACTTAGGATATAATTCTTTTTTAGAAGGAACTAAATAGGAAAAAATAAAATTTTCAAATATTGTTATTAATGATGTTTTCTATGTATTTAAGCTTAAAAAGTATTTGCCATCTTATTCTAAACTTACAAATGATAATTTCATTGTAATATTATTTAAATATAGTTGGTCTATTAGAAATTTTTTTGGTTCTTTGATTATTGAAGGTGTTCAAAAGAATGATTTATATATCTTTTCTCCTTCTTCTACATGTTTTCTTTTATCGCATAATAATAATAATAAATCTCAATTATGACATGAAAGATTAGGACATGTTAATTTTATAATTTTACATGATATGTCTATAAATAATATTATTGTTGGACTTCCTTCTATCCCTTCTCATCATGAAACTTGTGAGGGTTGCTTACGTGGTAAGCAACATGCTGACCCCTTCCACAAGAATCATGATGTGCATTCCTCACATCCTTTAGAATTTATTCATAGTGATATTATAGGACCTCTTGAAGTTATATCTCTTAATGATTCTTTTTATACTATTAATTTTATTGATAATTATACTATAATTATTTGATCTTATTTCATTAAAAATAAATTTGATATGTTGTCTAAATTTAAGAAATTTAAAGTTATTATTAAAAATGTATCTGATTTTTATATTAAGAGATTAAGAACTAATAATGATGATAAATATATTAGTAAAGAGTTTGATTCTTTTTGAATTGTTTTTGGTATTCAAATGGAACTAACAACTTCCTATTTTCCTTATCAAAATGGTATTTTTGAAAAGAAAAGCCACACCATCATAAAAATGGTTAGAACAATGTTTCAATTTGAAAATATTTTTAAGTTCTTATGGGTCGAAGCCATGAACACTATTGTTCATATTTTGAATAGAGTCCCTACCAAAGCCTTGCATCATTTTCCCCCTTTAGAAATTTGCACTAAAAATAAACTTAGTGTGGCTCATCTCAAGATCGTTAGTAGTCCTGTTCTATCTTTATTCCTAAAGTTAAAAGAAAAAAGCTTGATCCCACTTATTTTTCTTGCATTTTTGTAGGTTATGGAGGTAAGTCAAAAGGTGTAAGAGTGTATTATCCCTCTAAACATCAAATTATTGAGAATATAAATGTTCTTAATATTTTAAAAAAAAATTGTGGTCCCTTTGTGGATCATTTTCAGTATTCTTCTATTAATGAACTCGACTCTCATGCTTCTCCTTGTGATGAAATGGATGCCCTTGAGAAAGTTGATCTAAATTTGGATAACTTAGAGTCTAAGGAACCCCTTGACTTTCATGTTTAATCTAAAAGACCTAAATAGGTAGAATCCTTAATCTAATCTTCTAATGTTGATAACCTTAATAAATTAACTAGAATCCAATATTATTATCATGCATTAATGATTATGTATGAATGTGAACCTCAATTATTTGAGGAAGCCACTCAATATGATAGATAGAATATTGTTATACAAGTGAAATGTAATGCCTTAATTAAAAATCATACTTGGGATCTTGTCCCTCCTCCACCTAAAAGGCATGTTTTTAGTATTAGGTGGCTTTATAAGATCAAATATAATTCAATTGATAAAATTGATAAATTTAAATCTAGATTAGTTTCTCAGGGGTTTAATCAAAACCCCAAGATTGACTATGTTAAAACATTTACTCTTGTATCAAAAATGAGGAATGTTAGACTTCTTATTTCTCTTGAAACCCAAAATGGTTGGATTATCTATCAAATGATGTCAAAAATGCATTTTTAAATGGTGATTTGGAAGAAAAAATTTATATGACTCAACCTAAAGGTTTCACTGATTCTAATATAGAACATTATATATGCAAGTTAATAAAATATTTATATAATTTAAAACAAGCTCTTCAATCTTGGTATTCTAAAATTACTTTTTTTTAAAGAATTGGGTTTTTCTAACTACTATTTAGATAATGTTCTCTTTGTTAAAGTTGAAAATGGTCATATGATTCTAATTGTATTATATGTTAATGATTTGTTGATTACTAGCAATCTAACTAGTTTAATTCATAAATATAAGGATAAACTAAGTCAAATGTTTAAAATAATTGATTTAAGTATTATATATATTTTTTTTTACGAATGAATATATTTTGAGATAAAAACTCAATTATTGTATCATAATCTTAGCATGTACATAATCTTCTTGTTAAGTTTAACATGTTTGATTGTAAATCTACCACTAATCCTATTGAAGTTGGTTTTAAAATTGATCATAAAACTTCATGTGAAAAATATAACCCTACTTTGTATAGATAGCTTATTGGAATTTTGATTTATCTAACCATCACTAAGTTAAATACTTCTTATGTTGTTAGTGTTGCTTCTAGATTTATGTAGGATCCTTATTTAGATCATTAAAGATTAGTTAAGTGTATTCTTTGTTATATCAAAGGAACTATGAAATATGATTTATTTCATTCATCTATTTATAATGCTATTTTATATGGTTATTATGATGTTGACCATGTTAGTGATGCTTTAGATCGTAAATCTACTTTTGGATATGTGCTTAAATTCAGTGCAAGTGATATCTATTGGGGCATCAAGAAGCAACCTAATTATCCCTCTCTCTTCTACAAAAACTAAGTACAAAAGTGATATGGAAACTACTAAAGATTCCATGTGGTTGTGAAGGCTATTGAGAGAACTTCAATGTTTCTCAGAGTACCATCCTTCATTGTGATAACCAAAGCTATATAGATCTGGTGAAAAATCTAGTGTAGCACCAAAGAACTAAATATATTGAATTTCATATGAGTTTCATTCGAGAGAAAGTACTTAATAGTGATATTAATCTATATTTTTGTCCTACGGATGAATAAGTGGAAGATGTCTTCACAAAACCACTTGCTACTACCAAGTTTTGTCATTTTTGTGCAATGTTGGGCCTCTTAGAGTTTCCATTAAGGGAGAGTGTACATGACAATGCCACTTCCTAACAGCCATGTATTTCTTTTCTTTTTATATATTTCTTCTCATTATAAAGCATTATAAACTTTGTGTGGAAGTTATGTGATTTAATTAAACTTTGTTTGAAATTTTTACTTTGTATCCCAATAAATTAAAAAGAATAATTTATAATGGAGGTCCTTATATTATAAACAGCTCCAAATATGCTCAGTGATTATTCATGAGAAACTATGAGATGTAGTCTCATGATCATGCTATCCTAAACTTATTTTTGAGTAGTTTATGGATTATAATTTATTTTATTTAAAAAGGTGGTGTTTGACATGATGGTTTTTAAATCCTTCAATTGTGTACATAGTATAATTTCTTTCTAGGGTGACTATTACATTTATTCCCACTTAGCATTAAGGGGAATGTTAGAGCATTTAATCCTAAGTGGGTGTATTTATCCTTATCCTTGATAAAGTTATTAAATAATAATATATTATTTATTAACACGATATGAAAACCTCATGAAAATAAATAATAAAGTTATAATTATTTAATAAGTTATCAAAAAGTAATTAAATGACTTTATCAAGATGGATGGATCTGTTATTTTTACAATGATCATCTTCCTTGAAATTTTACTATAAAATAAGGTTTTACTCCTATTGTGAATTCATTCGCATATGAAATTATTTTTTTCATATTCAACCTATGAGTTTTGTGAAGGCCATTTTGTGAATAAGTGAGAAGGTGGAAGAATGTGTATTGGGGTTACGATTATTTCTCAATTATTGAATATCACTTGTGGGTTTTTTACCTCCTAGATATTTTCTCATTTTAAAATCTCTTTGTCATTTGTCTCATATGCTTTGCCTATTAATTTACACTTATATATCTCATCTTGTGTATTGATACATACATGTATAAATGAAATCTTTCAAGTTCTCCACTCAAAAAAATTATTGTCAGATTTGAAGAAGGTGGATTTGAATTTTTGTGAGTA
Source organism: Torreya grandis (assembly GCA_037957365.1). NCBI lineage: Eukaryota > Viridiplantae > Streptophyta > Pinopsida > Cupressales > Taxaceae > Torreya > Torreya grandis. The sequence continues at coordinate 2,592,458 of JARHVA010002215.1, read as the reverse complement.
TTATGTGTATGAAAAATGGAAGAGTCATATTTCTCAAAGTTAGGAAGACAAAGAAGGATGAAAATTTAGATCTTGAGCATACAGATGTATGGGGACCGGCTCAAGTATCATCCCTTAGTGGCTCTTCTTATTATGTTACTTTTATTGATGATGCAACTAGAAAAACTTGGGTTTATTGCATATTAAAAAATATGATATTTTTGATACTTTTAAGAAATGGAAAGATTTGGTTGAGAATGAGATAGAAAATAAGTTAAAATGTGTTACATCAAACAATGGAGGTGAATATTATAGCAAGGAGTTTGGTAATTACTATTCATCCTATGGGATTTGTAGAGAGAAAATGGTTCCAAGAACACCACAACAAAATGGTGTGTCAAAAAGGATAAATAGGACAATCATGGAGCGTGCAAGGAGCATGAGATTGCATGAGGGGTTTCCCTTATAGTTTTAGGTAGATGATATGGACATTTTTATTTAATTAATAAATAGAGGGTCTTCAAATCTTTTGGATGGTGGTATTCTAAAAGAAGCATGGATAGGTAAAAAGTTAGACTATTCATTTTTAACAACTTTTAGTTGTGAAGCATTTGTCCATATTAATAAAGAAAATAGAACTAAGATTTAAGCAAAATCTAAGAAATATAATTTTATTAGATATGGAGTTAATAGTTTTGGTTACCATTTATGGGATTTTGAAAATCATAAAATCATTAGGAGTAGAGATGTGATCTTTAATGAAGGTCATGTATAGATATCAGTTGTAGGGAAAGAAATAAGAAAATCCAAATACAAAATATGCAATACTTGATGAAATTACTAGAAATAAAATTCCAAAAGTGCTATAAAATTAGAATGTGCAACAAATACAACAAGTACCTCAAACTCTTGGAAGTGTAGTTAGAATATCTACCAGAGTAAGTAGACTCCCTAAATGATACTCTCATTCTCTTTATTATTTATTATTAACTGATGGTGGTGAGATAAAAATCTATGAAGAAGTAATGCAGGTAAAAACTAAAAAGAAGTGGGAGCAAGGCATGAAAGAAGAGATGGACTCCTTGGTACATAACCAAACTTGGGATTTGGTTTAGTTGCCTATAGGTAAAAGAGCATTAAAAAATAAATGGGCTTATAGGTTGAAGGAATAATATGGAGGAAAAAAGAGGTACAATGCTAGACTTGTTGTAAAGGGTTTTGCACAAAGGAAAGGTATATATTTTGACAAAGAAATTCTCCAATTGTTAAAATAACTTCCATAAGAATTGTTTTAAGTTTGGTAGCAGTAGAAGATTTACACCTTGAATAGTTAGATGTGAAGACTACCTTCATTCATGATCACTTAGAGGATGATATATATGGAGCAACCATAAGGATATGAATTCAAAGGTAAGGATAAAATGGTGTGAATGTTGAAGAAGAGTTTGTATGGCTTAAAGCAAGCTCTAAGGTAATGGTATTTGAAATTTAATATGTTTATGATAGAAAAAGGTTATAGTAGATGTCATTCTGACCATTATGCTTATTTTAAGAGATTAGATAATGGTAGCTATATTATCTTATTATTATATGTAGAGGACATGTTTGTTTTAGGGTTTAACATGCATAATATAAATTAGTTGAAAATAAAATTGGCAAATTAATTTGTAATGAAAGATTTGTGTGGTACCAATCAAATCCTTGGTATGAAAATAAAAAGAGATAGAAAAAATAGAAAATTGATAGAATCTCAAGAAGAGTACATCAAGAAGGTGTTAGTTAGGTTCAATATGTAAGATGCAAAACTAGTAAGTACACCTTTGGGAGGATACTTCAAATTAAGAAAGGAACATTATTCTAAAATATAGGAAGAAATTAATTACATGTCTAAAGTGCCCTATGCTTCAGTAGTTGGAAGTTTAATGTATGATATGATGTGCATAAGACCAGACATTACACATGTAGTGGGAGTTATCAACATGTTTATAAATAATCTAAGAAAGAAGCACTAGGATGCAATCAAGTGGATTTTTAGGTACTTGAGAGGTACCATTGATAGATAGCTATGTTATAAAGGGTCAAATGTTGCCTTAAAATGATATGTTGATGTAGATATGGCTAGAGATTTAAATGATAGGAGGAGCACTACAGGGTATGTATTCATTATAGTGACACAGCAGTTAGTTGGATTTCAAAATTGTAAAAGATGGTTGCTTTGTCAACTACAAAGGCAAAATATATTCTATCTATAGAATCAAGAAAGGAGATGATATGGATGCAATAGTTCATGGAAGAGTTGAGGAAGAAATATAAAGATTATAAGTCGTATAGTGATAGTCAAAGTGTGATTCATTTAGCAAAGAATTCAACATTCCATTCAATAACCAAACATATATAACTCAAGTATCAATTCAGTCATTTAGTTTTAGAGGATGGTCAACTAAAGTTAGAAAAGATTTATATGAGTCAGAATCTTGTAGATATGCTAACAAAGGTAGTCACAAAGGAGAATTTGGAGAGTTGTTCAGCTTCAATAGGTCTTTAAGGATAATAGGAAGATGAAAAACATGTTAGGGTCAAATTTCAAAGAAAAATCCAAGGAAGAATTATAGCGTTGGATTTTCAGTAATCAATTTTCAAGTGGAATATTTTTAGATGGTGGATCCTAATCTTATTATAATTCCATTTCCTGATAGGAGGTGTGGGGGGGGCAGTACCCCTAAAGTAATTTTTTTTGAAAAATGTAATAGAAAATATTGTAATTTTGTACTAAATCTGGACCATTCACTATTAGGTTAAAGTTCTAATGATATAAATTATGTTGGGGAATTTTTTTCATAATATGTAACCATCATTTGATATGAGGGCATTTTAATTATAGTGGCACACTATGTGTGAGTGAAGAGGAGATTATGTGGATGTATTACAGGTTTTATCCCTTCATTTATTAGATTAAATAAGAGAAGAACTAACTATTTTTATGTGGATGTAGCCTATTTTGGGTGAACAACATTAAATTTGTGTCTCTCTTATGTTGTGTTTTTTGCATTTTATTTTCATCTTTATTTAATTAATATTTCTCGACATTCTATATTCCTAACACTTTCATCTTGCATGCATCAAGATGGCCCCATCTCGAGAGATTTCTTCTTGGTTAAATTTTCCCTATGCTTTCATAGTGTGGTACTTTATAAAACTCAATCAACCACATATACAACATGCAACCCATAACCTTTGAAGCAAAATTAATTGACTCAAATATTCACACTCTCTATAAAATGTATGGATATCCTATAAAGTAACCATATAGAGAAAAGTATGAAATAGATAAAATTGGCATCAAGCTTCATCCAACTATGGTAGGGCAATCAGTTCATAATCTCTTTTATATGTTGAAATCTAAGAAGAAAGCTTCAAAAATAATTGAACACAAGAGAGAGAAGCTTCCCTCAATACCACCACTTGATAGGAAGAAGTGTATGAGACATGATACTAGCACAAGTTCATATCTAAAACCAATAAAAAGGAAAAGGACTACTCAGGCACCATCAAAGGGAAGCAAACTAATGACACTGTGGTCTAACCACCTAAGCCTAATTCAACCACCAACCTACATGCCCAATATCAGACATGAATTCCTAAAAATTACTTTATTTGTATTCCTATTTTGATCTAAAGGATGCCACTAAACATAACTCATGTTAGATGTCATTCTTCTTGGATATATACAATGAGGAACACCATTTTGAGATATCATCCAAGAGCCTAGTATTAGATTTGGAAAAAAATGGTTCTGCCCATACCTCTTTGGGTTGATCTCCAACAACTTTCTCCTCTATAAAATAGTTTGGCACTCTTGAAAATGGCCTTTGATGTAGCACAAAAAAAATGTTCTTTTAGATTCTGATGCATGAAAACATGAACAAAAACATGTTAAGGTGGTGGATTTATTTGATAATTAAGTTGGTGCTCAAAAGAAACTTGAAGAAGAAATGGTTGAGCTGAAACACTAGTTAGAAGTAACAATAGCAGCAAAGGTCTAAACATTGAATTTATGTAAGGCTATTATGAGCCAAGAAATGGAATTAGTAGATGGGGTCCATTTGGAGGGTGAGGCTATTGATAAGTTAGATACTCTCATTGATCTCCTATTAAAATAGTGTGCGTAGCATGTACCAAGAAATGAAATAATATGGGTAGCCAAATAGTTTACCGAAGTAGTGGAAGTATGCAGGCATGCATTATAATGAGTTGGAGAGGTGATTCCCATCCTGGATGGGATTTTTGAGAAGCTAGCATGACCCAGTAAAATTTTACAAGTTTAATTCTAGGTATAAGAGCTTCAATGTTAGCAATTGGCAAATGTCATCCTATTAATAAAAGACTACATCAAACATGCTAAGGCATTTAAATATGTCAAAATTATGGAATAAATAATAAATGTTCATTGGAAAAAAATAAATTCCAACTTTATGTTGCTCTGAGGATAGGTTATGAATGAGTTCACCACACTTGAATAGGTTTAAAAGGATGCTTCTACATCCCTCAAACAATTGGTCAATAAATCAAGCAAGTGTCTCGATCAACTCGAGAAGACTAAAAGGTTGAAATCAAAAATTAAAGAAATAACAATGAAGATGATAGACACCTTGTCATATTGGGAAGGTGTCACAAATTAGATCAAATATAATGGACCTAAATTTTTTGTTAAGTCTAGGACTAGTGCTTCATCTGGGATGGACTAAGAGAATAGTGTGGGGTGATGTTGGACCCCAAATTTTGGCTAAGTATTTTAGCTTATAGAATAGAATAAACATGGCACAAAAAAAGCATGACACAAAATGAGCATGGCATAGAATGATCATGGAATGGGAAGACCATGATGTAGGAAGACCATGATGTGAAAGACCATGGTGCACAAGATCATGGTGTGAGAAGACCCAATTAGAAGAGAGGCATAAAAAATGGATAACCCAAGAGTACAGGACTTAATATATCAATGAAAGACTAAGGGAGTATGAAGTAAGCAAGAAATAGTTGAGGAGTGATTCTCAAGGACAAAATAGAATTTAATCACACACAAGTTTGGAACTAGCCCACATGAAGGAGGACACTTGGCAATAGGGATCCAGCACTGAACAATAATATAGGGGTGAAAAAGTCCAGGTCCATAGGAAAAATAAGTAAATGGATACCAAGGCTCTCAGCCCACTGGAGATCATTGGATAGTCACTAGAAGTGTCATAATTAATGTAACAACTTGGTCAGGGAGAACCAAGTATAAATACCCCTATTTAGAGATTTGTAATGTTGTTGAACATTGGTATTATGTAACAATTGATTTTAGTAATTAGAAAAATCATAAAATTTATTTTAATTATAATATTTCACTATGGTTGATAGTTAAGTTATATTAGTGAGTTATTATCACATTTATTATGTAACTTGTGGTTCATATTTGGCTATAAGGAATAGAATCTATGTTATCTAAACTTATGCAACACATACTTTGAATCTCATGGAAATTATCTTCTTAGTCATGTTTATTTGCATAATTAAAATGAGTTTCATAGTTGTGTATTTATTTTTCTATTTAGTTAGTGATTAATATATATGAACAAGCACCAATATATGACAAGTGTATTACTGTGTGACATAACTCATAGGAACTTGTTTCTTGTTATGTGTTTTGGGTGAGTGTGCAATATATTAGTCTTGCATGAAACTAGATACTTCAATTCTCTTAGGGAAAAGTTTAGATAGAAAACCCTAACAAAACCCAACCAATGCATTAATTTCTATGCTCTCTAAATGACAAAACCTAGCCAATGCACATGTTTCAAATATGTAAAGAGTAGGATTCAAAATGTTAAAGAACACATTCAAGTTTTTAAGGATGTCATCATAAGAAATTAAGTTAAATATGAATATGTGGCTTTATGAGTATTTCCTTATTCCCTAGATGAGGCATCCTATGGCTGGTATCTTAGCTTCTCATATGGTTCCATCACCTCTTGGATTGGCCTAGTAATTATGTTTATCAATCACTTTAGGGTACCCATTGATCCTGCAATCTCGTATTATCACCTTGTTTATTATAATATAGAACCACATGAACTAATGAGTATGTTTAACACTCATTTCCATAATTAGTACAAGAGGTTAAATTATCCCTATACCCTAATGAAATTGGTTTTTGTTCAAACTTACTTAATAGTCATACACCCAATGACAGCTATGTTTCTTGTAAGGACTCCAATAGCTCTTGTATCTTTATCTTTAGCCTAATAATGAAGCCATCAACATTGAGTAATAAATGATGTCACAAAGATATGGTGTTGGTTCACTTTCATCTTTGGGACAAACTATAGAATACAACCAAGTCCCCATGATTAACAAGGCAATTATGAGTAATAGACTAATGATGAATCAGATTCTAGGAGTTATATACACAAATCTAAACATAGATTGCAATCCAAATTCTTTAAATCAATTATTTTGGAATCAATTTTATCTATCAAATCAGTTGTTTCCATAACTAGGTAACCAATATTCTTGGCCTATGATTCATAATCAAGTAACACCTCTTGTCCCTGCATTTTTGAATGTTGTAACCCCTATAACCAATATAAATTAGTAGAATAGTATAGGTAATAATCAAAATATTATTGTAAATCATGAGTGAGAAAACATGTAGCAATTGATTAAGAGATTGACCAATGATGTAGTTGAATTGAGAAGACTAGTACCTCAAAATCATTTTACTAATAATTCTCCTCAGAATAAAAATTTTAATTTCTAAAGAACTAATCATAAATGGAATACTAGGCCTAACAATAGATGTGTACCTAATTCCCTTAACAAGGTAAATTAGACCAATAACATTGTTTTAAATTAGATTGATTTGGATTTACCTAGTTGATGTAGATTGTGAAATACAACATATCATGCATAAATTAATTATGCTGATTTTATGTTATTTTCAAGCATTTTTCATAAGGAAATGGAAAATCTAAAAATCATGCCTACAAATAAAAGTGACTAAAATCAAGCTAGGATGAATCCAAGTATAACTTTTGTTTTAGAGACTTATGAAATCCTAGGTGAGAGTGATAATGAACCAAAGGATAACTCATATGAATTTCAAGATTTTAGGTAATTTCAAAGAGGACACAATTAAATGTTGAGAAGTAAATTTCTAACACCTTTAACAACTTCTAATCCTCCAAATAACACCTAGGTTCCACCTGATGAAGATTTGAATAATAATGTGTTTCCACCTAAAGGACCTACATCATTTTATCAACCTACGAACACCTCTATTACCATACAATTTGATAAGTCATTTGAATAAAATAAACTTGGATACAACATCATAGAGGACTTAAATAAAACCAAAGTTAACATATCTATGTTTTATTGTTACAAATGTCTAATAACAAAGAATTTTTGTTAAAGGCTTTGTCACCTTCAAAAGGGAAAGAAATTAGTAAAAGTATTTGATGCACATGTTGTTATTTATAAAGAAAAAAATGAAACTCCTAATTTTCTTCTTAGGGTTTGTATCTTTGCCAAGAACTTATAAAACTGTTTGGTGGAATCAAGATCCTTAGGAAATGTCATGTTATTCTCAGTTTGTCAAAAGCTAGGATTGACTCCTGCCAACTCAAACAAGAAGGTGGTACAACTATACAAATTATAAGTTAAATTTATTTGTGAGTTGAACCATATTCATGTTCAATTAACTTTAGATCCAAGGATACAATAATTGATTGATATCCAAGTAGTTAAAATCTCAAATGGAAATGGTATTCTCTTGAGTAGAGATTGGTTTAGGACATTGAATTGATATATGTCAACTAATGTTTCTCATATGTGGCTCCCATGGTGTGGCATGCCAAATTAGATCAATATTGAGAGGGAACCAAAAAATAAGTATTTGATCATTGAATACAATAAGACCAATAATATTTTATATGAAGAATTTGATCTATGTGTTTATATTATTATAAATAAAGTTGAAGAAGTCTTGTTTATTGGTGTTGTTTCATCAATTGAGAAAGAAAGGACATAACAAGATATTAATGACATGAAACTAATGATATAATGGTTATTTTTTATGAGTACTAAAAATATAAATGTTAACATTTTTTTCATGTAATAAAAACTAGAAGTTTCAGGTAGTCAACTAGTAGATAGGATTGAGGAGGTGGAAAAACTTGATGAAGAAGACTCATTCTAGTGATTTGAGGTAGTAATATAACTTGTTTTTATCCCTATATCTACACATTTGAATAATTTTGAGACTCAGTTAAATTACTATATTTTACCATACTTTCTAGCATTGAAGATAGTAGAAACAAAGATAGTGGATAGTTTAGATCAAGATAATCTAGGTAAATACAAAGAAACTACAATGATTAAGGCTGGAAATATGTCACTAAACAAATTTATCCATACATTAGCTTTTAAATAAAAAAAGATAGAAGGCATTTTAAATTGAATAACAAGGTGTATATCAAATTGATGACAAGAGTATAAAAATTGAAATTGACATTGATGCAACATTCATATCTCAAAAATAATAATAGTCAAAGGACAATCAATTATGAAATCTAAATTTTGATGGTTATAAGTCCAAAAAAGATTGTGGTTCCTAATTTGAGATCATCAATACAATGGGGAAGGCTTACTTAAATTCATTCATATTATAATTTGCATGTACAAACAATGTAGTTGAGTATGAGGCATTGATTCATGGACTTCAGTTTGATATTGAGAAAAAATTAAAACACTTGAAGGTGTTTGATGATTCAAAGCTTATGATTAATTAAGTTAGGATCCATTGTGCATGTAATGACAAATTTTTGTCTAGGTACCACATCATAATTTAGAATTTTATAGAATATTTTGATGCATTCAATATATAAATGGTACCTTGCAAGAAGAATCACACAACATATGCTTTGGCAATAGCTACAATGAATTTAGAACCAATTACTAATTTAACACTTAAAGAGTTTTTTAGTAAATCTAATTTATATTCTATCTATCCCATATAATATCATAAATTTTAAAGTGTTTAATGATGATCAAGATATCATTGACTTCATTACAAGTACAAATGTTTTTAAACCTCATATCCTAGATGAAGCTGATAGAGATGACTTTGAGCTAGATTAAGGAGGCATATTAAACCAGAGAACAAATAGCATCCCAAAAGGTATGGTATATTTGGAAAGATAGTTTGATATGGATTATCAATGTGAAAAAGAGAAGGCATCCCATTCCAAAGGTATGATACATGAGCCATGTAATATTGGGAATGTAGATGATTCAAAGAAAGTACTCTTAGGCACATCTTGTACTAAAATAAAGAAGCATGAACTTGTTCAAGCTTTAAAATACTAAAAGGATGTTATAGCTTGGAGTTATGAAGACTTGAAGGTATTTGAAACTTTAATTTTTATTCATCCCATTCCTCTAAAGCCTGGAGTTAAACCCTTTTATCAAAGATAGAGGCTTTTGAATCCTTTGTTAGAACCTTTGATCTTCAAGGAAGTACATAAGTTAATATCAAATAAGATTATTTTTCTTGTTAGGCATTATACGTGGGTGGAAAACCTTGTTCCCATGTAGAATAAGAGTGGAGAGATATGTTTGTGTGTGTATTTTAGGAATATAAATAGATATCTAGAGAAATATAATCACCCATTACCATATTTGGATGAGGTGTTACAGATAGTGGTTCACAATGATGTCCTTTTTAGATGGATATTTTGGTTGCAATGAAGTGTTAGTGAACTATGAGAACATAATAAAAATATCCTTCACATACAAGAGAATGCCCTTTGGTCTTATCAATTTTGGTACTACATTTCAATGTGTTATGGAGATTGTGTTCAAATACCTGATTGGTAGGTGTGTTGTCATTTATATGGATGATCTAACCATCTTTTATAAGAACCAAATATATCATGTGAAAGACTTAAAGATGGTTTTACAAAGGTATAAAGAGCACAGTATATCCTTGAACTCAAAGAAGTGTATATTTGGGGTGACTAAAAGCAAGTTGTTAGGCCATATGATTTCTAAAAGAGGCATATTAATAGATCTAGATTAGGTAGAAATAACTGTGAAAATTTCCTTGCCTAGAAGTAAAAGTGAGTTGAAGTTATTCTTTGGTAAGATAAATTTTTTATGTAAGGTCATATCAGGTTTTATTAAGTTAGTTAGACCATTGAATAAAATTTCAAATAAATATGCCAAGATTAATTATACTAGTGAAGCAAAATTTGTATTCTCTAAAATAAAGAAGTCCACTATAAGAAAACTAGTGTTAATCAGCCCAAATTACAAGCAGCCCTTCTACATTTATTCTTTTGCCTCGGAACATTTAAGTGTTATTATTATAAATTAAGGAAAATAAGTTAGAGATGAGAGACTAGTGTCTTTCATGAGTTATCGACTCATAAATATAGAACTCAAGTATTCTATAATTGATAAACAAGCTTTTGCTTTAATTAAAGTAATTAAGATTTTTAGATATTATATTCTATGCAATAAAGTGTTTGTTGTTGTACATGATCTTATTGTAAAGGTAATGTTGATGCTAATGAGTTAAGTGAACGTAGAGGTAAGTAGATGACTCTTTTACAAGAATTTGATTTATAAATTCTACTAATAAAGATAGTAAGAGGTCAAATAATGAGTAAGATGATATATGAAGTTGACTCTTATATTGTATATCAATAATACATAGTTCATTTCATCACAATGGATGAGTGGTATCAAGACAGTATAATACTTGTTGAATAACAATTGTCCCAATCACTTGAAATCCACTGATAAGGGGCATTATATTTAAAGAACAAAAATTTCATTATAAAATTAGGGGTCTTGTAGAGAAATAATCGTGAGGGTATTTACTTAAGATGTCTGCATAGAGTTAAATCAGCTGAAGCACTTAAAGATTTTCATGAAAAATGTGTAAATAGTCATGGTTAAGGCAATTTTGTAGCTCACCAAATACCTTGGTAAGGTTACTATTGGCCACATGTTTTCAAGGATGTTCATGCATATGTAAGGAGTTTCCATACTTGTAAAATTCCAACACATAGAAAATGTTGCTCAACTATGAATTTAAATCCAGTTATTGAAGTTAGGCCTTTTGTAAAGTGGGCACAAGAATTTGTTGGTGTTATTCATGCTAATTCATCAAATAGACACATGTTTATTTTGATATCAATTGATTATTGTATATGTTGGAATGAATCTCAATCCTTTATAAATTATATAATAGAAGTGGTAATCAGCTTCCTTGAGGAGCATATCATCACTAGGTTTGGAATGTCATTTACTTTGGTTTGTTACAATGGTGTTGCATTTTCTTCCTTGTAATTCATAGAATGGGCATACGCTAATAAGGTGATCCTTAAAATTTCTTCTAATTATTATCTGCAAGGTAATGGTGTTACTAAATCTATGAATAATAATTTACTTTATGTGATTAAGAAAATTTTGGATAAGAATCCTAGGGAGTGGCATAACATGTTAAAGTTTTCACTTTGGTCTGATAGAATTAGGATCAAGACTTACCTAGGTAATTCTCCATATCATTTGGTGTACGATTAATAGCTAGGTTTCCTTATGCATTTGAATATTCTCACATTGTAATTTATGAACTATTATCTTGTAACTAATGACGAGGTTGAAGCTAGGTTGTTAAAATTAATATAATTAGAAGAAACATAAAATAAAGTGTTGTTTCACTTTATCAAACAAAAAGAAGTTTTTAATAGATGGTTTGACAAGAGAGACAAAATACAAGCCTTTAGGATTGTTGATCTTGTCCTGCAATGGGATAAGTCTCATGAGAAGAATGGACAAGATAGTAAATTTTATGCCCTTTGGTTGGGTCCCTTCTAGATTTATGAGATTTTAAGTGAGAATAATTTTATGATCAAAATTATAACTGGTGAGGATGTCCCATTACCTATTAACAATTCCTCAAACACTATTTCTAAGCATGAGCCAGCCTCTTTGGGCCTTGTACATAATTTTTACTTTTGTGATTTTATTATTTTGGTTTGATTTATTATTTTATGTGTTTTGTGCTTGTTATATAAATTTTGGTCTTATTTTGTTCTAAAGCCATGTGGTACATGCTAATTTTAAAGAAGAGATATTTGTTGGTTGGTAAGAAACTTCAATAGTTTTTTATTGCTTAAGTATTATGATTTATTTTTTTTGCAAGATTAGGTTTATGATTTTAATTTAAAAGACTTAGATTGTTGTGTATACTAACTCTATTCATATTTTGATGAAGTCAGGTAATTTTTTGGACTTATCTAATATATTCTCTATAAACCTTACACATAATACATGTTTAAAAAAATTGGGTTTGCTTGGAGGAAATTGTTATAGTAAAATACCTAGAGTGAAAAATCTATAATTTTAATTCATTTTCCACAGTGGTCCCCAACCCAGAATTGAGATAAAATAAAATAAAATAAGAGAAAGGAAAGAAAATAAAATTTATTATCCAAAAAATTCAATTTCTAGATGATTCAAGTAACCATTATCAAGGATATAGAAACCTGAATGCTAGTAGATCAAAGTTTTGAGTGTGATCAAAGAAAACTCCATCAAAGATATGGACATATAGATGGTAATATAGTAATTTCCAAGTATTCCTCTTATGGTAAAATTCATTAGCTTGATGATATCAATTGTAATAACTAGTCCTTGTAAATTTTAAAAAGGGAATGAATGCATTTGCACACACTAGTCAATGTGAATATCTTATTTTATTTTAAAACCATTTATTTATTATATTTTCATTATTTTTTATTTTTCATACATTATCTTAAGCTAGATATTATGGGTTCATACACAAGTTTCTTTTGATTCAAAATACTAAGGGGTATTTTCCAACAGTTTCATCAATTTTTGTTGCTTACACAACACATCCTAATTTCACATTGAAAAATCATTGTACCTATTTTTTAATCTTTTTTGGTTTGGTTCTACCTTCAAGTGAAGTATTTAGAGTGTTGGGTACACATTCTAACTTCTATTTGTTACCACTAGGCACTTTTCGAGCATAGTTTTGCACCATTAAATGAAGTCTAATTTTGTAAAAAAAAATTGTATTGTAATAGTCAAATGTCATTAGAATGTAATGGTAGAAAAAATTATAAAAAAATATTTCCCACACATGAATGTGTAGCCTTCAAAATAATCTTTTGATCTAATTTTTGTGTCTTTCCAATTTTCACATCTTATCAGAAACCACTTTTCATTAGGCATTTCACATGGCCAAATCTTGTCCATTTCACATGAAATTTTTCATGTTGGTATTTAAATATGGGGATAATATAAATGTGAACAAATTCAGTAAAAATTCATTCCCTAATTATTAAATTCACGTAAATAAAAACAAGCACCTGTGTTAATTTTTACTTGGTCATTTTCTACATCTTCCAATTGTCAAATATGCTCAATGTGCACTTTTAAGATTTATTTTTTTAGGGGTAAATTTAATTATGTATTCTTAAAAAAATTCATGATGATATCAAAATTTGGGAGGAGTGTAAATGTAAGTAAATTAGCATAAATTACTTTCCCAAGTATGAAATGCATAGCCATCAAAACTAGTTTTTGTGTTGATTTTTACTTTGTCATTTTTTGTGCCTTCCTAGTTATCAAATCTACCCAATTTACACCATTCAAGATCCATTTAGTAGTGCCAAATTGTATCTAATTTCCTTGAAATTTTTCATGGAGATTTATACATGTGATAATAATTTAAAGGTGAATAAAGTTATATAAAATTCCTTCTCATGAGCAAAACATGCAACCTTAAAAAAAATCTTTTACGATGCTTTTAATTTCCAAATTTACCCAATGCACACTTCCCAAATCTAATTTTTCAAGGTTAAATCACATTTATTTTTATTCAAAACTATTATTATGATATCCAAATATAAGTATAACACATTGGTGAAATAATTTGCATGAAATTATCTCTCGTGAGTAAAGTGTGCAGCCATGAAAACAAATCAATGTGTTGGTTTCTATGCTCTCCAAGTGACCAACCTGGCTAGTGCACACGTTTCAAACCTAAATTCACACTATCAAAAGGCATCTATTTATTATGAAACTTTTAATGAATATATCCAAATGTAAGGATAATATAATAATGAAGTAATTTTTACTAAATTATTCATCATTTTAAAAATACACAGTCATGAAAAATTACCAGTGTGTAGATTTCAGTGTCTTCTCAATGACCAAATCTATCCAGTGCACACTATTCAAACCCAATTTCACATGACTAATTAAGATCCAATAATATTTAAAAATTACATGAAGATTTTTAAATTTATTAAAAATGTGTTAGTATAGAAAGTCATAGATTATTATATCCCATATGTGAAATACATAACATTAAAATTGGTTTTTACATTGATTTTTGCTTAAATCATTTTATGTGTTTCTAGATTTCAAATTTGGCATGTGTGCACTTTTGAAATATTTGGTCATATAATGAAATGAATTCAAAATTGTTTTAAAATTTGTATGGTAGTACCCTAATGACATGAGATTATAATACATTTAGTTTCATAGTAATCATTTTTACCAATGAAAATATCTAAAGGTATGAAGTGACCCTTTTGAGAATATTTAACACTCGACCAACTTTGCACCATAAATCACTAAAAGAGTAGTGTCCAAGTATTAAATTGATTATTTAAAAATATTAAAAATATCCTTTTGATCATATTTTCAAGATTTATCTAGAAATATAAGATACAATGGGTGTTTTTCATGTTATATTCTATGAATTTCTTGTTTACCATGTTCTGAAGGTGTTAATATGGTTGCACATGACTGCATGTTGGTTTTTAAGCTAGATATTTTTATATGTAGATTTATTTTCAAGTCATTTATTTTATTGTAAATCTAGTTTATATGTATTTTCAATAATATTAATTTAAAATTAGATAAATAAAATATGAAAAACCTATCAGCAATTTAATCTTAGAACTATGTTGTTTCTAAATACTACATGTTTATAATTTTAATATCTTTCACCTTTGATAAGGAATTAATATTTTTTATTTAAATATTTGGTAGGATTTGGATAAGAAGAGTGTGCTATTAAATTTGGGACTTATCACCAACATAAATGGAGCTATGACTCACGCATTAGAAGTGTGTAAAATAAATAGAGTAAGAAGAAATTTTGCATAGATGAATGAGCTCTTGTGTTGAATGTGGAAACTTGGGACATTTTATTATTCCCATTATTTATCTATGACTTGAATTTAATGTGAGCCTATCATTAATGATTTTGGCATGTATTGCCTTGGCTATGTAGTTTCAATTCAAATTTGGGCCTTGGTTGGTGCCTATTATTTAATGTTTGTAACCACTTGGTGGGTGGATGATATTAGATTGAAAAACTATATTAAGCTAGTAAAAGGACTTAGAAGGTCTAGTTGATCAAGAGTTAGAGGATAGAGTAAAGGACCAGACACTTATTTCCTATAATTTCTTACTTTCATAATTAGTTTTTCTTGTGATCAATGTTGTTTGAGAGGCATTTTTTGTAATTCCCTTGATTAAGGTGGACCCAAACATTATATTTCAAGAAAAGATTTATAAATTGAAAGGTTTTGAAGACTAATTTTCATAATATACACATGTATGTGGTGATTTTTTACATATTTTTTCATAGCTAAATATCTCAGACTCTTATATCATCTTTGTTTATAGTTGTGTGCATACCAACCATACAACAAATTGGTACCATGGATTTCATCTAAATGAAATGAGTCAAAATTGTTTTAGCTACAAAATAAGCTTATATCTTTATCTCTTCCCTTATATTTTTATATTTTTTTATAATTATGTTATAGTAGTTAAAATAGATCCAAAAATTAAAATTTGTGTTTACATGTATATCTTGATTGAAAACCCTTTTCATTGTTGATTAATGCATTGTTTAACCCCTTTTATGTAATCAATAATTATTGAATCACTTGTATTTCCTTGAAAATCCAATTTTATTGATTCTCTAAGGAACATATCCATAAGACCAACATTACCTATAATTTATCTAAATATATTCCAAACATGCCGCTTAAAATAGAATAAGTTCACATCAACTACTGAGTTACCATGCAAGCCGATACCTAGTAGTAAAAAACCTTGGGGATATTCCATCTCCTTTGAAGAGAGGTTGGTTGAATTTTCACCCTACCTAAGTTGGTGTGTCAAATGACCCATCAACAGATATGTTTCATGTGCATTATTAATTTAAAATTCAATCACAAAATTCTCAACCAAAGACACGTTGTTATCCTTTTCAACTAAGAGCAATAATTTTGGAGCAACACTAGTTATTTTTTAAGATTATATTTTATTTTTTAGCAAGATCTATAATTAACCAAAGAAAATTCAATAAAATAAATAGGCTCTTAATTTAATCATATCACTCTTCCTAGTTATAATCACATATCTAGACAATTTAGTTGGCATCAAAAATAACCTAGGGTTTGGAATGAAATAAGAGGAAGTTAGGTATATTGGATCCAAAATAATACAATGGAATAAACCTTTTAAAAATGGATATAGTCAAATTTACCTTAAGGAGTAAGGTATGACGCTAAAAGGGGTGCAATTCACCAAAATGTATTATAGATAAATAAATCTAAGCTAATGTATAACATAGATACCCATGAAATTTTAACTAGGCCAAAAATAGATGTAAAATAGTAAATTAAACCTAATTAAATATTTCCACAAATGGAAAGAGAGACATGTAAGGTTCACACTTATTTGATTAGGGAGTGATTGAAAGAAAGTCATTAGAATCTAACAATGAAAAATAGTGTTCTACAATGATCAGAGGATAACCCAAAAAGCTCATAATGATCAAAACACAACGTTTAAAGCATCAACTATCTAGACAATCAAATTATAATCCGCACAAAAAATTATATATATATAAAATAATTTTTACTTCTTTCTAAGTGTTAGATGCCTAAATGAACTAAGATGGCATGTGTATTTATAGATGGCATTGCAAACTAAAATCCGAAGATAGAAAAAATAAAATAAGTATCACATAGGCCAAGTGGTATAAGGGCACAAGCAAGCCTACCAAGACCGTATGGTTATTCTAAACACATGTCTGGAGTATAATTGCATGCACTAAATAAGGAGAATAATGTGGTGGTAAATTAGATAAGGGAAAAATTGGAAATCATATGATTATGAAAGAAGTGCAAAAACTAAAAAAGGTTAGTAAATATGCTAATGATACTTAATTTAAACAAATAATTCTTAATATGAAATATATTCACAACATTTTCACCTAAAGATACGTCAATGTCATTTTCAGCCAAAAACAAAAAAAAATAGACCAACACTAGCTATTGTTTAATTTTCTTTTTTTCTTTTTTTAGGAAGATCAAAACTTGACCAAATGAATTTAAATGAAATCAATAGGCTATTGATTATTCCTAATAATATTCTTAGTTTCAATCATATATCTTGATAATTTAGGTGGCATATAATGAAAACATGAAAAATACACCATACAAGCTCCCTAGGGTTTGAAAAATATTTTAAAAATAAATGAATTAGGGTTTAGAACAAAACACAAGGAAGCTAGGGCCATTAGATCTAAAATAATGCAATGGAATAAACCTTATAAAAATAGATATATTCATATTTACTGTTGAACATTTTTGGTCCAGCAGGCCAAAATCGGTCCCCCTTCTTCCCTTGTTGTTCTGAGCCAGTTGAATTTGGGTTGCACAAGTCTTTTGACAGAAGATGAACCAATTTAAAGAATGAAAGGGATTTTAAAAAGCTTCTTCAGACTCTTTTATGAGGAAATTCACAAGGAACGAGATTGAAAAATGATTCAAGACACCTTTCCTTAAGGTTGGAAAAGTGGTTCAACGTTGAGGTCCAATGCCATGAGCTTTCCAAGAACTTTGAACTTGAACTTTGAACCATTTTTGGTTTAGTTGGTTTAGTTCAACGACTTGGTTTAATGGTTGGGTTCATCGGGTTGGTTTGATGAGTTGGTTTAATCAGTCAGTTCAAGTGCTTGGTTCAAAGGCTTGGTTTAGTCAACTTGGTTCAAAGAGTTGGTTCAATGGGTTGGTTCAAAGGGATGGTTCACTCAGTTGGTTCAACGTTTGGTTTAAAGGAATAGTTCAATTAGAAGGTTCAAGAGAGTCTCCCAAAGGACAAGTGCCCTTACAGATGGCAATCAAGTATAAAAGGGACCATTCCAATGCCCTTGCAGAGGGTAGTTCTAGACCCAAGTGCCCTTGTGGAGGGCTGGGAACACTTGCAAAGAGATCAAAGAGAAGGCCGAAAGGGTTGGAATTCCTTTGGAAAAGTGAACAAGAGAATTTCTTCAAACAAAATGCCCAAAGGAATTCCTTCAGACATTTTGTCCAAAAAAATTCATAAGGCAAAGACAATGTCCTTTAGATAAAAATTCCACGGCAATAAAAAGACTAGGGAAATAAAATGATTTCCTTCAAACTTTTGTCTAAAGAAATTTAGAGAAAGAACCGCGGGAAAAAACCTGAAGAAAAAATCTTGAAGGTCAAAGGAAGTGATCAAGATAATTCTTGCAGACATTTTGTCTACGGTAAAAATGGCCAAAAGGAAAAGCCTGAATGAAGGCAAAATAGAAGGAAAGATATCCTTCGGGCTTTTTGTTTGAAGGATTTCCTTCGAACAAAAGTCTGAAGAAATTTAGCTACCAAAATAATGAGGACCTGACTAAGACAAAAGCTTGACCAGAGTAAAAAATTCAAAGGAAAGGAAAAGGCCAAAGAAATTCAAAGGGGTGATGGGCTCGAAGATGTCAAGATTAAGCACCATGAACTAGCCGTTAGGACCAGACGTCTGATGACGTCCCCGCAAATGTCAAAATTTAGGGTAATAAACTAGCTGTTGGTTTTCAAATGGTGCCAAGGACATGAACATCAACTTTATGGCAATGAAATAGTTATTGATTTTTAAAGGCTTGAGCACGGACCCAAATGAATTTAAAGGCCTTAAGGCCAAAAGGAAGAACCGCTGAGAGAAGAGTCCAAGGAGCCAATAAGGCTAGGAAGATAGCCCTCAAGGGCTAAAGGATCAAGAAAATACAAAGCCAAGAAGAGACAAAAGATCCCAAGTGTAGGAATGGATAAAACAACCCAGGTGGCAAAGGGGAGGTGATTTATTCCAGCAATTGACACAGTGTTCACCAAGTGGTCATCAAGGAGCACAAATAGTAAATGGTGTGCCCTATTTTCTCCACTTTGCATTTATGAGCAGATAAACCATGTGAATATCTTGAAGGAGAAATCTTGTTTGTAGAAAAAGAGGTGCGGCTCATGCTTTCACATTAATGTTTGAATGCCAAAGTCAAGACCGGCAATTACACAACATGGTTCTAGCAGGCCTCTTCTAGAAGGATGATATCAGTAACAGTGACTTCCTCTTCTCAATGCTCTCAATGCACATGGGCTAACTTGTAAATAGGAACCAAAGTCTTTTCCAAACGGGCACCTTTACTTCCTCTCTCTTTATATATATTGTAACTTCTTGTTCTGAGAAAGATATCTGTCACATTGTAAGGTGAAGCCCTAATAATTTTCACCTAGAATCAATAGAATATGCATTTTATACCTCTATTATGGTTGGATATATCTCTAAGTGTGTCTGAGTGTTAGTCTTATGTCTAGTCATTGATTCCTAATGCTTTCACAGGGTTGACATCAACGCACCTGGTATATACAAAGTGACATTCTTGTAGGTGACAAGAAGAGCTATATCTAGAGCACAGAGGCAAAAAGAGGTTACTAAATAGTGTGTTTTTCCTATAGTGCCTATGGTAAGTCCTTTTTCTATGTGTTTCTATTAAAGCCTCCCTATCAAACTCCTTGCAGTCTGGTCCTTTTACTAGTTAAAGTGTATGTTTGTGTTCTTATGGTTCAGAGTGTGAGTGTGAGTAGGTAAAACTTGTTTGGTGCATCACCCTCTTAGATTAGGTTCTATTTTCCTGTAATCCTTCTCCCTTTTCAACCCCCCATTATATATATATATATATATATATATATATATGTATGTATGTATGTATATGTATATATATATATATATATATATATATATATATATATATATATATATATATATATATATATATATATATATATGTATGTATATATATGTATATATATATATATGTATATATATATATGTATGTATGTATGTATATATATGTATATATATATATATATATATATGTATATATATATATATATATATATATATATATATGTATGTATGTATATATATGTGTGTATATATATATATATATATGTATGTATATATATATATATATATGTATGTATATATATATATATGTATGTATATATATATATATGTGTATGTGTATATATATATATATATATATATATATATATATATATGTATGTATATATATATATATATATATATATATGTATATATATATATATATATATATATATATATGTATATATATATGTATATATATATATATATATATATGTATACATATGTATATATATATATATATGTATACATATGTATATATATATATATGTGTGTGTGTGTGTGTGTGTGTATACATATGTGTATATATATATATATATATATATATATATATATATATATATATATATATATGTATATATATATATATATATGTATGTGTGTGTGTGTGTGTGTGTGTGTGTATGTATGTATATGTATTAGCAACTTATTGGAATAACTCAGATGCATTAAAGGGAGCTAGCCCTTATCTAGAGACTCTCCCCCTAGTTTTGTCAGGCCCACAAGCAAGAGGGGATTTTCCATTGTGATGTGTGGAAGGCAAGAGCTCAGCCTCCTGTTAAGGGTGCAATCCATTGTGTCAATAGTTTTTGGCATGCTCGGTGGGACCATGTTTTAACATGTAGAAAAGTTCCAGAATTGATGTTGGTCCTGTTACAATAGAATGAACCATTAATATAGCATCTGACCTTTAATCAGACGATTGTGGGACAAGTGTTGTCCAAAGAGTTGAAGAATTTTGGTGTGTCCTTCAACCAACCAACCTTTAGAGGCCGTTTTACCAACACTAATGGCAACTCTGAGTTGAATCAGCTGGTTAAGCAGTTCTGGTGTCATCAAGAAATCTTATTTTTGTATGTATAATCCCATTACCCAGAATCATGGGCTTTATATTCCTTCTTATAACTTTGATCAAGCTCAAGTTTTTTATGGAATCACCTCAAGCAGCTCTCCTAGTTGCTCTTCAATAATAAGGGAAGTAGCACTTGAGTTTGAGAAGCAAGTGATGGAAATAGATAGATTGGATGAGTAGTATAGATATCAACAAGAGCTTATGTACAAAGAGGAGTGTTTATTCAGAAAAGCTCATGCCTTGCAATCCATGGAGGAGGATGTAGCAAAATGGAAAAGTCCATTCATTCAAGATAGTCAGCCTTGTGTGTTCCCTCCTATTTTAAATAAATCCCCCTCTTGTGCACCAAATCCTTTCTACTAGATAACACTTGCTCACTCTAGCTCATCTGATGCATTAATCACTCTTGCTCTTAACCCTTTGTGCCTTGCTTTCAAACACCAAAGGGCATTAGATCAACCTCTCATGGATATGAACCTTCTCAATTCCTTAGATTATGAATCCTCCTTTGAAGGGAACACCATGAACAAGCACATCTCTCTTGAAGCAGCTCTTCCTGTGCATGAACAGACCCTTCGTAGTCTTCCTCAACCTCCTCAAGTATTTTAGCATGATGTCAATATTCCAAGTTGGAAGAGGGAATATCATGAACCAACTCAGGAATTTGAAGAGGATAAAGTTACTCCCTATTCACAAAGGGAAAATTCCAATCCCAAGGTCATGAATTGGAAGCAAACAATGGAATCATGAGACAAGAAAGAGGAGAAGAAAAGTTTTGCTCAAAACCTTGAAGAAGATAAAGCTACTCCTACTCATCATGATGATGCTTGTGACCTCCAATAAAGGCTCTTCCAAGAAGATATAGATAGGCAAATTATAGAGTTAGAGTCCAGAATGAGATTCCTTAGCCAACATGTGATGGATGATTCAGATGAAATAGTAGATTCCATGTCTAAACACACCCCATATACACACCTCCAAGAAGGCTATCAGGCCACATCTGATATAGATGAAGTGCTGGCCAAATGGAAAGAGGAGAATCATTTGATTTTAGCTCAAGGACTGCCTCCTCTTCCACATGGGTTTAATCATCATCCTTCCACTTCATCCCTTCTCAAGGAGGAACCTATTTTGCAAGAGGCAAGTGAAGAAGAGAAGATCCAATTTATAGCTACCCAGGAGGCTATCATCATCGATAATGGAGAAGACACAGGTCATGCATACATGCAGATGTTCCAGTAATATGAAGAGGAAAGTAAGGATGGTGACCTCTCTCCTCCCTTGTTTGATGAACTTCTTTGTTGCTTTGATGAGGAAGATGACTATGCTATGGATCCTAAGTTAGAGGAGGATCAGGAGAATGTCTTTGAACAATTGGAGACTCTGGTCTTTGAGTAAGAAAAGGAGAGGCTTGTCCATCTTGAGAAAAGCCTTGAAGAAGAGAGCTTTGAACAAAAAGGTGTTGTTATGTGGGATGAGCAATCAATTTGTGATTCCATTTCAGACATCACAATAGTCACCCTTCTTCAAGAAATCCATGAGGGAGCAGAGGCTGAGTTTGACAGGGTCTTCAATGAAGTAGATTGGAACAGGTCAAACCATGGTGCACTGCAAAGGGACTATGCATATCAAAGGGCTTATGGTGATGAGCTAACAACCATCAATTTCTTGGTGAAACATGCTAGCATGAAGAGCTAGCATTCAACAAGATTCCAAGAATAAGAAGAGCACATATATGTTGGATACATGTTTGACTCTGATCCACTCAGATGCAAGCCAATCAAGGTGTCAAGCAAGAGGAGCAGATCACCAAGTCTCCATTCCATTTAGCCACTTGTTTGGCACCATAAGTTTCCTTGCCATGAAGGAGACTTAAGAAATTTTCCCTTTGATCTAGGATGGAGGCAAATATACTTGGTTAGCTGTATATAGTAGTTTGCTTTCAATTTTCTTTCCCTATTTTCCCTAAGTATTGTTTGCACAAGTAGCATTTTTAGCCTTATGTGTGTTTTCCTTTGTGTTTGGGGTAAAAGCGTTATGATTGATTCTTGAATCTATCAAGGTTTTTGCTAAATTTTTCAAGTTACATTCTGACTCCGTGCCCAATGGACTTTAAGGCAACTAGTTTCTAAGCATAGCAGGCATGCTTTCCCTGGGAGTCACCAATTTGCTGACCATTTGTTGTCTAGTAGGCCAAAACCAGTCCCCCTTCTTCCCTTGTTATTCTGAGCCAGTTGAATTCAGGTTGCACAAGTCTTTCGATAGAAGATGAACTAGTTCAAAGAATGAAAGGGATTTTAAAAAGCTTCTTTTGACTCTTGTCTAAGGAAATTCACAAGGAAAGAGAGTGAAAAATGATTCAAGACACCTTTCCTTAAGGTTGGAAAAGTGGTTCAATGTTGGGGTCCAATTCCATAAGCTTTCCAAGAATTTTGAACTTGAACTTTGAACCATTTTCGGTTTAGTTAGTTTGGTACAATGACTTTGTTCAACGGCTAGGTTCATCGAGTTGGTTCGATGAGTTAATTCAATCAGTCAGTTTAAGTGCTTGGTTTAATGACTTGGTTCAAAGGCTTGGTTTAGTCATCTTGGTTTAAAGAGTTGGTTCAATGGGTTGGTTTAAAGGGACGGTTCACTTAGTTTGTTCAATGTTTGGTTCAAAGGAATGGTTCAATCAAAAATTTCAAGAGAGTATCCCGAAGGACAAGTGCCCTTATAGAGGGCAGTCAAGTATAAAAGGACCATTCCAATGCCCTTATGGAGGGCAGTTCCAGATCCAAGTGCCCTTGCAGAGGGTAGGGAACACTTGCAAAGAGATCAAAGAGAAGGCCAAAAGGGTTGGAATTCCTTCAGAAAAGTGAACAAGAGAATTTCTTCAGACAAAATGGCTGAAGGAATTCCTTCAGACATTTTTTTTGAAAAAATTCATAAGGCAAAGACAATGTCCTTCGAAAGAAAATTCCATGGTAATAAAAAGACTAGCGCAATAAAATGATTTCCTTCAGACTTTTGTCTGAAGGAATTCCTTTGGACAAAAAGTCTGAAGAAATTTGGAGAAAGAGCCGTGGGGAAAAAAACCAAAGAAGAATTTCGAAGGTCAAAGGAAGTGATCGAGATAATTCTTGTGGACATTTTGTCTGCAAGAAAAATGGCCAAAAGGAAAAGCTTGAATGAAGGCAAAATAGAAGGAAAGATATCCTTTGGGTTTTTTATCTGAAGGATTTCCTTCAGACAAAAGTCTGAAGAAATTTGGCCTCCAAAACAATGAGGACCCAACTAAGACAAAATCCCGACCAGAGCAAAAAAGCTAAAGGAAAGGAAAAGGCCAAAGAAATTCAAAGGGGTGACAGACCTGAAGACATCAAGATTAAGCACCATGAACTAGCCATTAGGATCTAGACGTCTAATGATGTCCTTGTAGATGTCAAAATTTAGGGTAATAAACTAGTCGTTGGTTTTGAAATAGTGACCGGCACGTGAATTTCAACTTTACGGCAATGAAATATCTATTGATCTTTAAAGGCTTGAGCGCAGACCTAAATGCATTCAAAGGCCTTAAGGCCAAAAGGAAGAACCACTGAGAGAAGAGCCCAAGGAGCCAGCAAGGCTGGGAAGATAGCCCAAGAGGGCTGAAGGAGCCAAAAAAAACAAAGCCAGGAAGAGACAAAAGAGCTAAGCATAGGAATGGAAAAAATAGCCCAAGTGGCAAAGGGGAGGTGAGTTATTCCAGTGGTTGACACAGTGTCTACCAAGTGGTCATCAAGGAGTGCAAATAGTAAATGGTGTGCCCTATTTTCTCCACTTTGCATTTATGAGCAGATAAACCACGTGAATATCTTGAAGGAGAAGTCTTGTTTGTATAAAAAGAGGTTCAGTTTATGCTTTCACATAAATGTTTGAATGCCAAATTCAAGATCGGTGATTACACAGCATGGCTCTAGTAGGCCTCTTCTAGAAGGATGATATCAGCAACAATGACTTCCTCTTCTCGATGCTCTCAACGCACATGGGCCAACTTGTA
Organism: Torreya grandis; assembly: GCA_037957365.1. Taxonomy (NCBI): domain Eukaryota; kingdom Viridiplantae; phylum Streptophyta; class Pinopsida; order Cupressales; family Taxaceae; genus Torreya; species Torreya grandis. Next base: position 2,567,202 of record JARHVA010002215.1, on the reverse strand, counting down.
AACATGTGCCAAAGTCTTTTCCAAAGGGGTGCCTTTACTTCCTCTCTCTCTATATATATTGTAACTTCTCATTCTAAGAAAGATATCTGTCACATTGTAAGGTGAAGCCCTAATAATTTTCACCTGGAATCAATAGAATACACATTTTTTACCTCTATTCTAGTTGGATATATCTCTGAGTGTGTTTGAGTGTTAGTCTTGTGTCTAGTCATTGCTTCATAATGCTTTGACAGGGTTGACACCAACACACCTGGTATATACAAAGCACCATTCCTGCAGGTGACAAGAAGAGCTATATCTGAAGTGCAGAGGCAAAAGGAGGTTACTGAATAGTGTGCTTTTCCTACAGCGCCTATGGTAAGTCATTTTTCTTTGTGTTTCTATTAAAGCCTCCCTATCAAACTCCTTGCAGTCTAGTCCTTTTACCAGTTAAAGTGTATGTTTGTGTTCTTATGGTTCTGAGTGTGAGTGTGAGTAGGTTAAACTTGTTTGGTGCATCACCCTCTTAGATTAGATTCTGTTTTCCTGTAATCCTTCTCCCTTTTCAACCCCCCCATTATGTGTGTGTGTGTGTGTGTGTGTGTGTGTGTGTGTGTGTGTGTGTGTGTGTGTGTGTGTGTGTGTGTGTGTGTGTGTGTGTGTGTGTTATCAACTTATTGGAATAACTAAGATGCATCAAAGGGAGATAGCCCTTATTAAGAGACTCTCCCCCCAATTTTGTCAGGCCCACAGGCAAGAGGGGAGTTTCCATTGTGACATGTTGAAGGTAGGAGCTCAGCCTCCTGTCAAGGGTGCAATCCACTACGTCAACATTTACCTTAAGGGCAAAGTTCTAACCCTAAATCACTTGCAAGAGAGCATAGGTTCACCAAATTATATTATGGATAAATGAATCTAAGATAATATATAATACAAATAACCATAAACATTTAACTAGGCCTAACATAGAAATAAAAAAGTAAATTAGACCTAATTATTTAAGTTTATCACTAGAGAAATAAAGAGAGACATGCAAGGTTTACATTTATTTGATTAGGGAGTGATTAGGAAAAATTCATTAGAATCTAATAATGAAAAATAATAATATGTAGTAATCAAAAGATAACCTAGAAAACTTACGATGATCTAAGAATAATGTTTGAATCATAGTGTTTAAAGTGTGCATTGTGTAGAGTGTCAATTTCTACTCTCGACAAAAAATGTATACAAAATTTGTTGACTTATTTTCATGTGTTAAATGCCTAAATGACCAAGATGCATGTGTATTCATAGATGACTTGAATTTGAATTAGTTCCCTATTGACGTACAAACTTACATCCAATGATCAAAAAAATAAAATAAGGTTTATATGGGTCAAGTGGTAGGACACAAACAAGCATGTTATGACCATATAGTTATGCTAAAGATGTGTTTAGATCATAACTTTATAATAAGGTGTGAAAATTGATGGTAAATTTGATAATGGAGAAATCAACAATCAGAAGGTATCAAAATAAGATGCAAAAACTACTAAAAGTCAACAAATATGCTAATAATACTTAACCTAAATGCATAATCACAATATTTTCAATCAAAGACAATCATAACATTTTCAACCATAGACACATTGTTATCATTTTAAACCAAGAGAAACACTTTTGGAGCAACAATACCTACTTTTTAAGATTATATTTTATTTTTTGAAAAAAAACTATAATTAAGCAAAGAAAATTTAATAAAATCAATAGGCTCTTAATTTAATCCCAGCACTCTTCCTAGTTGCAATCACATATCTAGACAATTTATCTGGCATAAAATAAAAACATTAAAAGTGCACACCATACAAGCTACCTTAGTGTTTGAAAAATATGCAAAAAATAATCTAGGGTTTGGAATGAAACACAAGGAAGCTAAGGCTATTGGATCCAAAAGAATGCAATGGAATAAACCCTTGAAAAATAGATATATTCAAATTTACCTTAAGGAGTAAGGTATGACCCTAAAAGGGGTGCAATTCACCAAAATGTATTATAGATAAATAGATCTAAGCTAATTTACAACATAAATACCCATAAACTTTTAACTATGCCTAAAATAGATGTAAAATAGTAAATTAGACCTAATTAATTAATTCCACCAATGAAATAAAGACATGCAAGGTTTACATGTATTTTATTAGGAAGTGATTGAAAGAAAGTTATTAGAATCTAACAATGAAAAATTGTGCTCTACGATGATCAGAGGATAACCCAAAAAAATCATGATGATCAAAGCACAGTGTTTAAAGCATCCACTATCTAAAGAATCAAATTCTACTCCACACAAAAATAAGATATATAAAAATTAATTTTGACTTCTTTCCCAGTGTTAGATGCCTAAATGAACTAGTATGTATATGTATTTATAGATGACTTGAATTCGAATCAAGGCCCTATTGGCATTGCAAACCGACATCTGAAGATAGAAAAAACAAAATAAGCATCACATAGTCAATGTGGTAGAAGGGCACAATCAAGCCTACGAATATTATATGGTTATTCTACACACATTTTTAGAGCATAATTGCATGCTCTAGATATAGAGAACAATGTGGTGGTAAATTCAAGAAGGGAGAAATTGACAATCATATGTTGTTAAAAGAAGGTATGGGAACTACAAAAGGTTATTAAATATGATAATAATACTTAATTTAAATTAATAATTATCAATTTGAAATCCATTCGTAACATTTTTACCTAAAGACATGTCATTGTCATTTGTAACCAAAAGCAAAAAAATTGGAACACTAGTTATTGTTTAATATTCTTTTTTATTTTTTTTATCAAGATATAGAATTAACCAAATGAATTTCAATTAAATCAAAAGGCTATTGATTATTCCTAATAATCTTCCTAGTTGCAATCATATATCCAGACAATTTTGGTGGCATATAATGAAAACATGAAAAATACACCATACAAGCTCCCTGGGGTTTGAAAAATATTATAAAAAAATAACTTAGGGTTTAGAATGAAATAGAAGGAAGCTAGGGACATTGTATTTAAAGGAGGGCAATGGAATAAACCTTAGAAAAATAGATATATTCATATTTACCTTAAGGGGCAAGGTCTAATCATAAATGGCTTGCAAGAGAGCATAGGTTTACCAAAATATGTTATGGATAAATGAATATAAGCTAATATATAACACAAATACCCATAAACATTTAACTAGGCCTCACATAGAAATAAAAGAGTAACTTAGACCTAATTATTTAATTCCATCACTATAAAAATAAAAAGATACATGCAAGGTTTACTCTTATCTAATTAAGCAGTGATTGGAAAAAAGTCATCAAATTCTAACAGTGAAAAATAATAATATGTATCAATCAAAAGATAACCTAGAAAATTTGTGATGATCTAAGGACAATGTTTGAAGCATAGTGTTTAAAGCGTGCATTGTGTAGAGCGTCAAGTTTTGCTCTCGATAAAAAAAAATGTATACAAGATTTGTTTTGAATTCTTTTCAAGTGTTAGATGCCTAAATGAACTAAAATGCATGTGTATTTATAGGTGACTTGAATTTGAATTAGTGCCTTATTGATGTATAAACCAAGATCCAATGACCAAAAAAATAAAATAAGGGTCACATGGTCCGAGTGTTATAAGGGAACAAACAAGCATGTTATGACCATATAGTTATGCTAGAGATGTGTTTGGAGCATAATGCCATAATAAGGAGCACAAACTGATGGTAAATTTAATAATGGAGAAATTGACAATCGGGAGGTATCAAAAGAAGATGCGAAAAATACTAAAAGTTAACAAATATGCTAATAATACTTACTCTAAATGAATAAACACAATATTTTCAACCAAAGACAATCACAACATTTTCAACCACAGACACGTTGTTATCATTTTCAACTGAGAGCAAAACTCTTAGAGCAACACTAGCTATTTTTTAAGATTATATATTTTTTTTTGAGCAAGATCTATAATTAACCAAAGAAAATTCAATAAAATAAATAAGCTCTTAATTTAATCCTAACACTCTTCCTAGTTGTAATCACATATCTAGACAATTTAGTTGGCATAAAATGAAAACATTAAAAGCACACACCATACAAGCTCCTTAAGGGTTTGAAAAATATTCAAAAAATAATCTAGGGTCTAGAATGAAACATAAAGAAGATAGGTTTGTTGGATCCGAAAGAATGCAATGGAATAAACCTTTAAAAAATAGATATATTCAAATTTATCTTAAGGAGTAAGGTATGACCCTAAAAGGGGCATAATTCACCAAAATGTTTTATAAATAAATAGATCTAAGATAATGTACAACAAAATTACTCATAAACTTTTAACTAATCCTAAAATAGATGTAAAATAGTAAATTAGACCTAATTAATTAATTTCACCAATAGAAAGAGAGACATGAAAGTTTTACACTTATTTGATTAGGGAGTGATTGAAAGAAAGTCATTAAAATCCAACAATGAAAAATAGTGCTCTACAATGATTAGTGGATAACCCAAAAAACTCATGATGATCGAAGCACAATGTTTAAAGCATCAACTATCTGGAGAATCAAATTCTACTCCACACAAAAAATTATATATATAAAAAATAATTTTGACTTCTTTCCCATTGTTAGATGCCTAAATGAACTAAGATGCATGTGTATTTATAGATGACTTGAATTTGAATCAGGGCCCTATTGGCATTGCAAATTGACATTTGAATATAGAAAAAATAAAACAAAGATCACACATGCCTATTGGTAAAAAGGCACAAGCAAGCCTACCAAGACCCTATGGTTATTCTAAACACATGTCTATAGTATAATTGCATGCTCTAGATAAGAAGAACAATGTGGTGGGAAATTCTCAAAGGGAGAAATCGATAATCATATGATGTTAAAAGGTGTAGGAACTACAAAAGGTTAGCAAATATGCTAATAATAATTCATTTAAATTAATAATTCTTAATTTAAAATCCATTCACAACATTTTCACCTAAAGACATGTCACTGTCATTTGCAACCAAAAGCAAAAAAATTGGAGCAACACTATTTATTGTTTAATATTCATTTTCTTTTTTTTAGAAATATCTAGAATTAACCAAATGAATTTCAATGAAATCAATAGGCTATTGATTATTTCCCTAGTTTTAATCATATATCTAGACAATTAAGGTGGCATATAATGAAAACATGAAAAATACACCATGCAAGCTCCCTGGGATTTGAAAAATATTTAAAAATTAAATAAATTAGAGTTTAGAACAAAACATAATGAAGTTAGAGCCATTATTCTAAAATAATGCAATGGAGTGGACCTTATAAAAATAGATATATTCACATTTACCTTAAGGGGAAAGGTCTAACCTTAAATGGCTTGCAAGAGATCATAGGTTCACCAAAATATATTATGGATAAATGAATATAAGCTAATATATGACACAAATACCCATAAATTTTTAATTAGGCCTAACATAAAAATAAAAGGGTAAATTAGACATAATTATTTAATTATATCACTAGAAAAATAAAGAAAGACATGCAAATTTTGCATTTATCTGTTTAGGGAGTGATTGGAAAAAAGTCATCAAGATCTAATAATGAAAAATAATTAAATGTAGTAATCAGAAGATAACTTAGAAAACTCATGATGAACAATAATCTAGGGTTTAGAATGAAACACAATTAAGCTAGGGATATTGGATATGAAAGAATGCAATGGAATAAACCTTTATATATATATATATATATATATATATATATATATATATATATATATATATATATATATATATATATATATATATATATATATATATGTATGTATGTATGTATGTATGTATGTATGTATGTATGTATGTATGTATGTATGTATGTATGTATGTATGTATGTATGTATGTATTCAAATTTATCTTAAGGAGTAAGGTATGACCATAAAATGGGTGCAATTCACCAAAATATATTATAGAAAAATAAATCTAAGCTAATGTACAACATAAATACCCATAAATTTTTAACTAGGCCTAAAATAGATGTAAAATAGTAAATTAGACCTAATTAATTAATTACACCAATATAAAGATAGACACGAAATGTTTATTCTTATTTTATTAGGGAGTGATTAAAATAAAGTCATTAGAATATAACAAAGAAAAAAAGTACTTTATGATGATCAGAGGACAAACCAAAAAACTTATGACGATCAAAGCATAGTGTTTAAATCATCAACTATGTAGAGAATCAAATTATAATCCACATAAAAAATAAGATATATAAAAATTAATTTTGACTTCTTTTCCAGTGTTAAATGCCTAAATGAACTAAGATGCATGTGTATTTATAGAGAATTCAATCAGGGCCCTATTGGCATTACAAACTGACATCCAAAGATAAAAAAACAAAATAAGGATCACACAAGCTAAGTGGTATAAGGGCACAAGCAAACTTACCAAGACTGTATGGTTATTCTACACATATGTTTGGAGCATAATTGCATGCTCTAGATAAGGAGAACAATGTGGTGGAAAATTTGAGAAGGGAGAAATTGACAATCATATGATGTTGAAAGAAGGTGCGAGAACTTTAAAAAGTTAGTAAATATGCTAATAATACTTAATTTAAACAAGTAATTCTTAATTTGAAATCCGTTCACAACATTTTCACCTAAAGACACATCATTGTCATTTGCAACCAAAAGCAAAAAAATGGAGCAACACTAGCTATTGTTTAACATTCTTTTTTCTTTATTCTAGCAGATCTAGAATTAACCAAATGAATTTTAATGACATCAATAGGATATTGATTATTCCTAATAATCTCCCTAGTTGTAATAATATATCCACACAATTTAGGTGGCATACAATGAAAACACGAAAAATACACCATACAAGCTCCTTGGGGTTTGAATTTTTTTATTAAAAAAACTTAGGGTTTAGAAAGAAATATAAGGAAGCTAGGGCCATTGTATCTAAAGGAATGCAATGGAATAAACCTTAGACAAATAGATATATTCATATATACCTTAAGGGGCAAGGTCTAACTCTAAATGGCTTGCAAAAGAGCATAGGTTCACCAAAATATATTATGGATAAATGAATCTAAGCTAATATATAACACAAACACCCATAAACATTTAAGTAGGCCTAACATAGAAAAAAAGAGTAAATTAGACCTAATTATTTAATTTTATTACTATAGAAATAAAGAGAGACATGAAAGGTTTACACTTATTTGATTAGGGAGTGATTGGAAAAAAGTCACTGATCTGATAGTGAAAAATAATAATTTGTAGAAATTAGAAGTTAACTTGGAAAACTTGTGATGATCTAAGAACAATGTCTGAAGCACAATGTTTGAAGCATGCATTGTGTAGAGTGTCAAGTTCTAATTCTGAAAAAAAAAATGTATACAAAATTTGTTTTTACTTATTTCCAAGTGTTAGATGCCTAAATGAACTAAGATGTATGTGTATTTACAGATGACTTGAATTTGAATCAGTGCCCTATTAGCGTACTAATCGACATCCAACAGTCAAAAAAATAAAATAAGGGTCACATAGGTTGAGTGGTAGAAGGGAAAAAACAAGTATGTTAAGACCATATAGTTATGATAGAGATGTGTTTGGAGCATAACTCCATAATAAGGAGCTCAAACTGATGGTAAATTTGATAATGGAGATATCAACAATTTGAAGGTATCAAAAGAAGATGCAGAAACTACTAAAAGTCAACAAATATGCTAATAATAATTAATCTAAATGAATAATCCCAACATTTTAACCAAAGACAATCACAACATTTTCAACCATAGGCATGTTGTTATCATTTTCAACTGGGAGAAAAAAAATTGGAGCAACACTAGCTATTTTTAAGATTATTTTTTCTTTTTTGAGCAATATCTATAATAAACCAAAGAAAAGTCAATAAAATTAATAGGCTCTTAATTTAATCCTAGCACTCTTCCTAGTTGCAATCACATATCAAGACAATTTAGTTGGCATAAAATGAATACACTAAAAGAACACACCATACAATATCCCTAAGGTTTTGAAAAATATTCAAAAAATAACCTAGGGTTGGGAATGGAACACAATGAAGCTAGGGTTATTAGATCCAAAAGAATGCAATGGAATAAATCTTTGAAAAATATAGATATTCAAATTTACCTTAAGGAGTAAGGTATGACCCTAAAAGGGATGTAATTCACTAAAATGTATTATAGATAAATAGATCTAAGCTAATGTACAACACAAATACCCATAAACTTTTAACTAGGCCTAAAATAGAAGTAAATTAGTAAATTAGACCTAATTAATTAATTCCACCAATAAAAAGAGATACATGCAAGGTTTACACTTATTTGATTAGGGAGTGATTTAAATAAAGTCACTAGAATTTAACAATGAAAAGCATTGCTCTACAATGATCACATGATAACCCAAAAAACTCGTGATGATCAAAGCACAGTGTTTAAAGCATCAACTATCTAGAGAATCAAATTCTACTCCACACAAAAAAATGGATATATAAAAATCAATTTTGACTTCTTTCCCATTGTTAGATGCCTAAATGAACTAAGATGTATGTATATTTATAGATGACTTGAATTCAAATCAGGGCCCTATTGGCATTGCAAACCGACATCTGAAGATTATAAAAACAAAAAAGGATCACACAGGACAAGTGGTAGAAGGGCACAAGCAAGCCTACCAAGACCATATGGTTATTATATACACATGTCTGGAGCATAATTACATGCTTTAGATAAGAAGAACAATGTGGTGGGAAATTCGAGAAGGGAGAAATTAACAATCATATGATGTTGAAAGAAGGTGCGGGAACTCCAAAAGGTTAGTAAATATGCTAATAATACTTAATTTAAATGAATAATTCTTCATTTGAAATCCATTCACAACATTTTCACCTAAAGACACGTCATTGTCATTTGCAACCAAAAGCAAAAAAATTGGAGCAACAGTGGCTATTGCTTAATATTTTGTTTTATTTTTTTAAGCAAGATCTAGAATTAACCAAATGGATTTCAATGAAATCAATAGGCTATTGATTATTCCTAATAATCTTCCTAGTTGCAATCATATATCTAGACAATTTAGGTGGCATATGATGAAAACATGAAAAAAAAAAACACCATACAAGTTCCCTGGGGTTTGAAAAATATTTAAAAAAATAACTTAGGGTTTAGAACGAAACACAAGGAAGCTAGGGCCATTGGATCTAAAAGAATGCAATGGAATAAACCTTAGAAAAAAAGTTATATTCATATTTACCTTAAGAGGCAAGGTTTAACCCTAAATGGCTTGCACGAGAGCATGGGTTCACCAAAATATATTATGGATAAATGAATCTAAGCTAATATATAACACAAATTTCCATAAGTGTTAAACTAGGCCTAACATAGAAATAAAAGCGTAAATTAGACCTAAACATTTAATTCCATCACTAGAGAAATAAGGAGAGACATGCAAGGTTTGCACTTAATTGATTACAAAGTGATTGGGAAAAAGTCATCAGGGTCTAACAATGAAAACTAGTTATATGTAGATTTCAAAAATTAACATGGAAAACTCACGATGATCTAAGAACAATGTCCAAATCATAGTATTTAAAGTGTCTGTTGTCTAGAGCGTCAAGTTCTACTCCCAATAAAAAAAATGTATACAAAATTAGTTTCGAATTCTTTTCAACTGTCAGATGGCTAAATGAACTAAGATGCATGTAAATTTATAGATGACATGAATTTGGATCAATGCTCTATTGACATACAAACTGACATCCAACGGTCAAAAAAATAAAATAAGGGTCACATAGACTTAATGATAAAACGACATAAACAAACATGTCAGGGCCTTATAATTATGCTACAAATGTACTTGGAGCATAACTTCATGATAAAAAGCACACACTGATGGTAAATTTGATCGTCTTAAAACCGATAAATGATTAAAGTCATTTTTAAATGTCTACAATACTCTTGTTTAATTATTCTCTTTTTCCAATATAAATTATTTATTTAAAAAAAAATACACACACGAATTTGGGAAAAAAAGCAATAAATGCCACTAATTATAACATATGTTAAAAGTCTACAACCATCCCAAACCTATAAAAATCAAAATTATTTTGTTGCCGTATGGCTTTGGTATGGTGGGTAAACAAACTATGATGCGTACGAGGAATCTGGTCAACTACCCCACGAATTGGGCAACCATATTTATTAAAAAGTCATATGAATAGACAAGGAGTACCCACAAGTTGGTATAAGCTTTTTTGTTTTCACATACACGGATTTTTTTGGTTGTTTATGTATGGCATATGCTTTTTTTAGAAGACTTTCCACAAGTACCCGTCATATCCATATAAAGTTGTCACTCTCAATAAAGAAAATTATAATTATAAACATATAAAGTTGTCAGTGTCCATAGAGAAAATTATAATTGTAAAAATATAAAGTTGTCACTGTCAACAAAGAAAACTATAATTGTAAAATTAATATATTGAAATTTGCAATTATTAGTTAACCCATAAACTCTTAAATCAAGGCAAGCAATCAAAGCTCACTAATATTATTGTTCATTGAATTAATTATTTGCAGAAAAAAAATTAATGCAGGGTGTTATCTAAAGAGTAAATTTGATGTCTTGGGGTGTTTGAATCGCACCCTTGATTGTTCTAGTAAATTTTAGGCATGCAAATAAAAATTGAATGATTGTGTTCGTTAGATCGAGGGTTCTACAAACCTCACTCAATTTTCTGGAATTTCACTCCAGTCACTAAGAAAATGCATTTCTTCGCCTTATCTTAATTGGAAATGTGGATCTGAAAATAGTAAAGAAAGAAATGTGTTTTGGGCCCAGTGTTACATCTAGTTTGATTCTTATCAATCTCTTAAAATGTTTACTATATCTAAACTGACACTCCAACAATTGTAGTAATTCATCGTCAAGGAAAATCAATGCAATACAATGTGTTGCTATCATGAACTTTAAAGCTAAAATGAATGCTCTCATGATCTCATGATTTTTATAAATGCTTGATAGATTATTACGAATAGTAAATGAATTCTTTAGCTTTTATTTGACTCTTCTTGAATGCCTCTAGATAGATAATAGATGCCTAAATGAACTAAGATGCTTTTATATTTATAGATTACTTGAATTCAAAATAAAAACCTATTAGCATGCAAGTCGATATCCAATGGTAAAAAAAGTGAAAAATACGAAACAAGCCTCACAAAAAGAAATGTGAGGAAGGACCCAAAGGAAACCTGCCATAACCATATATTTGACATTTTGGGCATGCCATAGCTATCAAGTGAACATGTTTGGAAAAGATTAAAAATAAGGAAAAATCTTAAGGGGAGGGAAATGATAGTTTGAAGGTGCTTGGAAGATGTGTGAGGGTTTGTAAAAGTCAACAATTGTGTCAATAATACCTAATTTAAACTAATAATCAACAAGTACACCAACATCCTAAAAGCCTACAAATTAACAACTTATAAATATCCATAGACTTTTTTTTGGTGTCTACTCCACTTTGATGTGTGTGTGTGTATACATACATATCAAAGTAGAGAATTATGATATGAATAAATGTATCTAGGTCAAAACATAGTAAATGTAATCACATAACAATGTTACAATTCAAATCTAAAAAGATTACAATAATATAACAATAAAAACATACCTAATTATAGTAAAGGAATATTCTAGAATAATTAAAATTTAACAAGCTAGGATTTTGAAAAGAATATTGAATTGTTATAAATTTGTAGATTGTTTGGGGTCAAATCAGGTGGAAACATGTTCATCGTTTAGGAATTAAGGTAAACAAAACCTAGAATCTTTTCTACAAATTGAAAACTTTGAAATTTTGATTAGGAATGAAGTGTTATGTTCCTTGTTAATGCCACTACATAGCTTAAGGTGCTCTTAGTCACTACATATTTTTTTCTAAATAATTTTGATGGCTTTGATCCTTTGTTCTCGGCTCTAAAAACCTCGCTCAATTTTTTATAATTCACTTCTCATCGCTCAAAAATATTTGCAAGGCATTAAAAATTATGTATTTAATTAGAGGGCCTACCTCTATTAGACCCCTATCCTTGAAAAAGTTGGAAACTAGCACACGATGTAATTCAATAATAAAGCATGTGATGTAAACCCTAAGCCTCACTACATGAACAAATTTCAATGATACAATATGAATACTCTAAAGGAAATTCTACTTTTCAAATCAAATGCTATAGTTATGCTTATCACTCTTGACCTTTTCTTATAACTCTTGCTTACATCCATACCACTTATACTTGTAACCTTTGTCTTATATACACTAATGTACTTATGTGTATGCATACATACATACATACATACCTATATCAAATTCAAATTAGGACCATATTAGTGTGCAAGTTGACGTGCAAGGGGTGATAAAGCTAACAAAATGAAGCCACTCAAGAAACAAAGATAATGGGATAAAGGGCTGTAAAAAAGTAAAGACTAAGCATAATAGTATATGCATAATCAGAATGATAATTAATAAACTCATAAGTACCTTAAATCAATACAAATTGACATTTAAAATTATCCCTAGACCAAAATTAGGTGTCTATATAATGCCCCACTCTAATGTGTGTGCATGTATACATATATAAAAAATAAAAAAATAAAAAAAGTACCTTGGAGGGATCTTAGAAGATGTTGTAGATGAAACTTGTAAGATTTCTCCAAGTCAATATAGGAAATGATAATGAACAAAAATTGAAAATGAAAAGAGAGGTTACTTTATCTCAAATTTTAGGCCCTGTGACCTATGAAATATAAGGTAACCCTATATTACTAATAATTTAGCACAATCATCTTAACTATCATTGTGAAAAGTCACGAGGATCTTGGGATAAACATTCACACTCTTATGTCTCGAATATGAAAACCTATGTACCTGCAAACATAAAGAAAATGTTTGCAAACAAATCAATGTCTATATAACCTATTAGTCAATGAGCATCTAAAATCAATGAGAGAAAATCTAAAATATGAATGAATACACCTATTGGTGTAGAAATTATGAAATTATCTTTTTGAAATCCATATCTCATAATCTACATCATTTATGAGTATGCATCTCATGGAAGAGACTAAATGCAGTATGACATATAACACTTTTTGACTATTTCCAAATATAGAAGCAAGGAAAAATATTATTTATAAGTCTATGGTACAATTGTGTATCATCATGTAGCTGAGGATATAATAGTAGATTATATTCCCCTCTTTTAAGGTGTAGGATGAAATTGTCAATCACATATATAAAAATAAATGTATTCATGTACCATGTGTAAAATATGAGAAATAGGATCTTTGGTGTCTATCATAATAAGATATCATCATTAAATTATGCATGCATAATGAATTTGGTATAATAATAAAACTATATTATCATGAAAATGCATATCTAATAAGGGACTAGCCTAAGTATGTCTAGATCTAAGTCATATAAGTAAGATATTATCATGAAGTTGCATAGGTAATAGGTAACTTGAATCATTTGTGTCTATTTCGATCAATATTATAAATATAATATTGGTTTTCCCCTCTATGTGGAAGATGTGTGAGGGTTTTTAAAAGTCAACAATTGTGCCAATAATACTTAATTTAAATTAATAATCGACAATTACACCAACATCCTAGAAAACTACAAGTTAACAATTTATAAATGTCCATACACTTTTTTTAGGTGCCTACCTCACTTTGATGTGTGTGTGTGTGTGTGTGTGTGTGTGTGTGTGTGTGTGTGTGTGTGTGTGTGTGTGTGTGTGTGTGTGTGTGTGTGTGTGTGTGTGTGTGTGTGTGTGTGTGTGTGTGTGTGTGTACATACATATCAAAGTAGAGAAGTATAATATGAATAAATGTATCTAGGTCAAAACATAGTAAAACTAATCACATAACAGTGTTGCAATTCAAATCTAAGAAGATTACATTAATAGAACAATAAAAACATACTTAATTACAATAAAGAAATATTCTAGAATAATTAAAATTTAACAAGCTAGGATTCTAAAAGTAAAATTGAATTGCTATGAATTTGTAGATTGTTTGGGGCAAAGTGAGGTGGAAACATGTTCATCCCTTAGGAATTAAGGTAGACAAAACCTATAATATTTTCTACAAATTAAAAAGTTTGAAATTTTGACTAGAAGTGGAGTGTTCCACTCCATGTTGCTACCACTGCATAGCTTAAGGTGTTCTTAGTCACTATAGAATTTTTCAAAACAAATTTGAAGGATTTGATCCTTTGTTCTAAGCTCTAAAACCTTGCTTAATTTCTTAGAATTCACTTCTCATAACTCAAAAATCCCTGCAAGACATTAAAAATTAAGTAGTCAATTAGGGGGCCTACCTATATTAGATCCATGTCCTTCAAAAAGTTGGAAACTAACACACAATGCAATTCAACAAGAATTCATGTGATGTAAACCATAAGCCTCACTACATGAATAGTTTAAATGATACAATATGAATACTCCCAAGGAAATTCTACTTTTCAAATCAAATGCTATAATTATACTTATCACTCTTGACCTTTTCTTATAACTCTTACTTACATGCATACCACTTATACTTGTAATCTTTGTCCTGTATATACTAATTTACTTATGCATATACATACATACATACATATATACATGCATACATACACACATACATTCACATGCACATGTATATGTATACATACGTACATACATAAATACATCAAATTCAAATTGATACCATATTAGTGTGCAAGTTGATGTGCAAGGGGTGATAAAGCTAACAAAATGAAGCATAAACATTGAAGAAACAAAGATAATGGGATAAAGGGACCATAAAAAAGTAAAGATTGAGCATAATAGTATATGCATAATTAGACTGATAATTAATAAACACATATGTACCTTAAATCAATACAAACTAACATTTAAAATTATCCCTAGACCAAAATTAGGCATCTATATAATACCCACTTTGATATGTGTGCATGCATACATATAAAAATAGAAAAAAAAGTGTACCTTGGAGGGAACATAGAAGATGTTTTATGTGAAACTTGTAATATTTATCCAAGTCAATATAGGAAATGATAATGATATAAAATTGAAAAGGAAAGAGAGGTTACTTTATCTCAAATTCTAGGCTCTGTGACCTGTAAAATATAAGGTAACCCTATATTATTTATAATCTAGCACAAACATCTTTACTATCATTATGAAAAGCCATAAGGATATTGTAATAAACATTCACACTCTTGTGTCTCAAATATGATAAAACCTATGTACTTTCAAACATAAATAAAATGTTTGGAAACAAATCAATGTCTATATAACCTATTAGTCAAGGAATGTCTGAAATCAATGAGAGAAAATTTAAAATGTGAATGAATACACCTCGTTGTGTAAAAATTATGAAATTGTCTTTGTGAAATCCATATCTCAGAATTTACATCATTTATGAGTATGGATCTCATTGAATAAACTAAGTGAAGTATGTCATATAACACTTTGTCACTACTTCTAAATATGGAAGCAATTAAAAATATTACTTATAAGTCTACGGTATTATTTTGTATCATCATGTAGCTAAGGATACAATAAGTAGATTATATTCCCCTCTTTTAAGGTGCAAGATGAAATTGTCAATCACATAAATAAAAATAAAAGTATTCATGTACCATGTGTAAATTATGAGAAATATAATCTTTGGTGTATATCATAATAAGGTATCATCACTAAATTATGTATGTATAAAGACTTTGGTATAATAATAGAAATATGTTTCCATGAAATCTCATATATAATAAGGGAGTAGCCTAAGTATGTCTAGGTATAAGTCATATAAGTAAGATATTCTCATGAAGTTACATAGGTAATAGGTAACTTGAATCATTTGTATCTATTTCAAGCAATATTAGAAATATAACATTAGTTTTCCCCTCTATGCGCAAGGTATAAACAATGTAATAAAAATAATAAGAGGTTGCCCTTATGTGGGAAAGACATAATAAATGTAGGCCCAAAAATAGTATGTTACAATATGAACAAGATATATACAATGTGAACATGGGAATAGCATGCCTCTTAGAGCAATATATAATCACTGAAGCACAAATAATAGCATGACCAAATGTAATCTATGTAACAACAAATATATCAAATTAAAACATACACATGGAGACTTTTCACAATAGATGCATGGTAGGAACCATGGAATGTAGGAAAACATTTGTATAACTAATCAATGAATATAGTACATTGTGTGTGTGTGTGTGTGTGTGTGTGTGTGTGTGTGTGTGTGTGTGTGTGTGTGTGTGTGTGTGTGTGTGTGTGTGTGTGTGTGTGTGTGTGTGTGTGTGTGTGTGTGTGTCTATATATATATATATATATCATGGCATCATCATATATAAATCAAAGTAAAAAAACAAGTATGGAAGGCATACTAAGGACAAATCAATAATGCCACGTTAAGAGTAAATAGGTCAAATAATGTCACACACACTGAGAAATTATGTTACACAAAGAAAACAAGCACAAGTATGTGACAAAGAGTATGCCAAAAAAACATCCACCATAGGGAAGAATAAAAAGGCATGCCAAGCATATGAATCAAAGGCATTATGAAAGGGGAAAATAATAGAGGTACACTAGAGAGTAAACATGTATAGAGAATACATCAAGAAACATATTGGAAATAAATCATGCCAAAATGCACCGTAAATAGGATATAGTGAGAAATGTATAACCACATGTAAGCTCAATATGATAAATGAAACCAAGATATATATAACCTAAATCACTTCAAGGAGATGTCCTCTAGTATTCCCCCATAACTATCATGAAGGATGATCCGTAGTCAAAGATGAATCCATATGTATAAATTTTTAGGTCCTACATATAACTCAATAATACCAGTAGTTGAACATGTGTAAACAATGTATAACATTTATCAATATGCAAATAAACATAATATACTATGTTTCAAAACCATGTAATACTCAAATATAGAGGCAAATAAATATCACAAGTTATGAAATAATTAAAGGAATCAATCAAACAAGAAGAAACTTGAGTGAAAATAAAATAAGGAAGAGGGGGGATCCATAGTAACCTATAATTTCCCTTATAAATGTGTGAATTAGGGCATTTTACTTTAATATATAATGTGTTTTCATCACAGTGAACTTTGCACAAGGTTTTAGGAAGGGAAACAAAAATCAAAGGCAAGGGCCGCAAGCCGTAAACTACCACAATCAAACAAAGGGAGAGGCTATGAGAATTATAGATATACACAAAAAGAAGGAACTACAAGTAATTAAAGAGGAAAAAAGAAATTGAAAGAATATAAGCCATGCAAGGAATAGGAAAAGGAAATCAAAGGACAACCAAAATATGAAGGTAGAGCTAGAAGAAGGCAACTTCAAAATTCAATCAAGAATATAGAAGGAACATAGAAAAACATAAATAAATGAAAGCAAAGGAAGACCCAAGGGAGGAATTAAAATATAGGAAGGCTTAAAAAAACAAATATTCCAAAAATCCTCACACAAAATGAAAGAATAGGCAAAGCCAAAGAAAGTAAGCAAATAATAGATATCAAGAAAGAAAACTATATATAATAAAATAGGTTATTTAGATGCGAGAATATGGAGTTATCAGACAAGGGTGACAAGTAATATTGGTTAAATCATCATTTTGAAGTAGTCCTATCCTCATGGGCAAGATCTAGGTGTTTGGGTGACCATGCATCTAAGAAAGACAATACATTATCATTTTCACTATAGGAATTGTTAATGTAATCATCATCATATTGTAATAATTATCATAACAAGAATTTATGTTAGATTTTGTATCCTCTTGCATATTATCACTTTTATTTATATAATTCTATCTTGAGAGATCAGATCTTTTGTAAGTGTTTTATCTTGTATAAGCATTAGAGGTTTTGATAATATTACTTTGGTACACAAATTAGTAGGTATTGTAACTTCAAGTGTATTGATGTGACACTTTAAAATAAATGGATTCTTTGGTAGCTCTATAGATAATATTTCAGGTCAAACATGTGATGGAGGATAATAGGTAGCACCTTGGATAACAATCCCTTTATTATCATGATCATATTATAAGCATTAGTCTAGTGTTGATGGAATTGATTTCATTTGATTAATCCATGTTCATCCAAGCAACACATCATGTGTCCCATTATTTGTTAGTAAAAAAAATAAAACTAAGGTAGTCTTATGACCCATTATAATAGGCAAGTCAATTCCTCCAAATGGTTTTTGGGTAATCCTATCATATCCTTTAATAATCATCATAGTGCTAGTTAGATATTTATGAGTATATCTGAGACTAGTAACAAAATCAATCATGCATACATTTATATTTGAGCCATTATCAATTATAATTCCATTTTTTAGTCATTAATGTGTGTCAATGAAGGTTTGAATGAGGAGTGGTCCATTATTAGAGTCATCTTTTGTTATTTCATGATCATATAATATAATTTTATGAGGATCTTTAGCACATAGAAGAATCCATCAAGGGGATGAGCATTATAATCTTGTGATGGTTGTTTTTAGTCTACCATATGAACACTATCATTTACATTGAGTTTCATGATCTAGAAGGATATTTTAAAATGGTTTCATGTTTTAATTTGGTTGTCTAATTGATTAATTCAAGGTATTTTTGTGACCCTCTACTTGGATTTAATTATTTTCAATGAGGTATTATGTTTTTTGTTTCAATGTAATATATTATTTATGAATGTCCAAGGACTCTATGATAATATCAATATGCATAATTAAAGTATCAAGATCTATAATAGGATTTAAAGTAATGATAGTTCAATCAATTAAGTGATTAATCACATTTTGAATACTTTTAATCAATATTATAAATTATGTTTATGCTCTTTGTTGTGATACTACTAGCTTATTGGATGATTAGTCTACCATATTCACTACATTCTTGGCCTAGTTCTTAGGCTGGAAAGTATTTTCATTTATCTTAACTTTGAATGTTGATTTTCCTTGGATTTTGGATCCACTATATGTTAGGGAATTAGTCCCATATTTAATCATGTTTGCCTCTAAAAATTAATCTCAAGTTTCCATATACATGACAAATTTCATTGACATATTGGTAAGTGTTGAAGGCCACTTTTTCCATAATTAGTAAAAAAAAACTTTGATAAAATATATTGTATAATTCACTATAATTTAATTGGTGAGTCATAGTCTTGAACCTAAGCACATACCTATTAAAATTCTCATTAGGTCCTTGTTTGAGTTGATCAAACTATGAAAATGTGACTTTCATGCTAATGTTGATAGAAAAATGAGCTAAAAAATCATCAACCAAAGCATTGAAAGATTGAAAATATCTATATGTGAAATCATAAAACCAATCAAAATCATATTCCGTAAGGAGTTTTGGAAATGGCTTCGTCAATAATTTATCATAATGCACAAAGTCTAGATAGGAAGCACAGAAAGAATTGATGTGATGAGAAGGATTTCCTTTGTGATTGAATAATTCAAATATTAGAGCAATAAAACCTAAATGTAAACGGTAAACAAGGACATAATAATTGTTATGATCTTGATGGGTAGATTTCACTAATGCCTTGAGGTTTTGGTGTAATGGTTCATTAAATTTGGTGTCAGAGCCTCCACCTAGGTTCAAGTCATGAAGTGGGTGGTTATGCTAGCATGATAGTGTTCATCTAGGGCTCGTACATGTAGGGAATCCTAGTGTATAGGCACAAATCTAGGCCTCTAGGCTTCAGAAGCATGGTGGGATGTTATGATCCTGATGGGTGGATTTCACTAACACCTCAAGGTTTTGGTGTAACAGTTCATTACCTTTGGTATCAGAGTTTTGATCTGGGTAATTTATGTTTAGTGAAATCCTAGTTTTGTGGAATCATCAATACCTTCAAATTGGTTGCTAATTTATACATATTTTTTATTGAAGATGAATATTTTAAGGAAGTCATTGTAAAAAAATTGAATATTTATGATTAGTTTTGAGGGAGATATTTTTATTTTAGGGTTTGTAATAATTTATTTATATGAGACTAAATATAATTAATTTTTATATAAAAGTTTTAGTGGTACCATACAAACATACAATAGAAATGCATTCAAAGTTTTAAAAAATTTGAATTGTTTTGAGTGATTTATTTGGATTTTATGATTTTTCATATATTTTCTCTACAAGCCAAGATTTGTGGAATTTTTTCAAAAAAAAAATTAATGGAGTTTAATTTCATAAGAGGAAGCTATAGTCAAAATTTAGGACCATTTTGATCAGTTTTGATTGAGTTATTGACATTTTAAGGTATTTCACTAACAGTAGTTTTTTTTGTGGATCGTGAAGTTGCTAGTATTTTTAGGGGAGGATGATATTTATTCTAGATAATGGTGGCACATTTTTAATGAGAATAATACTCAAACAATTTTGTGTCAAACGTGCTTGTCTCTTTCTTTGTTTGGGCTTGCACAACATTGGTTTAAACAATTGAGCTTCACATAAACGTATTCTTCACAAGAAGAAATGGAACAGGTCTTCCTAGATGGATGGGATATAAAAGAAAAAGAGGATTAATAAGAGGAATAAAATAATTATGATAATGTATAAGATAATGGATATGATGAAGAATAAAAATTAATGAAAGAAAATAATGACAATGAAGAAGAACATGCAAGTGATGACGATGAAGAAGAAATTGAGCATAATGATAATGGGGAGAGTACAGATGGTGTAGAAGGAGGGGTAGAAGATATCAAAGAAGAAGAACAAGAATTGGATGATAAGGGTTCAAATAATTTGGCTCCATATAAATCCAAGTCAATTTTTCAATTTCATGGATGCATTCAAAAGAAGAAGGTTGTTGTGTCTATAAACCCTACCAGTAAGTATAACTTCATCAACATGAATTTGGCCAAGCATCTACATGTTCTAGAAAATAATATCAAGGAGGTTCAAGTGCATGGTAATAATATTCTAGTGTTTGAATATTTGAAGCTCATTATGGAAAAATATGTTTTGCATTCATATTTTTATGGTTTGGATATGGATGATGTCAATATGGTTCTTGGATATCCATGGTAGGAGACTTTAGGAACAATCAATATTAATGTTTAGAAGAAGTTCATGAATTTTTGGTATAGGAAAAATAAGTTCACTTTAAAGGATATCATATTTCCAAAGGCACAAAGAAAAATCAAGGTAGATTAGAGGAAACAATCATGGAGCCATGTGAGGGAGTGTCATAATAACAAGCACTTTGGCTATATAAGAAATCAAAGTTCCAATAACTATGGCTATGCATGGAAGCCAAATAAGGACTATTATGGTTAAGTATGGAATCATCGTATCATCGTAGCCTAGAGTTTAAGCTTCGCAAGTGTGCTGGGATGTTATGATCCTGATGGGCATATTTCACTAACACCTCAAGGTTTTGGTGTAATGGTTCATTACAATAATCCAAGGAATTGAGTAATATATCATGTGTTGTGACCCTAGTGCTTGATTTTTTAGACCCTTAAGAGAGAAATTTAGATTGTTGTTTCATATCATGCATGGTTTATTTAAGGGCATTAAATTCAAGGCTTAGAAGAGAAGTTTGTAGTATAAGTGCAAATAGAGGCATTGGATAATTTAGAAACATAATGAAGAAGATATGAAATTTGAAAAATAGTTGATATGGTAGAGTAATTTGGGAAGCAATAAGTAAATCATTAAAACATATCTGAGAAGGCAAAGAAACAATAAGGTGATTGGATAAAATGGAAGGAGCAAAAAAATTATGAACAATTATAGAAACAATAATATTATTAGGCATGAAAGGGATGTTATAGAAATTTTATATACATTTGTAGTGTTTACTTGGAGACCATTCCACATATACATCATTTTATCTATTATTGTGGAATGGTCTAGGATGTCTATCTAAACAAAGAAAGTATTTCAGCTCTATCTTTATGATCATTAGAAGCATCAATAGTTTTAGATCCAACCACAACATTATCATTCATATCATTTGCATTCACTTAAAGTGAATGTAAAACATTTCATTCAATTTTGCATCATGACCTATAGTATTAAAAGGAGCATAACATCATTGAGGGACACCATTTTATTTTTCAAATAAACATGAGCATTAATTAAAGTAATTCTAAAAAAATAAACATGTTTGTAACTTAATCTCTAATTTATCCTAGTACAGGTCTTATATCTAATCACCTTTGGTATCATAATAAGGAAACATATATAATATGAAAATATACCCTAGAATTTGAATGATAAGACAAGCATTAAAAACTAAGGTTTGCAAGAAACACACAAGGGATAAAGCCAATGATTTAAAAAAAAATAGAATAAACCATTAAAAATATATCTATGTCACTTAAAATACAATCTAATCCTAAGCAGTGTAAGAGGGTACAGATCACTAGAATGAAGTATTTTAATGTAATTTTACATCATTAATGCACTACACTAAGCCACACATAATTTGTAATTGAGATACGAATAATTTTGCCCAGATAAATAGTGAAAATTTTCCTAATTGAAATAAAAGAATATTTTATAATAATAATTAAAATTTATAAATATATGGTTTTATAATAATATTTAATTGTTTCAAATATATATACTATCAATGGCTTAAATCAAGTGGAAATAAGTCTAAGGACCGAGGTGGATAAGACCCAAAAATTATTCTACAAACTGACAACTTTGAAATTTTGACTGAGAGTGGAATGATACAATCCCAAGCGCATATATTAAGGCTAAGCTACACTTCTAGTCACTATAAAAGTATTTAAAAACATTGAATACATCGATAATCTACTTTTGGGCTCCAAAAATATCACTTAGTTTCTCATAACTCATTACACATCACCCCATAAATCATTTTCTTTTCTTGAGACCCTAATTATCTCAAAAAACCTTGTAAGACCTTTAAAAATGGTGTAGTTAATTGGTGGTCCTACCTCAGTTAGACCCTTATCCTTTGAATATTTCAAAACTATCATTCAATGCAATTCAATAAGTAATGACTTTCTAACCCTAATCCTTATAT
Organism: Torreya grandis; assembly: GCA_037957365.1. NCBI lineage: Eukaryota > Viridiplantae > Streptophyta > Pinopsida > Cupressales > Taxaceae > Torreya > Torreya grandis. The sequence goes on along the minus strand of JARHVA010002215.1, from coordinate 2,544,075 downwards.
GACTTTTCACTATATGAACAATCATTAATTGTGCAATATAAAGACTCCAAATGAAAATATACTTTTAAAATCAAATGTTAGACTTATGTTTATCACTCTCAACATTTTTTTTGAACTCCTTCTTTCTTGTATATCACTTTTACTTTTAATCCCTTTGTTGTATACGAACTAATGCTCCTATGTATATACAAACTTCTCAAATTCAAAATAAAACACTATTGACATGCAATTCAACAAAAAAAGGGAAGGCAAGCCAAACAAATGAAACACAAACACTAAGAGATTAACACAATACTTCTACACTCTTGGCTAGCTAGAATCATTATAGTATGCTCTTAGTAGGATCCATAAAACAATAAAAAATACAAGGGGAATAGGGAAAATAAGGAGGAGAGAGAAAACAAGTAGTGGAGGAAAATGAGGCCCAAAACACTATAAAAACATGTCAATAAGAGCCTAATATGAACTAATAATCAATAAACACACAAGTACCCTAAATCAATGCAAACTAATATCTAAAACTACTTTCAACCAAAATTAGGTGTCTACAAGAAGGCATGGTATGGACAAATTTTGTTTATCCCTAAATAAAACTCTACTCTACTTTTGAATCCTTCAAGAACATTATTTGTTTTTTTACACCTACATGGGTGAGAACCAGTAATAATAATTTATTAATATCTAAAAAACTAAAAATAATCTACTTACTTTGACTAAAGGTGTCTATAATGCCCGTTTGAGATCATGTGCCTCTAAAATTGTGCTCTATCATGCATACATTTACATTTAAACATTTTAGTGACAAAAAATCAATATAAAACAAAAATTTGAGTACTAAAAAACATTTAAACAATATCATGAATGTATCCCATTGATTATAATATGTGGCACATCTTGAGTACATCTTGACATAAGAGTGAGTGAAAACTAGATTCCCCTATTTTATAGGATAAATTTTGATCTAAGTGCATAAATTATGGATGAATATAATAAGTGGAATGTATGCCCCTTTTTGAGATTTTGGATGAACTTGTGAAACATGTATCTCAAAATAAAGGAATTACATGCATCATGTGTAAGATACAATATAAAACTAATGATGTCTAACATAGAAATATGTGATATTTAAATCATATATGTTATAAATAATTTTGTCCATTTGAACCTATGGTATAATAAATATAATCATAAGAATAATGTGTCCCACATAGGTGAAATGTAAGTAGTGTAATACCAATGATATGTCCCTTGTGGGTATATAATATATTAATTTAAAGCACACGTATGAGTTTTTTTTCCTTAACATATGCATGTTAAGAATTATGGAAACATTAAAAATTATAAAAATAATTTTGCAAAATATACATCATGGCACCAAAAACTTGACTATAATAACTAGGACAAGAAACATACCACATATATGACTAAGTATGGATAAAACATTTCATAGATTGAAAGCATGCCAAGCACATAAAAGGCACATAATATAGTGAAGGCACATATAGTAAAATTTAAACATATAATTCATGTCAAACACATTGAAAAAAACAAAAAATACTAAGCAATCATCTCAATCACATTAAAGACATAATATGATGACACATCAAGCACATCATAAGCATAAAAGATAGTGAAGGTGCATCCAACACATAGTAAGCATAGAAGATAGTGAATCCCCATTAAAAAAATTCACCAAAACACCAAATATAATTAAAACACATCAAACATGAGTAATCAAGTCAAGCATGTTGAACACACATAAGATATTGAAGGCACATCAAGTGCACAGTAAACAAAGAGGACAATAAAGGCACATAATAAGCATTTAATATAGTGAAGGCACATCAAAAAAATTAATAAACATGCCAAACATGTTTAAGACATGTCAAACATTGATAAATAAAATAAAATAGTGAAACCACATAAAACCTATAGTATTCAGATAAAGCAATGAATACATATCAAGTATAATGTAAACAAGTCAAGTGTGTGACCAAGCACAAATTAAAAGATTAATTAATGACAAATAGAAAACACATCAGGAATATGAATGCATATGAATCTATCAAAAATAATACAAGGATACCTCCAAAAAATAATAAACACTAAAGAACACACATCATAGGCATAAAGCATAAAATTGAATGAAAGGCCAATATGATAAAAATGATTAATGAAGATGAAACTCTAATTGGGATAAGAATATTCCCCCATATTTTCCCCTAAGAAAACATGGCTTTTGCCTCTTAATTTTGAAACCATAATCACTCTCTCTCACACACAAACACACATTAATTTTATATATATATATATATATATATATATATATATATATATAATTATGAACATGCTATATGTATTGTAACATAATCATAATACAATAATATTTCTCAAGTTATCACTTAAAAAGATAAAGAAAAATGAGTTTTAACAGATGAAAAATAATCAATTCTATTAAAAACATAAGGGACACAAATGTAATCAATTAAGTCAACCAATCACACACATATATAATAAAAAATAAGACTAAAAGAAAAGATAAAGGGGATCACTAATGACCCACAACTTCCATCAAAATTCATTATATTATGAGCATGTTTCCAAAATAAATATGCCATCATCATTCATAAGTTACCTCAGATTTTGGGATGGGATAAAAAAAATCAAGGGTGATTATCAAAATTAAAATTGAAGAAGAGGAAACCTAAGCTAAATTAAAGAATAGGTGCAAAAGAAAAAGTGAAACCATAGGAAGAGAAGTAGAAATAATGAGAATGCAATAGAAGTATGAAAACCTAAAGAGAAAAAACAAATAAAAACACATTATAAATAAGGTAATGAAGAGTAATCAATAAATGAAATTAAGTGAGAAAACATTACTCTAAAATCATGGTAAAATCTAAAAAAACATCATGAAACAAGAAATTAAGCGTAGGGGAATCAAGGAGAAAATAAAATAAATACACATGAGAAAAAATAAGGACTTGAGTGGGTAACCTAGCATAGAATAAAACATAAAAGAAACATTAAATTCCTACAAACAACATGAAAAATCCTATAAATAGGGAAGAAAATAAAGAGAAATGGAAAGAAGCATGCCAACAAAGAAAACAATATTCAAAAAGTGAATATGGGACAATAGAGAAGGCTCACTTGAAAACATAATCAATTAATTAGGCAAAGCTAACCAATAATATGATCATAATCAAGTGAGGCATTAAAATCATCAAAATATATATAATTTTATTCACACGTATCATCAAGAGCCAAATCAGGATGTTGGAGTACCCATTAATCAAAGATAAATATAATACTATCATCATTATTTTCATCATCTTTAGTATCTACTATGCATTTTTCCATAATAGAATTATCCTCATGAATGATGTTACTTTTAATAATTGAATCATTTTAAAGCTCTTATATCTATATAGTAGCAATAGGTTGTGATAAACATGACCTTGTGGAGTTAATATAATGTTCTTAAACTTTGCATTCTCTTTCTTGGGGTATATATTTTAGTTGTTACTTTGGTATTTCCTTATCAAAGACCTATTTTTGAACCTTTTTTTAATACAAATAATAAACATCTCTTTTTTCACTTTCCCCATTGTATTCAATCCAATCTAATTTTTTACATGTGAGGCCATACCTGTCCAATATTTGCACTATCATCATTTCCCCCACTATTTATATATTATAGAGAAAATATATATAGAGTATAGTTTAGTTGTGTGACCAAATCAACTAGCCCAAACTTACCATATATCTAACCATGTGGGGATTATGATATTCATGGATAAATGACTTATTGAGGTAAATAAGCATAGAAAAGGAAAATGAGAAGGAATATGAAGTATTTAAACTTTATAGATTGAAATTTGGATCAAGCATACCAAATACATAAGATGAATATATGGAAAGGTTGTGAAATATATTTTAGAAGAACTTTTTGAATGATGCAAAACTAGGAGGGATATTGTGAGATGAACTAGTAAGGAATGGTAAGGAGAAGGAGAAGGCTTATGATGAGGGAAAATAAAGTAGATCTAGAAGAAATGGAGACTTATTCAAGCTATTTTGGGAGTTTGAAGAGGAATTTGGAATCCAAGATAATATATGATGATGGGGTTATCATAGGAATATTTTGAGTCACTAAAGAAGGAAGATGGTTCATATTTTGATGAATGTGATCAAAATATTATAAAGAGAGTACACCATGAATAGAATTGGATTTAACTCTAAGATTTAAATCATCATGGAAGGAATAGAGATCAAGGATGTATAATTATAAATGGAAGGAAAGGGGTATAATTTTAACTATAGATCTAAATCTATATGATGTGAAGACAAATGTTAGCATGGGAAGGCTATGGAGATTTAAAGAATAAAATATGGGATTTGATGACTTTTTTTAGTTAAGAGATTCAAATAATAATTCATGACATATCTTTAAAACTAAAGGTAAGGATTATAATAAAATATCATTGGAAGGAAAGGGTTTTTTATTGAAAAGTGTGGCTATGGAGGATATTTGTATGTAAATGTGTCATATATTTTTCATGATGTACACTCTACATGGAACTCATCTAAATTGTACAGGTAATGGAATGACCTTCATGGAATGGGGAAATAGCCCTATGAAATAGGCCACAAAAGGCCAATTGAACCTCCATTCATGGGTCTAGGAGAAAAAGTCAAGGGGGAAACATCCCCTTCAAGGTTCAAGGTAGCTCCCCAATTTTTATTTTCTAGACCTTATGGGTGTTTTTTTGGGTGGTTTTAGGCCATGTTTTACATAGTCTATTTTTGGTACCCATTTAATTTTAATACCACTTGAATGGTTTCTTATTAGTGTGCCTATAAATACTCACACATGCATTAGGGTAAATCATAACTTAGAAGTACATTATTATATTATAAACATTTGAGTTAGTGCAATAAGGAGTAATTTCTTATGTCTGGTTCTTTCTGAAAGGGATTTATCACATAAAAATATTGTTTATTATGTGTGTATGACATTTATATTTCATTTATAGATTTTATTATATTATCACTACTTCTCTTGTGTTAGTTTATTGGTTCATTTCTCTCAATTTGATATCAAATCTTGATTTTAATTTTTTGTGAAGAGTTAAGTTTTTTTTATTTGCAATAAAAAAATTTATTTAGCAAGATCTATGTGCATGAGAATATTTTTGTGAAGGAGAACGACAAGAAACACAAGGATAAAGATTTAAAAATTTAATGTTCAAAATTTTGAGTTTTGGAAGCTCAAGATGGAAGATCTTCTTGTGGACAAAGATTAGTGGTTTACTATATCGGGGGGGCAACCTATGAGTATGAAGGGATAAGATTGGGAAAATATTGATAGGAAGGAAAATAGTTCAATTAGATTTTGTCTATCAGATTAATTTTTGATGAATGTATTTATAGAAAGAAAAATTAAGAATATGTGGGAAATTATTGGGACTTTGTATTAGACAAAGTCTTTAGTGAACAAATTGTTTCTCTAAAACAAGATGTATTCATTGAGAATTAATGAAAACAACTCTATGGAATAACATATAAATTCCTTGAATACTATTGTAATTTAGTTATTTTATGTTTAAATTAAAAATTATGAATAATAAAAGTGTATTACTCTACTCTATCCTTTATTTGACTCTTGGGATAAGCTAGTTAAGGAAATTACTAGTACTACATCAAAATTAATAGTTGAAGTGTAATAGCAACCTTATTATCAGAAGAAATGAGGTATAAATTAGTTAAGTATTATCAAATGAAGGATACCTTATTTAAGATATCTCATTCCCAAGAGATAAGTAAATATAAGTCAGGGGGCAGTCAATCAAAGTGTAAAGGTAAATCTAAGACTCCACAAAAAAATAAAATGAAATGTTGGAATTGTGGTAAAACTAGATTATTAATAAGGATTGTAGATATAATTTTTTTTAAATTTTTACTTTGTCTAATGATTCCAATTATATATAAGTGAATACCTCAAATTAATATTCTAAGGGTCTATTCTTGGTGGCTTTAAGTACATGTACTTGTGATGGTGTATAGTTGATTGAATCATGTGCCTCATTTCATTTTAATCCTAATAAAGAGTGGTTATGTGAGTATAAAAAGATCAAAGGAGGTTTTTTATTCTCAAAATAAAACTATACATACATGATCATAGGTTGAGGAAGATTCAAATTAATGTTCAAATACAAAAGGGTGAAAACCATCACTAGTGTTTCACACATTCTAGGTTTGGATAGAAGCCTAATTTATGTAAGTAAGATGAATGATGTAGATGAGTAGGTGATATTTAATAATAATAGATTCAAGATGGTTCATGGATCCATGGTATTGTAAATGGTGTTCCACACTATAATTGTGTTCATGCTTGAGGTAGGCATTGTAAGTGATGGATGTAATAACTCTATCATTCCTAAGTTTAAAAATGAATGAGATTGGAATCTTATGTTTCCTATACAAAGGATAATACTTTATCTTAAGATGATGGTTCACATCAGATATAAATTCATTCAATTTATAAAAACTAAAGGTATCATTAAATTAATTTTTTTATCATCTTTAATATTTTTATTTTTGTGACCATTGTGTATATGGTTAGCAAAATCGAGGAATGCTTCCCAATAGTGCTACTAGAGCACTTTAAATTATTCATTTGATACATATGGATGTGTTTAGAGCTATGAAAGTTAAATCACTAATTAATTCATTATATAATGTTTATTTTATAAATGACTACTAGTGAAAAACCTGGGTTTACTATATTGATATCAAACATGAGGATTTTATTAAGTTCAATGATTTTAACTCTCTTGTTGAAACTCAGATTGAAAATAATATTAAGGTCTTGAAAAATGATCATGGTGGAGATTAATACTCAAGTGCATTTGATTAGCTCTATAAAGAGTGTTTAATAGAAAGTAAAAATATGAATTCATATACATTATAGCATAACGAAGTTGTAGAAAGAATGAACAAGACTATAAAGGATAAGATAAGAATTGTGTTTAATGGTTTAGGCTAAGAAAAGAAATTATGGGTAGAAACAATCACAAGTACTTATTACCTGATCAATATATCTCCCACATCAACCTTTATTCATAGAACTTTGTATAAATCATGGACTAGTAAGAAACCCTCTCTCAAACATCTTAGGGGCTTTGGTTGTGATGTTTATATGCATATTTTGAAAGAAAAGATAACTAAGCTAGATTATAACAATTAAGTGTAGCTTTATCGGATGTATTACTAGTGTAAAACGGTATAAAATTTAGAACACAAAAACAAAGAAGTTTTTTTATAGTCACTATGTAATATTCAAAAAAATAAATGCAATCCAAAATAGGAAGAAAACCCAAAATAAGAGCTTAAAAAGGTGAATGTTGAATTAGAAGAGGGATGAATTATGTCTGAATATGAATAAACAAGGGAAGATACACACAAAATTGAATTTCATGAGGAATATTCAAATGAAACAAATCATGATGAACTAGAATAGGAAGAATATAGAACTCCAGTCTTGAGAAGGTCATATTGAATTAGAAGAATTATATGAATAAAATAAAGGTATAGTCTACCTAATTTCTATTTTGCATTTTTATTATTAGTTTTGTCAGATGTCATTTAAGACCCAAAGAATATTGAGTCACTTGGATCAAATTAAAATAAGTCTTTAAAAAAGGCCATGGATGAATAAATGGAGTCATTAGATAAAAATAAAACATGGGACTAGGTGAAATTTCCTCCTAGATGAAAACATGTTGGCTACAAATGGGTGATTAAGAATAAGTACAATGCAAAAGAGAGAAAAATAAGTATAAATCCCACTTGGTATAAAATGTTATCTCAATAGAATAATTTTTTATTTTTGTGAAATTTTTATCCTATTTCTAAGCTAACTTCAATTATATTTATTCTAGCTATTACTATTGCTTTCAATCTTGAAATAGAATAGACTGATGTAAAGATATTATTTATGCATGGGGATCTTGACAAATAAATATATATGATCTAGCTTAAAAAATTTTAAGGGGAAAGGAAAAGAGGATTTAGTGTGCATGTTGAAGAATTATCTTTATGACCTAAATATATCACTAAAGATGTGGAATATAAAGTGCGAAAATTATGTGTTAGGAATTAAGATTGTACAAAGCAAGTTTTATCCCTATGTGTATTTCAAATAGGAAGGTTAAAGCTTTGTTATATTATTTTTGTATGTAGATGACACATTGTTAATTGATAATAAGAAGGAAATGATCAAATTATTTAAATCTCAATTATTATCTCAATTTATATGAAGAATCTAGGTGTTATTAAGTATATTTTGGGTGTGGAAATCAAAAAAGATCAACCAAACAAGAATTTGTGGTTCAAGTAGAAGAATTATTTTGAAATGATATTGTAGAGGTTTAGAATTAAATAATGTAATATGTAATTACTCTATTTTCTATTGGTAAAAATAAATTTGTTTAATAGTGTTCCAAGACACAAGAATAAATTGATGGCATATCTCATGTTACTTATGCAAGTGTTTTTGGAAGCTTGATGTATGCAATTGTTTGTACTAGAGATAACATTACCAATGCAGTGGTCTTTTGAACAAATTTATATTAAACCTTGGGAAAGAACATTGGACTTATATGAAAATTAATTTTAGATATCTACATGACACTTTAGATTATGCAATCTACTACCAAGTAAAACCTAGTAAAAATAAATTGTGAATTTGTAAGGTTTTGTGGATTTCAACTAGCCTAGAAATCTTGATTATAGAAGAATAAGTTCCTATGTGTTTAATGTATTTTGGGTATAAGTGACCTAGATGAGAAAAATTCATGCATTTATTGTAATATTTATTGTATAGGTAGAGTACATAACAACCACTCATGTCAGTGAGGAAGCAATATGGTTACAAAAGTTGTATTTGACTTCTACCTTCTTATATAAAGTTGTAAGGATAGAATGTGACACTCAAAGTAAAATATATTTTCCAAATAACCTTGCATATCATTCTCGAGTGAATAATATATATGTATGCTATCACTTTATTAGATAATTAGTTAAAGACATGAAGGTACTATTGTAAAAGGTTGATACAGATGAGAATGTTATTGATACATTAATGAAGGTTGTGAGTATTAATAAGTTTTATTAGTGAAAAATATTAATGGGCATAGATTCCTTTAATTACTAAAATTATGAACCTATGATCCCCTATGGAAATTATTCAACAAGTGGACAAATGTTTGAAATTTATTGTATACTTTTCCTCTAGATTGTAAATCCCATGTTTTATATAGTACATTTAGGTGTGTTTTATTTTTGTTTTAGCCCAAATTTTATATAACACATGGTTTTGCTACCCATTTTATTTTAATACTAATTTTATAGTTTCCTATTGATGTGATTATAAATATCATCCATGCATTAGGGTAAATCAAAACTTCAAAAATATATTATTGTATTGTAAACAATTGAGTTAATGCAACAAAGAATAATTTATTGTGCTAGGTTTTTTCCCAAAAGGGTTTTCCCAAGTGAAAATATTTTGTATCTTTTATATGTTTCATTTATATTTCTATTATATTTTGTTAACATTTCTTCTCTCGTATTAGTTTATTCATTAATTTTTATTCAGTAAATCCTTTAAATGAAATTAAGAAGATATGTAATAATGAGGATCTATTTGAACATATCTAAGTTGGATCATTATTAGAGGTAATTATTTAAAAGGTATTTTTAAAGCCTTGGAAAGTAAAATCATTGGAAGAATGGGTGCTCAAAAATAAGAGGGAAATATCTATTTTTAAAAAAATATTACCTTCCAAAATGATGTTTTTTGGTAAGATTCATGGACAAAGGAAAGAAAGATGAGATTTTTAATAAATTGTCCTAGAATATTGAGGATATAAATATTGAAGTTCAATCTTGGAAATAAAAATTTCATGATGAAACACTTGATAAAAAGGTTATAGAATTATGGGTGATATTTTAAGCTTTACCTATCTAATATTAGAATTTGGAGATATTCAAGGAAATAGAAAACTCCTTGGAAAGGTTATGTGTAGTTGATACCAAAACCAAAAATAAGATGTATGAAATTTATACAAGGATAAAGGCATCTGTTGATATAAATATTCCTCTATTAAAATATATCTCACTTAATGTTCATGGGAAAGAGTTTGTTTAGAATATAAAATATGAAAGCCCTATGAGAAGATGTTATTTATGTTTTTCATTTAGACATTTAAAAAATCAATGTAATAAGGGGGTTAGAATATTTAAATTGATATTTTATAATTGATGGATATAGGGGATATATATAATTTGATAATAAATATAAAATTTCAAAGCAAAATTCAAGGTAAAGTATGGCAAAAAAGGACTTGAAAAATGAGTTTAACTAAGAAGAGGGTCCACATAAGGAGGAGAAAAAATTAAATAGAATATTACAAACTTAGGACAATAAGTATAAATGAATCAAAGAGGAGGAGAATGATAAGATGATTTGGAATGAGGAAGGGAGGGAGGAAAATAATATTGATAAGGCCTATAGTTTGAAGGAAGAATTAGTTGTAGAAGATGGAAGAGGAATTTTGGAATGAGAATTGAGAATAGAGAGGTGAAATTGGGAAGAGGGGAAAAAAATATGAGATGTTATATAATAAATAATTGCATAAGAATGAGTTATGAAATATTATTGAGAAAGGTGGGTGATGGCTTGGTATGGGGAAGAGGAGATAGGATTTAAATATAAGAGGATAGAGGACAGGGAAGATAGGGAGGGGAGAAGTGAAAATAAAATTTCAAGAAAGGAAAATATGGAATGGAAATATTATTGGAAATGATGGAAAGAGGGGAGGGATTTGATGATGGATTAAATAAAAAAGGGGGAAGGAAAATAAGATGGAAGCAATGGGTGGAGCATCAAAATATGAAAATATTAGAAATAGGGTTTAACATTATCAAATTTTTAGTCCATATCTTTTTATTTTAAATAAAATGGGAAGAGGAAGAAACATTGATCTTGAGAAAATCCATGAAAACTCATGGAAAGAGGTAGGATCTAGGGTGCAACAAACATTTAAATATATGTACACTCGAAGGAGGTGAAAAGTCCATGCTTTACTAATTTACGATATTTTATGTTTATGGGTTAATTAACCCTTAAAATAATTTTATATTTGGTGCTTTATAGTATTAGGATAGGTTTAGAAATTAAAATAAAATGTAAGGGATGATGCAAATGAGTGGAAGAGGAAGAAATTAAAAGATTTTGTTAGGTCTAGGAAAAAGTATTTTTTTTTATCCAAAGAATGTGATTGGTAAAATTACTTTAATTTAGATAAAAGGAAGGGGTTTTATCCTTTTATAACATTTTTTTGACAAATGTAATTGGAAGTCATTAGAAGCATGCATCAGGTTTTTATTGGTTTTGGAACAATTTTAAATGTTGTGGACTAAAAAAATGAAACATGATGATGTTTTGGATAATTATGAAAGTAAATTAATATTTTTGAAATGGTTGCCTTGAAGGAGGGGCTATATATAAGGTATTTTGTGTTGATATCTTGAAACATAATGTTACACCACATAAGAGGTAAACTCTAAAATGACCAATCATCTAAAATAATATCAAGCCTTTATTCCAATCATATTTTTCCTCTTATTGGTTGGACAATTAAATTTTTTTTATTATGAATGGATTTTATAACATGTTTATATCTCTCTACCAGTCAAAATCCAATGCCAAAATTGGTCTATAATGATAATTTCATTCCAAACTTATCTAGTTTTTTACCCTATTTTGGATTAATGTTAACCCTTAATATTATAGAAACTATTATAATAATTCATATTGTAATGTACAAACATTAAGAATAAACTTTAATGTAGGAGATTTCAACTAATTTGACACTCTAACTTACTAAATACAAAAAGTAACAGTGTTGACATAAAATCTGTTAATACATATAATTACGAGGTTCAAGATGATTTCAGTTAAAGCTAATGTTTGTAGAGGTTAGTAGTAAGGTTTATATTTTTATTTAATATTTGAATTCATTATCCATTAATTCACATACACAATGAATAAATATCCCTACTCTATATATTTTTATTCATGTATATAAATATAAAAAAGTTGTTGCATTTTGCAGATCTCTTTGCTCTATATCTCCACACTCTTTATTACAATATCTCATCATCTCTTTCTATACTCCATCTTATTCCTCTTATTAGTCTCTCTTTTTCTTATGTTATTTTATTTAATTATCTTCTTTTCCACACTATTTAACATCATTATATAACCTTTAAAATACAAAGGTTACATCTCTTCACTAATAGTTACTTTTGGTGACCATTAGTTTATACTTATTTACCTTTTTAACTATCAATTACAAGATATTTACATATAAACCATAGTATATATGAATTTTAATTATATAAACTATTACATATTCTTCATTCAAGTGTTTAAAACATGTTTTCAAGATTTATATGATACTAAATTTCTATTGTCGTATGATTGTAACAACTGCAGTTTACTATGGTATGATTTTAACCTCTATAGTGTATATTTCAGCTATTATAATTATATTGAATAATATTACCATCATTTACTTGTCCTTTATAAAATTTTCTCATCCTCGAGACATATTTGAAGAATCCTAATAAGAACAAAAAAACACGTCTAATTTTTACTTCTATGCAAAAATGATACAATTTTTTTACTATGGAATGGTAACACGATCAATAGCCAAAAACTTATACATATATCATAAGATACCACAAAATATGTGTTCTACTCACTTGGGTTGATTTATAAGATAGTGTTACCCCTTATAAAAAGAAAACTTCTTCTGTTATGGTTATTTTGAAAGCTCTGAATTAAATATATTGATGTTATACATGCTCATGATGTTAATTGTGTTCTCCAATCTTGTCAAAAGTTATCATAGTACTTATGTTTTGAAAATACAGTTCCTTAAAGACCTTTTTCCAAAATTGTCACTCTTATAATTTTTGGAAAAGAATTATACTATATGGTGACTCTATTGAATTATCTAGAAGATATAACAAACATTTAGAAGGCCTTACAAATCTCTGCAAATGGCTACTACTTTTTTCTATTTACATATTACATTTATTGTCACTATAACATGTGTGAGGATTTTATAACTTTATGAATAATCCAACCACTATTTACCCCCATTTTGAAACATTGTGTCATCCTTGAGACTTACCACATGAAGCTACCATTTACTAGTTTTCAACTTATTAGGAAACCCATATATTTTAATTTTATTTTATTTTTTATTTTTCTCTTTTCTTTGTTTTTTTTTTTTTTCAAAATTATTTTAAATTTTTCTCATTTTTTTCAAAATTGTTTTGAAATTTTCCATTTTTTTCTAAAATTGTCTTGATTTTTTTTAAACTTTTCTACATTTTTTTCTGGTTCTAATGTGTTATATGCTTTTAATCTAGTACCAACAACTCTATTATTTTCCTTTCTCAAATTTTCTTCCTAATATTCTCATGTTTTTTAGATATTTTATTTTTCATCTAACAAAATATTCTCTTCTTTGACTTCTTATGTCTGGTATACATACTTATTTTTATCTCTCCATGGTTATAGTAACTCTTTGTCACTTTCTTGTACCTCTATCTTAAGGTATCTTTAATTTATTCATTATGCAGGCTCCTTGAATTCCTTATTTGTACTACAATATTGTGACATCTTGCCTAGCTCTTCCAAACTTACACCATCATTTGGAAATACCCTATGCATTCATGATAAATATTCCTATAAGTATTCTATATCACTATCTTTCATAATATCCACACATTAATCTCCTATTCTAATGTAGATTGATTTCTTCTTTTGGGGTGATGGTATCTCCCCTGGCTTATCGATATCTACGGTGGATATGGGAACCCTCTTTATGTGGAATAAATTTTGAACTCTTTTATTAGTTTTTATATATATCCATGATGCGTTATCTACCTTTAAGTTTGACTTGGGTTCTTCACTCTCAACTCTAATTTGGTCATAGTTGTATGTTTCATAGTCTTTATTTAAGTTAGGATATTTTATAATTGAATTTATACCAAAAATATCCTCTTGGTCACTTCTATCTTAGTCATCCCATTATGTTATGGTTTATTTGGAAGACATAGCCCTTTCTAAGGGTAAGTGGGTTATCTACCCCTTTTTAAGGGTAAGTGGGTTATCACTCCATTTCCTTCCATTATGATTTATTTACTTTTTGAGTCTAATATCCCATTATAGATTTAGGAAAATTGGATATGGTGCATTATTTCATATATTTCCATGACTTCAAAATCAATAATTTTCTTAACCCCCATGAAATCTATTTCCATGCATATGAATATACCAATGAAAGATATCAAGGTCCCATTTAATAGATAAATGACACATGTTATTGCATGTAATGGTGGTTTTCCTAAATTTTCCAAAGAACTCCATGAAATTATGTTGATGTCCTCTCCTAAATCCAATAATTCATTTTTAAAACCCTTCCCATTTACTTTCACATCCAAAAAAATATTTGTATTATTTCATTTGTGGGTTGTTTTTTAAACATTTTTATTTTTTAGGTTTACATTTTTATTTACTCATTGTATCCCCTTCCATTTTTATTTATTTTTTATTCTTCATATGAATCCATAAATAACTTTCATAGTATTTTACTTTTTAGTAACTCTTCCCAATCCTACAACACTTATTTGTGTTTATGTAGTCCTTAGACATTGCATTTTCCATTGGTGGCCTTATTTCTTCCTATTCATTATCATCTTGAGCATCATGGGGTTTTGGTCTATGTATTTCACTACATCTTAGCATCATTTCCTAGGACAATGGTACCCTTTTAGATGATGTGTGATTTTGATAGGTATCATTCCTACAAGATATTCTAAGTTCATTCCATCAATTCTATAGTTTCCTTAGTTGTTGGGAAATTTAATGAATAATGTGTGCCCTTTCTTGGAAAAATCTAAAATGTATATGATTTCCATCCATATTGTTTATTACAATGTGCCCATTACTATCGTATTTAAAACAAGTGAACATATCCATGTCTTGGTTATAGCCCTTTCCTCCTTTATATCCTCCTACATATTCACCTCTATTATCTATAAAATATCCTCTAAAGTGTTTTTCTTGGTTTCCTCTCTTGTACCAACTTGATACCCATTATAATATTTAGTTTTTGGACCTTGTAGTCCCACACTTGGATATGTTGGAGGTGGTATCTGATACTACATTTTAGTTTGTGTTGTATTTTTGAGTTACTCCCTTTAAGGAGGTGTTTCAAGTATCCTCACCCAATTGATGCAATGGAAACAGTCCTAAGTTATGGGTGGCCTAAAAAGTGAAGTGAATCTCTAGAGATGGTTGGTTCTTTTCATGCTACACCTAAGACTAACACTACACCTACTCAACTACAAATAAAATGGAGAGTGAAACTGAACATGAAAGTACAAATGGGTGATGCACCAAATGTCTTGACCACTACCACTCATTTAAAAGTTCACAAGTGAAAAATAGGACTGAATTAACACTACACAACTCCTAATAATATCTTATTTCATTAGTATTTTTTAAAGAGGCTAAGATTCAATGCATAACTAAGAGGGAGGAAGGTCTCCACTAGTAGTTAAAGCATAAATTAGATATGGAACTAAATAAACATGAAAAAATGACTCCAATTTCATATACATGATAAAATAGGACAAAAAACCATGGATAATTGAATCATCACTTGATAAGATCAAACATTCATGAAAACACAGTCATATAATAAGGCAAGAATCAATCTCTTATTGCTTCAAAAGGCTTAAAAAGGAGTAGGGATTCACCATACTCATGTGGAAGATGATTTAAAATCCATTTAAGGCCAAATATATAGAATCATGGAGAGGGAGCTAGAAAGAGGATGTAAGAAGATTCCATGTTAATTGTCATCATCATCAAATCAATTACAAAGCAAAAAAAGGTGAAGAAATAATCCAATCATTCATCTACAACATGTTTTAGCTTATTTTGATGATGACCTTATGAGAATTGGCATAGAAGTATCTCTTCATATCCCATGACTCATATTCTCTCTCTTGAAATTACCCTTTCTTGATTGAGAATTTACAAGTTAAGGTTTTGATGAGCAATCCAAATCTTGACACATGGCCTACTTAATCACTTGAGCATCCTTCTACACCATTATTAGCAATTGAAATTCATTTATAACACTGGTGAAAGTGAGACTTAATCTTACACCTCATCATACTATTATCCTTGTCTTTAGAACCTACAACTTCATGTCAAAACTTGTTTGATCCAAAGAATGTGATGGATGCAAGCTTATCTCTCATACAAGGTTTGGTCTTGTGATTGAAGATTGTCACAACCACCTATCCCCCTCATAGATGTCTTGTATAAGGTCATGGAATCTCTATTAATATTGTAATCCATCTTCAAGAACTGATGTGCAGGTATATTAGGTCTCTTAATGTGTTCAATAGCATGCTTAACTTAAGATAATGTTTCCATGAGGGCACTTGGCTGAGAATAACTTTTGAGACCTCTCTCTAAGATTATTAGAGGAAATAATGAGGATTATCAATCCATTTAATCCCCACTACATATAATAATTCATTATATAATGTGAAAATACTTTGAGACAAACTTGAGAAAGTTTATATAGATTTGTAATCCATCTTGAAGAGCTCTCATCACTTTTAATCTAGTAGACTACTTATACAACTAACCCTCTAACATTGCCTAAAACCATTGAAATAGTATTGTACATGAATTTAGGAGTTATAAAATAATAATATGAGAAGTTAACAAGGTGTTATGAATCTTCTTGTTGTCATTGATGACCTTAAGAAGGTTTATAAACTCAATCTTCTAAACAAATAAGGAAGATCTTCACCTAGGCTTAATTTAGTTACTTGTAGCCTATCTTAGCACCATGGACATATATTATATGAATTATAATGGAAAATTAGACCTATTCCCATGCTTGGGAAGCCTTTCCAATTGGTCAATAATACCTCAATCATTAAAACACCTATAAACAAGCCTGAATATGTGGTCTTTCAGGCATTTTCTTATGCCTTTTACTCCACACATGCAAATTATTTCTCCAATAGGTGCCTATAATATGTCAATATGTCATATAGTGTTTTAAAATATTTTTAAGTTAATTATAATCATTTAAACCAACATTCTCTTTCATCGAGCTCCTTGAGGGCAAAGTAGGCAGTTTTGGGTCTCTATCTTGTTAACGATGATTCATAAAGTATAGGCCCTAAAATTATCAACTAATGCCACAAATTTTAACTATAAAAACCTTATAATTACCCCATAATTTAATTTTATCCCATTTATCTACTCATTTGACTTCCCACATAATAAATTTCACCTTTTCTAACTTGCAAGCCTGTAGGTGCCTACTCGAGATGACTTTTTTGATCAAAAACCCTTTTTCATGCTTGTTTTTAGTTATAAATGTTTATCTTGTGTATAATATATACCATATAAGTACTATATACTTATTTTATCATTTTAATCTTTAAATAGCCTCCAAACTTAGTCTGCCCATGCGTATGGTTTATGGGTAGTTTAGTAATCTTGACCCTAATGGCCATTTTTTGATGTTTTCATCTCATTTCAATTATTATATTCACTCATAAAATATTAAATAATTTTCATCATACCTTAAAATAATTTAAAAACTTCAATATTCACTCAAAAATTAAAACCTTTCTTCATAATTGGTGAAAAACTATACCTTGTTATAGTTACTCTTTTTAGTAATTGGTTGTGTACAATTGTATGCATTCTATTTTTCAAAATATCATGTCTATAGATTTTATGATATTAATAAAAGTGTGAATATATGTTTGGACCATGAACATACTTCAAAAAAACTTTAGTATTCTCAATAATGAGGCAATCCTATCATCTAACCTTCATCTATGCTTATATGGGTTTAAAACTAGTAAGGCTTTTTGAGGGCCATTCATAGAACTAGGGGTTCTAATTATATATACATCACCATTAATATATTGAATACAAACTAATTTATTGTTTATTACAATAATAATTAATATTCAAAACCTTGAGCTCAGACCAAAATTACCATTTCAACTCATATTCATTCTTGGAACATTGATCTTGATCTCTCCTCACTTGCTTACAAAAAATCTTATAGGGGATTGGTGGATAATTAAAACTATTAGACTAGTTTTGGATTTTTATTATTAGTATAATCATCCCAAAAAATTAATTGAGGACTTAATTTTATGTTTTTAGTTCTATACCTTACTCTTTCACATTTAGAGCCTAGTTGAAGAACCTTGGATCAATGACCCTCATCTCATTCCACTCGCAGCTTCTTACCAATGTTGATTGTATAAGATTTACCCACTTGAATGATGATTTATTAAGATAATATATATCATTTATAGTTATATTAAACTGATCCCATTATTGGTTTCTTAAGGATTGGACTTAATGGTAATGTTGTCCTTGTAGGTCTCTATAGGCCTAATACCTTCTCCATAATATCTTGGCCTTCATCACATGGTTTTTTATCATGGAAAGGGAATAATAACTCTATAAATATTCATAAATTTTATCTACATCCTATATGACCTTTCAAACCTCCATCTCAACTCCAAAATTTCATTTTCCCTTCATGGACTTACTCATAAACTTGATGTAGTCAAGCTGGGCATGTATGCATACATTGTTTTCTTATAGTTTTTTGCCCTTTAAGAATTATTAAATAACCTATTACAATATTTTAAATGTATATAAATTATTTAGGGTCTCTATTTAATTCCTTTAAAGGGACAAGCTAGCTTCAAACCTCAAACATTATGTCATTTAAGCTTGCATAGTCCACTAACAAGCTGGTCAAGGAGGACTGTAGGTGATCCTTATCCTATGGAAGCCTTGTATGGACTTGAGTAATATTTATATAAATTTTAGAAATTATTATTAACCTAGGAAAATACTCCATTAACTTGGTCATTCTCTTTTATCACTTCAAGTTCATATCAAACAGTAATAAACCCTCCTTATTTAGGCTTATTGACACCTTCTTCATGTTAGCGTGAAGTTTAACTCTTTGTAGACCTTAGAGTGATTCTAAATGACTATTTATAGTTTTAATAAGGTGTGAAAATTTTTTGATAACTTACCAATGGACTCCCAAATGCATTTTCCCCCTCTATAGGCATCAAACCCTTTGTAATTAAGTCTGCAACCTATTTAATATGGATATTTTTTTCCCATTCAATTCATGTATAAGTCAAATGGATGTTAGGAGATGGTGTGATAGGACTGGTAATATCTTTAAAGAACTCACACAACCCTTATATGGCAACAATGAGCTCATAAGTTCCTATAAATTGAGAAAATTGAGCCTATAGGGTTTTGAAGGGGTTTAAGAGCAACTAGTCTTCTTAGGGATGATTCATAAAGCACAGGCCCTTAAAATCTAAACTCATGCTATATATTAGAATGGAATATGGATACCCTCCTTCCCCTAATACAATTTGACCCATCACTCTCTCTCCTCCATGAAACAAGTTTATGAAATGGCTTTATTGAATGTGTAAGTGACCTGATGGAGACATCAAGTAATTTGCCTTAGATAGGGTTGAAAATTATTTTTGAACATGATTTTAGATTTATAAAGGCTTTAATAACTTATATTGGGCCTCATTCAACTTAGACCTGTGTCATCACCTAAAAATTGGCATTATTCTTCCTTGACAATCTATATAATACTTTTATAACAACCACATTCACGTTGAAATTGATTCAAAAGACTTGTACAAGTGTGTGCAAATTTACTAACCACCTTTTGACCTTAGGTTTACACTACCATGCTTGAATCATGTTGGCCTCCAACAAGGATTTGCATTAGGCATGCCTTATATAAGTATAAAACAAATGGAAACACTTTACCTTAACTTTTGTAAATACCTTATTTTCTCCAGAATTACCTTAACTTCTCCAAAAACTTGAAATGGCAATGTTCCCATCTTACCAAATTTTCTTCTTGATCTAATTTCTCATAATATAACACCTTAGTATTCTGAGAGATCACCAATCAACATTTATACCATGTATGAAATATACCTTAACTTCTCCAAAACAACCTTAAAGTCATCTAAATTGTTTATAAAAGACCTCATTTGAAAGGTAAATTGATGTAAGATCAAGTTTTGGATTATAAGAGTTGAATTTTAGCCTAGGAATCCAAGTTATTAACATTTTTTATGACTCATAAGGGTTGGTTAGCCTTCTAAACATCTATACCAGTAGCATTGGTAGTCCATTGGGCTATGGAGTAACTATATATTGAGCAACAAACATGATTTGGACCTTGAAAACTAACTACAAGCCTTTATAACAATTGCAACAACTAAAGATATCTTTTCAAACACACAACAAACAAGATGCACACAACAAGACATCACACTATGTCAAGAGGCATTTAGGGAAAAAAGAGAATCACATAACTTAGTAATGTGCTAGAATCACTTGAAGAAATTAAAAGACTAAAATGTATCTTAGGTGTTCAAAGAGTAAATAATATGTAGATTAGTCACTTGTTAATCCAAATGGGAAAACATCAAGCATAAAAATACACTAGGACTAAACACTCTTGCCTAAGAACTAGGGAGAGCATAACATAATAAGCAAGATCACAAAATAGAGATGAAGATAATACAAATTTATTCCCTTTTTAATTTAAGTTGACGCTTACTTATTGGCATAAAGATGTTTGTGCTCAACCTATGATGATTTGAATCTTATATCAATGCTCTTCTATGGTGGTAGCATCTCTCCAATAGTCACTTGTGGTTTGGTGTGAATCTTAGCATAAATTGGGCATTATAACACTACTCTCAAAGGTTTCAAGAAGATATTCCAATAGAATAACCTTACACACAAAATCTTGTTGGCATATAGTGTGAGAACTTATATTTATAGCTCAAAGAACTAACTCTAACCCTAGGGAGGTTAGGTTAAATTCTAACTTGGGTTGAGTCTAAATTAACCTAAGTTGAGTCATTCTAACTTTGGGTTGGGTTAAGGCACTCATGAAATCTTGACACCTTAGTTTTATATATTTTTGAGGCATGACAACTAACTTTAGATGTTTATGAGGTGTGACTCATATTTTTGAATATTTAGGACATAATAAATCACTTTATTAGCTCTTTTGACCTTTTGACTTCATATTTGGATAAAAATTCCTTTTCTAGAAAATGAAATTCACTAATTT
Source organism: Torreya grandis (assembly GCA_037957365.1). Lineage (NCBI taxonomy): Eukaryota > Viridiplantae > Streptophyta > Pinopsida > Cupressales > Taxaceae > Torreya > Torreya grandis. The sequence continues at coordinate 2,522,716 of JARHVA010002215.1, read as the reverse complement.
GATTTAGAATTTTTGTTTAAGCAAATTAATTAGGATTTGTAATGTAATTAGTCTTGCTTAGAGCTTTTAGGATTTTAGAAATTGTTTTAAATGTTTTGAATTAATAACTTGATAGGTTAAAAGTGTCAAATTACTAGCTCATTATTTGAATAGGGTTAGAATTGAACTAGATTAGTGATGCATATAGGGAATACACCAAATGAGCTAGCCTCATCACATTTTTGGGTAATTAAATCCATTATATTAATGGATTTGGGAAATTTAGGTGGTTTTTAGACTTAAAATATGTTATCTACTAAAAAATAAATTGAATCCTAGTTTAGGCATGAAAGTGGCCAAAATTAAGTGTCTATAGTTTTCCCTTATTTGATAAGGCATTGAAATACATAGGCATAGTAATGTTTTTTTAAAGAATAAAAAAGTTGTTAATCTGAATGGTTCATGCCCCAAAAGATGATTGATAAGCCCTAGATGCCCCTTTGAAGGAGCAGGCAATAGAATAGAATTATCAAACATTCCCTTAAAATGAAGAAAATGACATGATCTAGATGTTAATGGGGGTGGGATTATTGAATTGCCTAAAGGTAGTTACAAATAGTAATAAAAGTAGAGTCAATGATTTGCCCAAAGGTGGTTATAATCAGTAACAAGTGGTGTGACACTAGTTTTCCCAAATGTGGTTATAAGCAATGGCATAGATAGATGCCTTAGTAGGGCATTGAAATAGATATTGATTTGACTAAATGTGGTTATAAACAGTATTAAAATTGGATATAATGATTTTCCTAAATACGGTTATAATCAGTAACAAAATCAGAAACATAGATTTTCCTAAAGACAATTATAATCAATAATAAAACAAGAAACACTAATTTGCCCAAAGGCAGTTATAATCAAGAATGAAAAGTGAGAAAAAATTGATTTTCCCAAAGGTGATTATATTCAAGAATGGAGATATTTACCTCAAAAACAAGGGTGGAATGGGTAAAAATAATGATTTGCCCATAGGCAATTATAATCATTATCATGGGACACAAAAATAATGATTTACCCATAGGTGATTATAATCATTAAATTGGTCAAAAATAAAATTTTCCACAATGGGGAAAATTAAAAAGGATAGCTTATGCAAAAAATTCCATAAAATGGATTTATGATGAGCTAGAAAAGGATGACAACACATTTTTAGCATAAATATGAGTTCAAATATGCATGTTCAAACAAACACGGGATATAAGTTGATAAATTATGTGTTAAATGGGCCTCAAGGGAGGCCCTCAAATAAGATCTAGATTATGAGATGCTTCATTGGTTATCAATTTATTAAGTTGTATGACTTATATGGATGTTTATTCAAAGATGCTCATCTACATAAACACATAAGAAATCATTTTTGCTCTTTTTTTATTACTCAAGGATTTAGGCATGCGTTTGGTTATTTGGTTGAGCTTTGATATATTAGAAAGATGTTGCCATTGCATTTCTAGATAAACTCCATGTGCCAATTTTTGAGTTAGCTTGTGATATTATGCATGATAGTTATGGATAATTAAAATAGCCAATGTATACCCTAAACATGGAAAACTTAATTTAAATGTAAATATAAACAACCTAGGAATAAGATATGGATAATTAGATCCTAAGTATAAATATAACAAATAAATCAAGTAAATAATAAATACAAAAATTCACAACTGAATTACATGATATGTTTAATCAAGACTGAAGTGTAAAAAAAATGTAATAATCTTATGGAAATTAAATAACAATAAAAGGCCAAAAACAAACAAATAAAAAACCAAACAAAAAGAGAAAAATAAAATAACTAGACAAATAAAAATAAACAAAATAAAACACATACAATAATAAAAACAAAAGACCAACAAATAATTAAATAAACAAAAACAAAAAAATAAAACACTAATAAAAAATAAACATGATACAAACAAATAAAACAAGAGACGAATAAAGTGAGCAAAACAATAAAAAATAATTAAACAATTCAAAGCAAAGAAAAATGCAGTAAACAAACTACTCTAAACACATAAAAATAAACTAAGCTAAACAAACAAAAATACACAAACAATGGTTAATCATAATGTTAGCGCAAACATAATAAAAAATCATTTGTGCGTGTGTAACAAAGGTTTTACTCTTGGTAATAAGTTGACCCCTAAGCTAGGTAGTAATGACACATGTAAAACAACACAAGAACAAAATATTAGCAGTTGCCCCTAGGTTATAGGGAAACAATGACACAAATAGATAAAAACATTGCCCTGGGTTATAGGAGACAATAAAACAAACAAATAAAATGAGGGGAATAGAATAAAAGGAAGGGGTAATTGAGTTGAATATAGATGCACTAGGCAAATGGATGCTACCTACATAGTTTCATGGACACAAGAACTAATGTGAACTTTAAGCCAAATGTAGTTCTCCCAGGATATAGGATAGAATAAAATGGATGGTAAGAAAACCTGATTGACTTGTAGAATAAAATAGGAATGATATTTCAAAATGGTGAGAGTCTGAGAAAAGAGGGATGACATTTCACAATCATGAAAACATCAACACAAACAAAGTGTGTAAGTGTGAGAGTATGGTTTAGGTTAAAGCCACACTAAAAATCAAGAGATGAGTATCCAATATAATGAAATTAATTGGAAATTTATAGTGTCTAATGCATCTAAGGCTTGGAATGAGAATGATATTTCAAAATGGTGAGAGCATAAGATTAAGGTGCTCATAAAATGGTAAGAGCATTTAAATGGAGATCACTTGCAAACTTGTGAGAGAATAAGATGAAGGTGCTTGAAAAATGTCAAGATAATTCAAATGGAAATCACTCATAAAATGGTGAGAGCATAAGAAAAGATAAGTGGTCATTAGTGTATCAAAATTAAATACATAATGCTCACCACATGAAATCACAAAAAGGTGAGAGTGTAAAACTTAAGGACAATAAGGATGGGGAAACTAAATGACAAGTGGTTACACATGAAATAGTTAGGAGTCCCAAAATATTTAAGTCAAATAAGTGGTAAAAAATAAATGAAGGTACGATCGAGCTAACTCAAGATACCCCATGTATTTAGGTGTTGCCTACATAGTTTGTGGGACCTCAGGCTAATGTAGTTCTCCTAAAAATGCAAGTAAAAATACCAAGGTGGTCTTGAAATGAAACTAAGTATATTAAATGGCCCATCCCATAAAATTTTGACTTCATATCTCACGTAGAAATTTTAAGCAATTTTTTAGGATTTTGTGATTTTTTAGATCTTTTACAAATGTTTAGGGTTTTAAAACTATTACAAATGTTTTTGGAATTTTTTAGGCATCTAAAATCAATCATGAATTATGAGATATAGAGTATTCCAAATTTCAAAATGGTGAGAGCATGGCTTAGGTTTCTCATAAAATGGTGAGAGCATTCAAACTTAAATGTCTCTCAAAATGGTGAGAGCATGGCAAAGAGGGTGGCTAGGCTGACCTCAATGTGAATCAAGCACTACCTACCTAGTCCCACAAGATCTCAATTAATTATAGTTTTGCCTACAAAAAATGCATCCAATTAAGTACCATCAAGTTTAGGTAAAAGGAAAATGGCAAGGCAAATGATAACAGTAATGGAAAGGTGATACGAAAATGAATGGTAAAGGTGTTTCTCCTACTTTTCCCATAGGCAGTTATAATTAGTAGTACAATGTTAAGAATAAGTGATTAATTATGCAATAAAATATAACATGGAATTCATTCCTTATAATCAAAGTAGTAGAGACATGAAATAAAATTTAGATCTAATAAAATACACATATAACACTGATATAACATGGTTCACCCAATGTGGGCTACATCCACCAAGAAGTTCTCAATAATATTATAAACAAAAGTAAAATACAACTCTCAATAAGAACCTCTTATAGAGATAACTTTCTCCAACCTAAATTCACACCAAAAATCTTGAGATGATAAGCTATACCTCAAACCCGATCATATCGACTGAAGAGAGAATTATATAGCTCAAAAATGAGATACAAAATGCAATGAATAATGTGTTTTCATTCACCCCTATTTATACTTTTCAAAATCCCTTGAAAAATGCACCATAACCATAGAGATAACCATATCCCCATAAAATAAGGCAAAAAATAAGGGAGGTTTCAACCACATAATCCCCTGATTCTACACCTTTAAATCATACCCACTTCCCAAAAATGTGCCACAAATAGGAGAAGTGGTTAAAATTCATCCCATCATCATAAAAGGTAAATATTTCATGTTAAAAATGTCCCAGTAACTTTATTTTTACCTTAGGGTTGAAATTGACTCCATATTCAATAATCTCCCACTTGGAGTTCATTTCCCCTTGAACAAAATTTAACACTCCTCCATGATCTTCATGAATACCAACCAAATCTAAACATAACCTCAACTTCTCTAATGTGACTACTTTGGTCATCATATCTATAGGATTGTAACTTGTATGCATATTCTCTAGCTTCACCATGTTTTCCTCTAAATTTGTCTTGATGAAATGATACCACAACTGTATGTGCTTCATCCTTGAGTGGAAAGCAGAGTTCATAGCTAAATGTATAACACTTTGACTATCACTATGTAATCCCCCAACTTCTTGCTTATACCCCAACTCATTAATTAATTATTGTAACCAAATAATCTCATTACTAGCATATGTAGTAATAACATACTCAGCCTCTATGGTTGATAAAGCCACAAACTTCTGTATCCAATAAATCCAACTAACCATTATATCATCAGTAGTAAATACATAACCTATCATACTCCTCCTGCTATCAACATCCCTAGCCATATCCAAGTCCACATAACCATGCAAAGTGGTGTTCAATCCACTAAATCATAATGTTATACCCATGGTTCTTCTCAAATATCAAATAATCCACTACACTACTTGTCAGTGCTCATAACTTGGATTACTCATATAGCTACTTACTACTCCCACTACATGGGCAATATCTGGCCTAGTAAAAACCATAGCATACATCAAGCTACCAACCACTAATGAGTAATATACCTTGGACATCTTTGAATTTTTTTCTTCTATCTTGGGATACTATTTCTTTGATAATCTAAAATGGCCTACCAAAGGAGTCCCAACTAGCTTAGCATCCTACATACTAAACCTCTCCAAAACTTTCTTCACATACTCTTACTAGGATAAGATCAACTTCCTCTCCTTCATATCCTATGTTATCCTCATACAAAGGATTTGCTTTGTTTCACCCAAATCCTTCATAAAAAAAGAATCACTAAGCTACTTCTTGATTACTTGAATCTATTATCATCTACATACAAGCATAGGATAATATAATTACCATCCTCAAATCTCTTGACATACACACAATGGTCATAATGACACCTGGAGTAACCCTATTCCAACATAAAACTATCTAACTTCTTATACCATTGTCATGGAGATTGTTTCAGGCCATACAAGCTCTTATTTAGTCTACACACCAATTTATCCTTTCCTTAACCTCATAATCTTGTGGCTAATCCATATATAATTCTACCTCCAAGTCGCCATGAAGGAATGTAGTATTCACATCTAATTGTTTTAAGTGCAAATCCTCTACTGCAACTATACCAAGCATAGTTATAATATAAGTCATCTTAAAAATAAGAGAAAAAATCTTATCAAAATCAATACTTTTCTTCTGTGTAAACCCCTTGACCACCAATCTAGCCTTGTACCTTTTCCTTCCTCCATCTTCTTCTTTGATTTTGTATACCCACTTGTTATGCAATTCTCTCTTTCCCTTAGGTAGCTTCACCAAATCCCACGTTTGGTTCTCCATGAGAGAACTATGTTCCTCTTCCATGGCTTTCTCCCACTTCTCCCTAATATTTACCTACATTCCTTCCTCTAAACATTATGGTTCTCCACTGTCAGTAAGTAACAAATAACCCAAAGATGGGGAAAAATGTTCAAGAGTTTTTCTTACCCTAGAAGGCCTTCTTACTATAGGAGTTTGGGGTTCCTATGTAGGAGGTTCTTGACCTATCTTCTTGGAAACCCTACCATTCGTAATATCATCCAAAACTATGTACTCTTTTTGTTCCTACTCCTACAACTAATCTTTATACATGACTTTTTATTTAAGGACAACATACCTAGACCAAAATATTTTCTTGTCCCTAAGACTCCAAACCCAAAAAACAAAGTCATCCTCACCATAACCAATAAAGGTTCATCTCTTAGACTTACCTTCTAACTTTGTCCTATCTTTCTTGGGAACATGAACTAATGCCTCACATCTAAAGACCCTAAGAAACTAATAATTAACTTTCTTACTAGACTAAGCTTCCTTAGGTATGCCTCCATCCAAAGACATTAAAATTCCTCTGTTAATCATATATACCATTGTGCTAACTACTTCTACCCAAAACATTAGGGACAACCCTACATGAAACCTCATGCTCCTAGAATTCTTCATGATTGTCTTTTTCATCCTCTCTCGCATTCCATTCTCCTATGGTGTCCTTAAAACTATCCTTTGCCTATGAATTCCTTTCTATGAATAATAATCATCAAACATTTTGCTACAATACTCACATCCATTATCTAACCTAAGACATTTCAACTTGAGACCTATTTCATTTTCAACTAAAGCTTTCCATCTTTTTAATGTTTCAAATACATCAAATCTATTTTTAATGCAATAAACCCAAACTTTCCTAGTTGCATCGTCAATAAATATAACATAATAATTTGAACCACTAATAGAAGATACCTGAGCTAGACCCCATACATCCAAGTGAACCAAATCCAACTTATTTTCCTTCTTCATAGGTCCAACCCTCAATAACTTAAATTGCTTCTGCTTCCCATACACATAATCATCATATAAGTATAAATTAGCCTATTTTAATCTAGGCAATTTGTCTTTCAAGATCTCTATGCCCTTTCAGCTCATATGACCAAGCTTATAGTGCCAAAAAGTTGCATCTCCATCTGTAGTAACTAAATTATAGTGATTAACACTACTATTCAAATACAAAGTTCCAATTTTCTTACCACTCACAACCATAAGAGAACCCTTGGTAACTTTCCAAGATTTTATTGTAAACAACACCGAACAACCCTCACTATCCAACTGCCCTATTGATATTAAATTCCACCTTAATTTTGGAACATGTCTGACATCATTTAGTAGCCATGTGTTCCCATTCTACATATTCACCTGAATACAACCTTTCCCTACTATATTGCATGATTCATCATCACCTAGATAAACATGTCCAAAATCTCCTTGAACATAATCAATAAAATGATGCCTATGTAGGGTGGCATGAAAATAAGCCCCTAAATCTAATACCCAGAATTCAATGAGAGTATCCAAGGAAATAATTAAAGCATCTTGACTAACAGTACATGTTGTCATATTTACCTCTTTGGTCTCCTCATGTTTGGTCTTTTTGTCCCAAAATTCCTTCTTTGTGTGTCCACTTTTTTCATAGTGTTAACACACCATCTTGGCTCTAGATTTAGATCTTCTTTGACCCTTTTAATTTCCATGGTTTCCTTTGCTTTTATCCTTTTATCTCCTTCTAGTTTCCACCATCAAATCATTCCCTGAAGATGATTCCCCAGTGCTCTTCCTTCATATTTCCTTGCTAAGAATCACACCTATAACATCCTCAAACTTTAAACTTCCCTTAGTAGGGATGACATTACTCACAACCATAACCAGGCTATCCCAATTATCTGATAAGGAACACAAAATCAATAAATCCTTAAATTCATCTTCAAAATTAATACCAATGGAAGTTAGTTTACTCACAACCATATTAAAATCATTCAAATGATCATCTACAAAACCATTTTCAAATATTTTCATATTAAATAACCTTTTCATCAAAAATATTTTATTAGAGGTAGAGAGTTTTTCATATAACTCCCCTAATTTCTTCATCAAACCAAATGTGGTCATCTCTTCTAAAATATTGAAGGCAACCAAAGATGCAAGGCACAATCATATGGCTCCTAGTGCTTTCCTATCAAGCAAATTCCAATTTGCTTGATTCATACTTAAAGGTTGGCCTATTCTCCCCATCAAAGGGAGATGAAGATCCTTATAAAATAATTAATCCTCCATCTACATCTTCCATAATTTGAAATTCTACCCATTGAATTTTTCAACTCTAGATCTATCATTATCTGCCATAGCTGCCACTTAAGCTAATATCTTTCCCTGTGATTCACCACTTTAGCAAAAACCACTAAAGCTAGCTCTGATACCAGTTTTTAGGAATAAGTGATTAATTATGAAATAAAATATGACATATAATTCATTCCTCAAAATCATATTAGTAGAGACATATGAAATAAAATTCAAATCTAAGCAAATGCACACATAATATCGATATAACGTGGTTCACCCAATGTGGGCTACATCCACCATGAAGCTCTCAATAATATTATAAATAAGAATACAATACAACTCACAACAAGAACCTCTTATAGAGATAAATTTTTCCAACCTGAATTCAGACCAGAATTCTTGAGATGTTAAGCTACACCTCAAACCCGATCACACCAACCAAAGAGAGAATTATAGAGCTAAAAAATGAGATGCAAAATGCAATGAATAATGTGTTACCCCTCACCCTTATTTATAGTTTTAAAAATCCCTTGAAAAATGCACCATAAACATAGAGAAAACCATATTCCCACAAAATAAGTCAAAAAATAAGGGAGGTTTCAACCACATAATCCCTCAATTCTCTCAACACCTTTAAATCATACCCACTTCCCAAAAACATGCCAAAAATAGGGTAAGTGGTTAAAATTTGTCCCACCATTTTAAAAGGTAAATATTTCATGTTAAAATGTCTTGGTAACTTTATTTTTATCTTAGGGTTGAAATGGAATCCATATTCAACATACAAGGTGGGAACATAATAAAAAATGAAGGATGCAATTGCCAAGACCATTGTCATACAACTTTCATTTACTGCCATTCAAATGTTAGATTCTGAAATAACTATTGTAATTGAATCTATCATTAACCACTGAATGTCCCTAAAGTACAAATGAATTAGAACCAAGGCCAAACATGACAAGTGGGGCTAGGTATAGTTATTTAGCGAAGGGTTAAGGGTATGGGAGAAAAGTAAAGGGTATAGTAAAAAGAATAGGCATAATGTGGCATAACTTAGATGATCCTTGTAGACAATAATTTGAATCCCTCGAGCATATAAATGTTTGAGGTGAATTATGTTATTGGTTCATCAAGTTTATATCCTTATGGCGTAGTGAGCCTATATGCTCCATAACTAATAACTATAGTTGGTAATAACTACATTGGGTCCTAACTAGTTTGGTTAGAACTTTCCCTTTTATTGGACTTCATTTTAACAATCCTATGATTCTCTTTTAGTACCAAGTCAACAATCTTGAATTCATGATTATTAACATGCCTATTATATTATCCTTTTAATCAATTATGATAAGCTTAAATATTATTCAAATAAACCAAGTATTTACCATCAAGTATGTCTGGCTCTTTTAAGAAATCCATTATGTAGTCTTCATCGTCATGATGTGTTGTAACAAAATTTAGAGAGAAGGAAACTCAACCTCAATGAGAAGAATGGATTTAGTTCCATAAATAATGGAATAGGGTACAGTTCCTATTAGAGTATGTAATGTGGTATGGTATGCCCATATGGCATTAAATAGATGCAATTTCAAATTATGACCAAGAATATTGACAATCTTGTTCAGAATATTGACAGTGGTTTAATTAAAATCCTCAACTTGGCCATTGCCTTATAAATAGTAAGTAATAGACAAATGTTGTTTGATGTGGTATTAATAACAAAGTGTTTTCACATCTTCTTTATTGAATAATCTACCATTATCAGATATAATGTCAGAGGGGGTGCCATAGTGGCAAATGAGATGGTTGAATATGAACTTGGAAATCTATTTACCAATGATGTAAGTGAAGGGAATGGATTCCAACCACTTAGTGAAGTATTTGGTAGTAGTCAAGATGTATTTATGGACATCTAAAGATGTGGGATTGATTTTATTGATGAGGTCAAGTCTCTGTTGACGCAATGGATTGCACCTAGGGGCAGGATGCCTAGCTCCTGCCCTTCCACATGCAACAATGCAAACTCCCCTCTCGCCTGTGGGACCAGCAAAGCTAGAGGGGAGAGTCTCTAGATAAGGGCTAGCTCCCTCTGATGTATCATTTAGGCCCTAGTTTCTCCTACTCCTAGTAAAAAATGTAAAAAGGGGGGATGAAAAGGGAGAGAGAGATGCTAAAAAAAGAACCTAAACCTAAAAAAAGTAAAAGGTGATACACCAGAAAAGTGTGATCTACTCCGCCTAAACATACACTTTCCACTAAGAACTAGCTCCCATATGCTTCACCTGACATGAGAAAACCTTATGCATCAATGGGTCAGGGGTCTGTGGAGATACAGGGAGGAAATAACTACTACAGGCATTCTAAGACACACTAAAGTAGCCTATCCACTTCACCTATACTCCTCTAGGGATAGTTTTGAAAGACCTATAAAAGGAAACTCAAAATTGCACCAAACATGCTGAAATCATTCTACAAAAGCATTAAGGAAATGACTTAACATAGAATCAAGGCATAGACACATACTAAAGATGCAAGACTCAAAATGGAGGAAAAAATGCTATGTTTTGATTCAAGGTAAAATCTGGCAGCTCTGCCTTACAAGCCCGAGATATTTTTGGGTAGAGTTTTGCCTTAAGGCTGAGAGTCCATTCCCTTCTCGAATGAGAAGTTTATAATTTATAGAAAGAGGAAGAGAAACTTGGCACTTCCTAGGAAATATTTTGATGCTCTTTTCTGCCAGTGGCCCATGTGCATTCTAAATCTTGGGAAGAGGGAACCACTGTTACTGATGTCATCCTTCAAAAAAGGCCTACTAGAACCATGCAGTACAATCACCAAAATTGACTTTAGTGTTTAAACATTAATGCAAAAACATGGCCATGCCTCTTTTCTAAAAATAGACTATAGTTTGTCCCCTCATCAATGCCAACTAGAGAAAATAGGCTGCACCACTCATCTGGTAATAACTTGCCTTCCCCTTGCCACTTGGATGCTTTGTCTTTTCTGCTCCTTATCTTCTTCCTACTCTTTTAGCCCTCGAGGTGATCTTCTAGCTAGTCGCTACATTCCTTGGGCTCTTTCCATGGTTGGCAATCTTTTAATTTAAAGAAAATGGCTATTTCACTATGTTAAATTTGGCATTCACGTGGCCATCACCCAAAAACTAGTTCATCTGCTTAAACTTGATGGCTTTCAAGATGTCACCGTCCTCAGCAAAAGTCATCGGGTCTTTTCTGTGGCTTTTTTGCTTCATGGGCTTTTGTTTTGGGATTTTTCCCATGGACAAAATTCTGCAAGAATTATCTGCTCTTTGTCATTTTCTTTGGGCTCTTTGACTTCCCCCTATGCTGGCGGCCTTTTTGAACTAAGCTTCCCCCCAAATTCCTTCAGGCCTTTTGTCTGAAGGAATTCCTTCAAACAAAAAGTTCAAAAGAATTTAGCCTATCGCTTAAGTCTTTTACCCTTAAATCCCTTTGACTACCCTTTGAAACATTCTCTACCCTCTATAAGGGCTTTTGGACCTTGAGCTACCCTTCAACTTTGGGACACACCCTTGAACTAAGCCATTGAACCAACCCATTAAACCAAAATTGGTTCAACGGTTCAATCACTGCGTGTCGAGCTGATTGAACTAATCTTTTAAACTTGATGAACCAAGCAATTGAACTAATTCATTGAATTAGTTCAATGGTTCAACACTGCACGCTAAGCCCATTGAACCAAGCCTTTTAACCATTCACTTGAATCACTCATTAAACTGATTCAACGATTCAATGCTACGTGCTAAGCCCATTAAACTTTGTTGATTAACCGTCTGATTGAACTGAGTGATTAAACTAAAATGTTTAACTACCCTTTGAACTAATTCAACATTTCAAAGCTATGCACTAATGAATCTACCGATTGCACTTGAACTGATTGAACCAATGAATTGAACCAAGTGCGTTGAACCAATGTTGAATGAACTAAGTGCTGAACTAGTAGATTGAACTAGCTGAAGCATTGAACTAGCACATTGAACCAAGGCCAAAGAACTTAAGGCTTTAAACCAAGGCTGATTAAACTGGAAGCTACTTGAACTGATGGTTGAACCAAGGCCTTGAATTGGTTCAATGGTTCAAGGATGAAAACTTTTCATGATTTTCTTCAGACAAGAGCCCGAAGAAGCCTTGTAAAACCCAAAACTCTCTGAACTGATCCTTCATGTGCCAAAGGACTAACCTGTAGAGTCCATAGAAATCCAAAACCTATAGAGTCCATAGATTTAGACCTATAGAGTCCATAAATTTAGACCTATAGAGTCCGTAGAAATTCTTTAGAGTCCATAGAAATGAATAGATTCATGCAAAATTAGAAAATGAAATGGCCTAGAACAACAAGGATAGAAGGGGACCAATTTTTGGCTTGTTGGGCAAAAAATGGTCAACAAATTGGTGACTCCCAGGGGAAGCATGCCTGCTATGCTTAAAGACTAGTTGCCTTGCAGTCCATTGGGCAAGGAGTCAGATGCAGCTATGAAGAAATTTTAGCAACAGCCCCAAAGATCCAAGAATCAAATATGAAGCTTCTCACCCCACACGTAAAGGGAAACACACAAGGCTAAAAAACACTACCTATGCAAATTGCACTTAGGGAAAATAGGAAATACAATTGAAAGTAAACTACTATGTAAAACTAATTGTTGACGCTGGAGATTGCACCCGATGGCAGGAAAATAGGTTCTTAGCCTCTCCCCACAACATGGAAACTCCTCTCTCGCCTGTGGGATGGTGAAGCAGGATAGGAGAGTCTCTAGATAAGGGCTAGCTCCCTTTGATGTATCTTGTTTGTTCCAGCAAGGAAAAAAACACGGGTATATACAGCTATATACAGCTATATAAACTGGGGGGAATGAAAAGGGAGAAGAAAATACAGGAAAACAAACAGCCTACTCTAAAGAGGTGATACACCAAAAATGAAATGACCTTCCCACCTTCACACTCAGGATCAAACAAAACATACATAAACTCAGATTTGGCAGAAAAGACCAGGTCACTGGAAATGACAGGGAGGTTCTTATGGAAAACACAGGAAATAGGGACTCACCAAGGTGATGGGAAATACACACTGTAAGTGACCTCTCCTATTCTATACCTCCAAAATAGAACTCTACTCATGGTAGCAGTAGACAGTGGCACTTTGTAGATCATAGGTTTGCTAGTGTTGAACCTGTGAGAGCATCAAGAGACAATGACTAGACACAGACCAACATTCAAGGCATACTCTACACAATCTATCCAAATAGAGGTAAAAACTGAATTTTATTCAATCCAAGTAGAAATTTTAGTAGGGCTTCGCCTGGCTAAAACCATGAAAATATCCTTACAAAAATGACCAAGTCCGCAACTTATATGGAAAAAGACAAGGAGACTCATTTTGGTGCTCTTTGCTTGCAAGTGGGCATGTCGCATCTTCATTGGGAAGAAGAAAAACACTGTTAATGCATCATCTACCTGCTAGAACCATTCCTGTCGCTTGAATTTTTCCTTGTTTTGTCTCATTTGCTTACTTGGCCCCTTTTGCTAACTTCCTAGCAAATCGCTACAATTTTGGCTCTTGTTTAGGTTAACATTTCATGTTTTACATTTAAAAACAATGGCTATCTCCTTTTGTTTAATTTGATGTCCACGTAGGACGTCTTCATGCTTTGTTGGCTCCTAGCCACTTCTTTTCCTTCTTCACGGCCTGCTCTTCTGCCAACTAGTCAGGCTTTTGAAAGTCCTGTGGACTTTGTTTGACTCCTTCGCAGCCTGTTCTTCATTGGCCTTCGCAGACGGCTTCCATGCTGACTGTTGATTTCCGATGGGTCCCTTATCTACTTACGTAGATTGCTTCTTGGGCCTACTTGATATCCCTTGGCAGTCTGTGGACTGTTGGTGGGCTTTATGTTTTGTCGGGCTTTTGAATTTCCACGAACTATGAATTTCTGTAGACAAATTATCCGCGGGAAATTCCACCGCTCAGCCTGTGTATAACCCACAGACTTTTGTCTGTGGACATTTCTCACAGACAAAAAGTCTATGGAAATTCCTTTTCACTACCTTTGTTAAGCTTTCCCTTCGAAAGGGCTTTTTTACTTAGTCGAATTTCAAAGATTAGGCTGCAAATTTGGAAAAGTCCACCTGCCCTCCGCTAGGGCACTTTTTTGCTGCTGACTACCTCCTAGACAAAAGGCACCCCTTTGAACCAAAATCCATTAAACCAATTTTGGTTCAACGGTTCAAGGTTCAAAGGAGTGCACCAATGAACCATGGAAGCCTTTGAACCTCTTGGACTTTGCCATTGAACTTTGACTCGAACCTTAGGCTTTGAACCAAAGCGTTGAACTGAACCATTGAACTCAAAGCATCGAACTTTAGCCTTTGAACCAAAGGCGTTGAACTTGCCACTTTTGAACTTGAAAATGTTGAACTGAGTATGTTGAACCAAGTCCGTTGAACCAAGAAATTTGGTTTAATGGTTCAATGGTATGGAGGTTCAACGTATCTAAATTTGAAGCGTTCAAACAATGAACTCCTGAACTCGAACCAAACTCGTTGAACCAATATTGAGCATTGGTTCCAATGGTTTGTTCAACTATATTGAACCAGGAACTGAACCAAAAGATGAACCATTTGAACCAAGCCATAATCTGAACTTTCTCAACTCACTGAACCTGAGGAGACTAGCACAAAACAACTGGTGAAGGTGACCAAAATTTTGCTAGGGGGCAAAATTTGGTCAACAAATTGGTGACTCCCAGGGGAAGCATGCCTGTTATGCTTAGAATCTAGTTGCCTCTAAATATCCATTGGGTGTGGAGTCAGATGCAACTATGAAAGAGTTATCAACAGCCTGAAAGATTTGATAATCAAATATGAAGCCTTTACCCCAAGCAAAGGGAAACACACAAGGCTAAAAACACTACCTGTGCAACTGCACTTAGGGAAAATAGGAAAAATAACTAAAAACAAACTATTATATACAGCTAACCAGGAATAACTACCTCCCTCCTAGATCGAAAGGAAAATTTCTTAAGTCCCCTTCTTGGCAAGAAGACTTATGGTGCCAGGCAAGTAGCTAAATGAAGAAGAGAGTTGGTGACTTGCTCTTCTTGCCTGTCACCTACATTGGCTGGAATCTGAGTGGATCAAAATTGAACATGCCTCTGACATATATGTAATTTATTTGTCCTTGGAAGCCTGTTGAATGCTGGTCCTTCAAATTAGTGCTCTTCACTAAGAAATTTGTGGCTGCTGGCTCATCACTAGAAGCTTCCTGATATGCATCATGGACTGGCTCGTTCTCCTCTGCCTCATGCTCAAGTTCCATGGTATGGCCATCTTCCTTGATGACTTCAAAGAATAAATCTTTAGATTCACCAACCTCTTGAAGGGGTAAATCTAAAAAACTACAACCTCTTTGCATGCTTGTTGGAAACCCAACGTTGTCCTCATCATTTTTAATCAGCTCACACCCTGTTTGGAGAATAATATAGCCTGCTCTGAAGACTTCAAATAAATCATTCAAATCATGAACAAAAGGCTGTCCATGCTCTTCCATATCACTCTATTTGATTTTGTCCTCATTTGCGATCATGAAGTCTCCCACATCAGTCACAAACTGAGCATAATCCATATCAGGCAAGGCCTGATAACTTTCTTCGAAATGTGTAGGTGGGGTGTGTTCAGACATAGAATGTGTTGTTTGGTTTGAACTGTCCATCACACATTCGTTGAGGATTTTCTCTTTGGACTCCAATTCTATAATTTGCCTATCCAAATCTTCTTGAAAAATCCTTTCTCAAAAGTCATAATCATTATCAGGGGTGGGAGTAGCCTCTTCTTCTTCAAGAATCAAACTAAAATCTTCCTCCTCTTCCTCCTTGTTGTTCCAAGATTCAACTGTTTGCACCCAGCTCATGATCCTAGGATTGGACTCTTGCTTTTGTGAGTAGGCAGCAATTTTATCATTTTCATGTTCCTGCGCTGACTCATGATGCTCCTCTTTCCAGCTTGGAATTTGGAGATCATGTCGAAAGACTTGAGGAGGCTGGGAAATAATTGGGAGGGTCTGTTCATGCATAGGGAAATCTGCCTGAAGAGAGGTGTGCTGGAAAGCTAGGTGCACAGGATTGAGGGAAAAACTGATTGGTGCATTGGATGAGCCAGAATGAGCAAGTGCCATCTCATAGAAAGGATTTGGTACACAAAGGGGAGCTTTTTATAAAGTAGGAGGGGGAAGACCTTGGGCCAAAACTTCTTGATTTTCATCCCTCCACTTCACCAATGCTTCATCAATATTGAAATTAGCTTGTGGATCAGTGAAAGGAATACCTTTTGGCATTGGTTGGTCTGCAGCGTTTGAAAGCTCCACCTCTTTCTATTTCAACAGCATCATCTTCTTCTCTAGTTCCTCAATCTGCTTAGCTAGATCATCCTCACTTTGCATTTCTTCATTTTGGATGATGTCTTTCTTCTCTTTGTTGTCCCATGACTCGGCCACTTTGTTCCAGCTCATGCAATTTGGGTTGGGCATTTCCTTTGGTGCTAATGGGGCCTCAATGTGAGAGGATAGGGAAGATTTCAATTCCACTTCCCTTGCTGCCAAAATGGACTGTTGCATCTGAAGATTTTCCAATTCGATCTGTCTATCAAGATTAGTCATAAACATAAGGTTCACTATTTCAAAATTTTCCTCAACACGATTGAGGAACTAAATTTGACAAGGTCGACTTGGCTCAAGAGCAGGGGCTGTATATGACTGATATGATGCTTTGGGCAGTGAGTATGCAGGTTGATAGACTTGGTAAGGCTGCCTCTCATGCACACTCAGCTTCTCCTCCACAGATGCAATTAAACCGCTCACATCCAGCATCTCATTTGAAAGCATGTGCCAATTCACGCTTTCAATAGGAGCCCATTCTTTCTTAACCTGATCCAGTGCATTCCTCACTTGATGGATGATATGATCAGGAATTTCTTAGCTGTACCCCTTTCTAGTGTTAAGATCAATTACATATTGGTTGTATCCTAGCAGCGCTTGCTATCAATTACATATTTGTTGTATCCCAGCAGCGCTTGCTTGAAAGTGGAAATGGGTTGATTAGCAAAGAGATTGGGCTAAGTGGAAGAAGCGACATACTGAGAATATTTAGTGCAAGGCTGATATTGCTCATAGCAAGGTTGAGACTAGCCATATTGGGCGTGATAAGGATTGCCATAAGGCTAGTAAGGATTATAGCCATGCTGGCCAAAGAAAATAGAGTCCATGACTTAAAATGATGGAAATTACACATACCAAAAAAATGTGCTTCTTGAGGTACCAGGCTGCTTAACCAGTGGATATAACTCAGAGTCACCAGATGCTAAAGAAACTTGATTTACCATAACAGGACCAGCATCAATCCTAAAACTTTACTTCGTTGAAAACTTGGGTCCCACCGGGCATGTCAAAACTGTTGATGCTGGAGATTGCACCCGGTGGCAGGAAAATAGGTTCCTGCCCTCTCCCCGCAACATGGAAACTCCTCTCTCACTTGTGGGATGGTGAAGCAGGAGAGGAGAGTCTCTAGATAAGGGCTAGCTCCCTTTGATGTATCTTGTTTGTTCTAGTAGGGCAAAAAAACATGGGTATATATAGCTATATACAACTATATAAACTAGGGGAATGAAAAGGGAGAAGAAAATACAGGAAAACAAATAGCCTACTCTAAAGAGGTGATACACCAAAAATGAAATGACCTTCCCACCTCCACACTCAAGATCAAACAAAACATTCATACACTCAGATTTGGCAGAAAAGACCAGGTCACTGGAAATGACAAGGAGGTTCTTATGGAAAACACAAGAAATAGGGACTCACCAAGGTGTTGGGAAATACACACTATAAGTGACCTCTCCTGTTCTATACCTCCAAAATAGAACTCTACTCCTAGCAGTAGCAGACAGTGGTGCTTTGTAGATCACAGGTTTGCTGGTGTTAAACCTGTGAGAGCATCAAGAGACAATGACTGGACACAGACCAACATTCAAGGCATACTCTGCACAATCTATCCAAATAGAGGTAAAAAATGCATTTTATTCAATCCAGGCAAAAATTTTAGCAGGGCTGCACCTAGCTAAAACTATGAAAAGATCCTTACAAAAATGACCAAGTCCGCAACTTATATGGAAAAAGACAAGGAGACTCATTTTGGCGCTCTTTGCTTGCAAGTGGGCATGTCGCATCTTCATTGGGAAGAAGAAAAACACTATTAATACGTCATCTACCTACTAGAACCATTCATGTCGCTTGACTTTTTCCTTGTTTTGTCTCATTTGCTTACTTGGCCCCTTTTGCTAACTTCCTAGCAGGTCGCTACAATTTTGGCTCCTGTTCAGGTTAACATTTCATGTTTTGCCTTTAAAAACAACGGTTATCTTCTTTTGTTTAATTTGATGTCCACGTAAGATTTCTTCATGCTTTGCTGGCTCCTAGCTGCTTCTTTTCCTTCTTCGCGGCCTGCTCTTCAGCCAACTAGTCAGGGTTTTGAAAGTCCCGTGGACTTTGTCTCACTCCTTCGTGGCCCATTCTTCATTGGCCTTCACAGACGGCTTCCATGCTGACTGTTGATTGTCGATGGGTCCCTTATCTACTTACGTAGACTACTTCCTGGGCCTGCTTGATATCCCTTGGCAGTCTGCAGACTGTTGGTGGGCTTTATGTTTTGTCAGGCTTTTGAATTTCCATGGACTATGAATTTTTGCAGACAAATTATCTGCGAGAAATTCCACCACTCGGCCTATGTATAACCCGCAAACTTTTGTCCATAGACATTTTTCGTGGACAAAAAGTCTACAAAAATTCCTTTTCACTGCCTTTGTTAAGCCGGCCCTCTGAAATGTATTTTTTACTTAGCCGAATTTCAAAGATTGGGCCGCAAATTTGGAAAATTCCACCTACCCTCCGCTAGGGCACTTTTTTGCTGCCGACTACCTCCTAGACAAAAGGCACCCCTTTGAACCAAAATCTATTGAACCAATTTTGGTTTAATGGTTCAAGGTTCAAGCGCCGATGAACCATGGAAGCCTTTAAACCTCTTGGACTTTGCCGTTGAACTTTGACTCGAACCTTAGGCTTTAAACCAAAGCGCTAAACCAAACTGTTGAACTCAAAGCGTTGAACTTTAGCCTTTGAACCAAAGGCATTGAACTTGCCACTTTTGAACTTAAAAATGTTAAACCGAGTATGTTGAACCAAGTCCGTTGAACCAAGAAATTTGGTTCAATGGTTCAACGGTACGGAGGTTCAACATATCTAAATTTGAAGCGTTCAAACAATGAACTCCTGAACTCAAACCAAACTCGTTGAACCAATATTGAGCATTGGTTCCAATGGTTTGGTTCAACTATATTGAACCAGGAACTAAACCAAAAGATGAACCATTCAAACCAGGCCATAAACTGAACTTTCTAAACTTGCTAAACCCGAGGAGACTGGCACAAAACAACTGGTAAAGGTGACCAAAATTTTGCCAGGGGGCAAAATTTGGTCAACAATAACCAGGAATGTTTGCCTCCCTCTTGGCTCAAAAGGGAAATTTCCTAAGTCCCCTTCCTGGAAAGAAGACTTATGGTGCCAGGCAAGTAGCTGAAAGAAAAAGGGAGTTGGTGACCTGCTCCTCTTGCCTGTCACCTAGATTGGCTAGTATGCGAGTGGATCAGATTCAAACATGCTTCTGACATA
This sequence comes from Torreya grandis, assembly GCA_037957365.1. Classification (NCBI taxonomy): domain Eukaryota; kingdom Viridiplantae; phylum Streptophyta; class Pinopsida; order Cupressales; family Taxaceae; genus Torreya; species Torreya grandis. Next base: position 2,502,824 of record JARHVA010002215.1, on the reverse strand, counting down.
TATGTACTCTACTTGTCCTTGGAATCTTGTTGAATGTTGGTCCCTCATACTGGTGCTCTTCACCAAGAAATCAATGACTGCTAGCTCATCACCATAGGCCCTTTGATGTGTATAGCTCCCTTACAGTGCATCATGGTCTGACCCATTTCCTTTTGCTTCATTGCAGACTCTATCAGACTCATCCTCTGCTCCCTCTTGGCCTTCTTGAAGAAGGGTGACTATTGTGATGTCTAAAATGGAATCACAAAATGATTATTCATACCACAAAACATCACCTCTCTATTCAAAGCATTCTTCTTCAAGGCCTTCGTCAAGGAAGACAGACCTCTCCTTTTCCTCCTCAAAGATCAGGACCTCTAGATGTTCGAAGGTATCCTCCTGATCCTCCTCCAACTCAGTTTCCTCAGTGTAGTCATCCTCCTCATTGAAACAATAGGGAAGTTCATCAAACAAAGGGGGAGAGAGCTCACCATGCTTATGTTCCTCCTTATATTGCTAGAACATCTGCATATATACAAGACCTTCGTCTTCTCCATTGCTGATGAGGTCTTCACAAGAAGCATTAATGATGATTTCTTCTTCATTGTCATTCATGATAGCCTCCTAGAAAACTGCAGCTTGGATCTTCTGCTCCTCACTTGCCTCCTACAAAATAAGTTCTTCCTTGAGAAGGGGTGAAGTGGGAACACCATGTGGAAGAGGAGGTAGTCCTTGAGCTAGAATTGAATGATTCTCCTCCTTCCATATGGCTAGCACTTCATCAATATCAGGTGTGGCCTAATAGCTCTCTTGAAAGTGTGTAGATGGGGTGTGTTCAAACATGGAATGTGTCGTTGGGTCTGAACCATCCATCACACACTAGTTGAGGAATCTCTCTTTGGATTCTAACTCTGTAATTCTCTTGGCTATGTTTTCTTGGAAGAGCCTTTCTTGGAGATCATAGGAATCATGGGTAGGAGTAGCTTTATCTCCCTCAATGTTTTCAGAAAAACCTTGCTTCTCCTCTTTCCTATCCCATGATTCCATCATTTCCTTCTGAGTCAGGAGTGTACCATAAATATGAAAGATCTCAGAATTGGAATTTTCCCTTTTGGTTGAAGGGCGACTAGGAGGGCTGCTTGGGGAGATGCCATAAAAAGGCTAAGCTTGATCAAAATTATAGGAAGGACAATAAGGTCCATGATTTTGTGTAGAGGGATTATACATACAAAAGTGATTTCTTAATGGCACCAGGGCTGCTTAACCAGCTGATTCAACTCAGAGTCGCCATTGGTGTTGATGCAAAATCCTCTAAAGGCTAGTTGGTCAAAGAACACACCAAAAATTCTTCAACTCTATGGACACAAATTGTCCTAGTTGGTCCAACCAGGCATGCCAAAACCTATTGACGTAGTGGTTTACACCCGAGGGTAAGATGCCTAGCTCCTGCCCTTCCACATGCAATAATGGAAACTCCCCTCTCACCGGTGGGATTGGTGAAGCTGGAGGGGACAGTCTCTAGATAAGGGCTAGCTCCCTCTGATGTATCATTTAGGTGCTAGTTTATCCTACTGCTAACAAAAAATTTAAAAAGGGGGGGATGAAAAGGGAGAGAGAGATGCTAAAAAAAGAACCTAAACCTTAAAAAAGTAAAAGGTGATACACCAGAAAAGTGTGATCTACTCCACCTAAACATACTCTTTCCATCAAGAACCAGCTCCCATACACTTCACCTGACATGAGAAACATTCTGCATCAGTGGGTTAGGGGTTCGTGGAGATATAGGGAGGAAATAACTACTAGAGGCATTCTTAGACACACTGCAGTAGCCTATCCACTTCACCTATACTCCTCTAGGGACACTTCTGACAAACCTGTAAAAGGAAACTCAAAATTGCACCAGACATGCTGAAATCATTCTATAAAAGCATTAAGGAAATGACTTAACACAGAATCAAGGCATAGACACATACTAAAGATGCAAGACTCAGAATGGAGGAAAAAATGCTATGTTTCGATTCAAGGTAAAATCTAGCAGCTCTACCTTATAAGCCTGAGATATTTTTGGGTAGAGTTTTGCCTTAAGGCTGAGAGTCCATTCCCTTCTCAAATGAGAAGTTTACAATTTATAGAAAGAGGAAGAGAAACTTGGTGCTTCCTGGGAAATATTTTGGCACTCTTCTCTACCAGTGGCCCATGTGCATTCTAAATATTGGGAAGAGGGAACCACTGTTACTGATGTCATCCTTCAGAAAAGGCCTAATGGAACCATGTTGTATAATTTCCAAAATTGACTTTGGTGTTCAAACATTAATGCAAGAACATGGCCGCGCCTCTTTTTTGCAAACAGACTACAGTTTGTCCCCTCATCAATGCCAATTGGAGAAAATAGGTTGTGCCACTGGTCTGGCAATATCTTGCCTTCCCTTTGCCACTTGGATGCTTTGTCTTTTCTACTCCTTGTCTTCTTCCTGTTATTTCAGCCCTCGAGGGTGATCTTCTGGTGGGTTGCTACATTCCTTAGGCTCTTTCCATGGTTGGCACTCTTTTAATTCAAAGAAAATGGCTATTTCACTGTGTTAAATTTGACGTTCATGCGGCCATCACCCAATGGCTAGTTCATCTGCTTAAACTTGATGACTTTCAAGACGTCACCATCCTTGGCAAAATTCATCAAGTCTTTTCTATGGCTTTTCTAATTCATGGGCTTTTGTTTCATGCTTTTTTCTCGTGGACAAAAGTTCGTAAGAATTGGCCGCTCTTTGTCCTTTTCTTCGGGCTCTTTGACTTCCCCCTATGCTAGCGGCCTTTTTGAAGTGAGCTTCCTCATGAATTCCTTCGGGCCTTCTATCCAAAGGAATTCCTTCAGACAAAAAGTTTGAAAGAATTTGGCCTATCGCTTAAGTCTTTTACCCTTAAATCCCTTCATCTACCCTTTGAAATGTTCTCTACCCTCCACAAGGGCTTTTAGACCTTGAACTGCCCTTCAACTTTGGGACACACCCTTGAACCAAGCTGTTGAACCAACCTGTTAAACCAAAATTGGTTCAATAGTTTAATCAGTTCAACAGTTCAATCACTACACACTGAGCCGATTGAACTAATTCATTAAACTGGTTTAACAGTTTAATGCTGCATGCCGAGCCCGTTAAACCAAGCCTTTTAACTAATTTCTTGAACCACTCATTGAACCAGTTCAATGGTTCAACACTGCACACTGATCCCGTTGAACTTTGCCGATTAACCATCCGATTGAACCAAAACATTGAACTACCCTTTGAACTAGTTCAATGGTTCAAAGTTGCGCATCGATGAACCTATCGATTGCACTTAAACTGATTGAACCAATGAATTAAACCAAGTGCATTGAACCAACACTGAATGAACTAAGCATTAAACTAGCTGATTAAACCAGCTGAAGCATTGAACTAGCATGTTGAACCAAGGCTGAAGAACTTAAGGCTTTGAACCAAGGCCGATTGAACTCGAAGCTACTTGAATTGATGGTTGAACCAAGGCCTTGAATTAGTTCAATGGTTCAAAGATGCCAACTTTTCTTGATTTTCTTTAGACAAGAGCTCGAAGAAGCCTTGTAAAACCTAAAACTCTCTGAACTAATCCTTCATGGCCAAAGGACTAACCTGTAGAGTTTGTAGATATCCAAAACCTATAGATTCCATAGATTTAGACCTGTAGAGTCCATAGATTTAGACCTACAGAGTCCATAGAAATTTTGTAGAGTCCGTAGAAATGAATAGATTCATGTAAAATAAGAAAATGAAATTACCTAGAATAGCAGGGATAGAAGGGGACCGATTTTTGGCCTGTTGGGCAAAAAATGGTCAACAAATTGGTGACTCTTAGGAGAAGCATGCCTGCTATGCTTAAAGACCAGTTGCCTTGCAGTCCATTAGGCATGGAGTCAGATGCAGCTATGAAGAAAGGTTAGCAACAGCCCCAAAGATCCAAGAATCAAACATGAAGCTTCTTACCCCACACGCAAAGGGAAACACACAAGGCTAAAAAACACTACTTGTGTAAACTGCACTTAGGGAAAACAGGAAAGACAACTAAAAGCAAACTACTATGTACAACTAACCAGGAATGTTTGCCTCCCTCTTGGATCAAAAGGGAAACTTCCTAAGTCCCCTTCTTAGTAAGAAGACTTATGGTGCCAAGCAAGTAGCTGAAAGAAAAAGGGAGTTGGTGACCTGCTCCTCTTCCCTGTCACCTAGATTGGCTGGTATCTGAGTGGATCAGATTCAAACATGCTTCTAACATATATGTACTCTGCTTGTCCTTGGAAGCTTTTTGAATGCTGGTCCCTCATACTAGTGCTCTTCACCAAGAAATCAATGGTTTCTGGCTCATCACCATAGGCCCTTTGATGTGTATAGCTCCCTTGTAGTGCATCATGGTCTAACCCATTTCCTTCTGCTTCATTACAGACTCTGTCAGACTCATCCTCTTCTCCCTCTTAGCCTTCTTGAAGAAGGGTGACTATTGTGATGTCTAAAATGGAATCAAAAAATGATTGTTCATCCCATAGAACATCACCTCTCTATTCAAAGCTTTCTTTTTCAAGGCCTTCCTCAAGGAAGACAAACCTCTCCTTTTCCACCTCAAAGATCAGGACCTCTAGATGTTCAAAGGTATCCTCTTGATCCTCCTCTAGCTCAGGCTCCTCAGTGTAGTCATCCTCCTCATCGAAGAAATAGGGAAGTTCATCAAATAAAGGGGGAGAGAGCTCACCATGCTTATGTTCCTCCTCATATTGCTAGAACATCTACATGTATGCAAGACCTGCATCTTCTCCATTGCTGATGAGGTCTTCACAAGAAGCACCAATGATGATTTCTTCTTCATTGTCACTCATGATAGCCTCCTAAAAAACTATAGCTTGGATCTTTTGCTTCTCACTCGCCTCCTACAGAACAAGTTCCTCCTTGAGAAGGGGTGAAGTGGGAACACCATATGGAAGAGGAGGCAGTCCTTGAGCTAGAATTGAATGATTTTCCTCCTTCCATCTGGCTAGCACTTCATCAATATCAGGTGTGGCCTGATAGCTCTCTTAGAAGTGTGTAGATGGGGTGTGTTCAGACATGGAATGTGTCATTGGGTTTGAACCATCCATCACACACTGGCTGAGGAATCTCTCTTTAGATTCTAACTATGTAATTCTCTTGGCTATGTTTTCTTGGAAGAGCCTTTCTTGGAGATCATAGGAATCATGGGTAGGAGTAGCTTTATCTCCCTCAAGGTTTTGAGCAAAACCTTGCTTCTCCTCTTTCCTATCCCATGAATCCATCATTTCCTTCTAAGTCAAGAGCGTACCATCAGGGTGAAAGATCTCAAAATTAGAATTTTCCCTTTTGGTTGAAGGGCGACTAAGAGCGCTGCTTGGGGAGATGCCATAAAAAGGTTAAGCTTGATCAAAATTATAGGAAGGACAACAAGGTCCATGATTTTTTGTAAAGGGATTATACATCCAAAAGTGATTTCTTAATGGCACTAGGGCTGCTTAACCAGCTGATTCAACTCAGATTCGCCATTGGTGTTGATGCAAAAGCCTCCAAAGGCTAGTTGGTTAAAGAACACACCAAAAATTCTTCAACTTTGTGGACACAACTTGTCCTAGTTGGTCCCATCGGGCGTGCCAAAAACTATTGACGTAGTGGATTACACCTCAGGGCAGGATGCCTAGCTCCTACCCTTCCACATGTAACAATGGAAACTCCCCTCTTGCCTGTGGGACCGGCAAAGCTAGAGGGGAGAGTCTCTAGATAAGGGCTAGCTCCCTCTGATGTATCATTTAGGCCCTGGTTTCTCCTACTACTAATAAAAAATATAAAAAGGGGGGGATGAAAAGGGAGAGAGAGATGCTGAAAAAAGAACCTAAACCTAAAAAAAGTAAAAGGTGATACACCAGAAAAGTGTGATCTACTCCACTTGAACATACACTTTCCATCGAGATCCAGCTCACATACACTTCACTTGACATGAGAAAACCTTCTGCATTAGTGGGTCAGGGGTCCGTGGAGATACAAGGAGGAAATAACTACTAGAGGCATTTTTAGACACATTGCAGTAGCCTATCCACTTCACCTATACTCCTCTAGGGACACTTCTGATAGACCTATAAAAGGAAACTCAAAATTGCACCAGACATGCTGAAATCATTCTATAAAAGCATTAAGGAAATGACTTAACATAGAATCAAGGCATAGACACATACTAAAGATGCAAGACTCATAATGGAGGAAAAAATGCTATGTTTCGATTCAAGGTAAAATCTGGTAGCTCTACCTTACAAGCCTGAGATATTTTTGGGTAGAGTTTTTCCTTAAGGCTGAGAGTCCATTCCCTTCTCGAATGAGAAGTCTACAATTTATAGAAAGAGGAAGAGAAACTTGGCACTTCTTGGGAAATATTTTAGTGCTCTTTTCTTCCAATGTCCCATGTACATTCTAAATTTTGGGAAGAGGGAACCACTGTTACTGATGTCATCCTTCAGAAAAGGCCTGCTAGAACCATGTTGTACAATCACCAAAATTGACTTTGGTGTTCAAAAATTAATGCAAGAACATGGCCACACCTCTTTTCTACAAATAGACTATAGTTTGTCCCGTCATCAATGCCAACTAAAGGAAATAGGTTGTGCCACTCGTCTGGCAATAACTTGCCTTCCCCTTGCCACTTGGATGCTTTATCTTTTCTGCTCCTTGTCTTCTTCCTAATCTTTCAGCCCTCAGGGGTGATCTTTTGGCAGGTTGCTACATTCCTTAGGCTCTTTCCATGGTTGGCACTCTTTTAATTCAAAGCAAATGACTATTTCACTGTGTTAAATTTGACATTCACATGGCCATCACCCAACAACTAGTTTGTCTGTTTAAACTTGACGGCTATTGAGATGTCACCATCCTCGACAAAAGTCATCGGGTCTTTTCTGTGGATTTTTTGCTTCGCAGGCTTTTGTTTTGGGCTTTTTTCTCGTAGACAAAAGTCTGTAGGAATTGGATACTCTTTGTCCTTTTCTTCAGGCTCTTTGACTTCCCCCTGTACTGGTGGCTTTTTTGAACTGAGCTTCCCCCTGAATTCCTTTGGGCCTTCTGTCGAAAGGAATTCCTTTAGACAAAAAGTCCAAAAGAATTTGGCCTATCGCTTAAGTCTTTTACCCTTAAATCCCTTCAGCTACCCTTTGAAATGTTCTCTGCCCTCCACAAGGGCTTTTGGACCTTGAACTACCCTTTGGCTTTGGGACACACCCTTGAACCAAGCCAATAAACCAACCAGTTAAACCAAAATTGGTTCAATCAGTTCAATGGTTCAATCACTACGCATCGAGCTGATTGAACTAATCTTTTGAACTTGATGATGAACCAAGTGATTAAACTAATTCATTAAACCAGTTTAACAGTTCAATGTTGCACACCGAGCCCATTGAACCAAGCCTTTTAACCATTTGCTTGAACCACTCGTTGAACTGGTTCAACAGTTCAACACTACATGTCGAGCCTGTTAAAATTTGTCAATTAACCGTCTGATTGAACTGAGTGATTAATCCAAAACATTGAACTACCCTTTGAATCGATTCAAAGGTTCAAAGCTACGTGATGATGAACCTACTGATTACACATGAACTGATTGAACCAATGAATTGAACCAAGTGTGTTGAACCAACACTAAATGAACTAAGTGCTAAACTAGCCGATTGAACTAGCCAAAGCATTGAACTAGCACGTTGAACCAAGGCTGAAGAACTTAAGGATTTGAACCAAGGCCGATTAAACTAGAAGCTGCTTGAGCTGATGGTTGAACTAAGGCCTTGAATCGGTTCAATGGTTCAAAGATGCCAACTTTTCTTGATTTTCTTTAGACAAGAGCTCAAAGAAACCTTGTAAAACCCAAAACTCTCTAAACTGATCCTTCATGCACTAAAGGACTAACCTGCAGAGTCCATAGAAATCTAAAACCTATAGAGTTCATAGATTTAGACCTATAGAGTCCATAGATTTAGACCTACAGAGTCTGTAGAAATTCTGTAGAGTCTGTAGAAATGAACAATTTCATGTAAAATCAGAAAATGAAATGGCCTAGAATAGTAGGGACAAAAGGGGGACGATTTTTGGCCTGTTGGGCAAAAAATGGTCAACAGTCTCCACATTGAGAATTACCATGGTGTTGTTAATGGCTTAAGAGTCTTGGATGGATCATGAATTAGATTGGCATGCTTCTAATAATTGACACACCTCTTCACATATGGAACTACATCCACTTCCATCATTGGCTATTAATAACTAGTACATGATATCTTTTTATCTAAGATTTCCGCACTAGTGTAGGCTCCACACACTCTTTCATGGACTTCCCTCAATGTTAATCCAAATTCTACTGAAGGTAAACAATGAATCAAATTTATATCATAACTTATATGATACAAGGTTGGTCCAAGTACGGTATAATGAGAGGCTTTATGGGTGAAGTCTTTTTGTTTCTTACATGATAAATTAGGAGGCATATTTTGGTCTTGAAGGTAAGTATATATGTTTGAGTACTAGAGAGATGTGGGACCAATAATGTCATAAATGTTGAGTTGTGGAGCTAAAAGCTTCACTAAATGTGCAAATGTGGAGGTTGTTGGGTTACATAATAACCAACGTTGGTCAGAACTTGCTGGCATCGGTCAGGGGTCGACCGGAAGTTGTCGACATCGGTTAGGCATCAGCCGACATCAGTCATCTCCAAAAAGATAGAGACCGGCATCAATCATTTGTGCATTTCCAGAACTGTTCTAATTTTAGGAGAATAATTAGTTTGCATGTAAAGGCTAATTTTAGTCTTGAGTCTGCGTTTCTAATTATTGTTTACTTGGGGTTCTATTTAAGAGATCCATGGGGTTGTATTGTAATGTAAGCAAGGTCAATTAGAATTGTAAGGTACAAGATCAAGAAGATCTACTATAAGATGTAGGCAAAACAATCTTTGAGTTGATTGTCATAGGAGTAGGCAAAATAACCATTGAGTTGATTGTCATTGGAGGGAATAACAACTCGGTATTGAGTTGATTGTGATTATAATTGAGAGAGAGAGAAATCTTGAGGGAGAATTACTGTACACCCAAGAGGTTTGGGAAGAAGAGGTTTCTTCATTGTATTTCCTTTTGGAAGAGTTTAATATAGATTGTATTGTTTCTCGTATCTCCTATTCTTTGTTGTTTCTAATTTCTAGTTACTTATTACTTTTGGTTTAATTTCGTGTTTAGTTGCTTATACAAAAGTAATCAATTGAGCTCTAATGTACTAACAATTGGTATCAGAGAGAGATATAGGATCCTAATAGGTGGTGTCAGAGCTAGGTCAAAGAAAAGCTCAGATCGGGTTAGTGTTTGTTGATTACAGGTTCACTCACAGGGGTTTCTTTTTGAGTGGGAGTAAAGCAATGGCAAAAGAAAGTAAACTAAGAATGGATAAATTCAATGGCAAGAATTATCAATTATGGAGGATGCAGATAGAAGATTATTTGTATCAAAAATATTTGTACTTACCATTGGGTGGGGTTTCAAGAAAGCCCACAGATATGCAAGATGAAGAATGAAATGTTATTGATAGAAAGGCTCTTGGATCTATAAGGTTGAGCCTGGCATCATCTGTGATTTTAAACTTATCATAGGCAAAGACAACGATAAAATTAATGGATACTTTGGCAAATTTATATGAAAAACTCTCAGCTTTGAATAAGGTATTTCTTATGAAGCAATTATTTAATTTGCAAATGTAGGAAGGTGGATCGGTATATAGTCATCTTAGTGATTTCCATGGATTAGTAAATTAGTTAATTTCAGTCAAAATAGGTTTTGATGATGAAAATAAGGCTCTCTTAATCTTATGCTCTTTACCTAAAAGTTGGGATAGTTTGGTAATGGCAGTTAGTAATACTGCATCTACTTCAAATATCTTGAAAGTTGATGATGTTTTTAGTGTAATCTTGAATGAAGAAATTTGCAGAAAAAGCACAGGGGAAACATCAGGTAATGCTTTAAGTGTTGAAAGCAGGGGATGGAAAAGAGAGAAGGGTAAGCAAGGAAAATCAAGGTCAAAGATGGGAAGTAGATCCAAATCCAGAAATGGATGGATAACCTGTTGGAATTGTGGAAAGAAAGGGCATGCAAAGAAATATTGTTGGTTGAAAGAAAATCATCATGAAGGTAATAAAGAAGCAAATGATGCAAGTATTGTTGCACAAGATGCTCTTATATTTTCCTTGGATAAAGTAGCATCTTGGGTTTTAGATTCTGGTGTCTCTTTCCATGCAACCCCAAATAGAGAATTTTTTAATGATTATGTCCATGGAGACTTTGGAAAAGTTTATTTAGGGGATGGTGAGCCTTGTCAAATTGTTGGCAAAGGAAAAGTATAGCTGAAATTGTAGAATGGCAACACATGGGTGTTGAAAGATGTCATGCATGTACCCATCCTGAAGAGGAATCTGATTTCTATAGGAAAGTTGGGTGATGAGGGTTGCACAGTAACTCTTACAGCTAAATCTTGGAAAGTTTCCAAGGGTGCACTTGTATTAGCTAGAGGTAAGAAAGTAGGTACACTTTATCTATCTACTTGTATTATTGATTATTTTCCTTCTATTTTATCTACTTCAAATGTAGATGCAAAGATGTGGCACTGTAGGCTTGGTCACATGAGTGAGAAGGGAATGCATGTTCTTAAGTCAAATGGTAAGAATTTAGATTTGAAAAGCATAGACCTAGATTTTTGTGAGCATTGTATTTTTGTGAAATAGGAGAAAGTGAGGTTTTTCAAGACTAGGTCAACAAAGAAGAAGCACAAGTTAGAGCTTGTTCACACATATGTGTGGGGATCAGCTCAGGGAGCTTCTATTGGAGGATCACAGTATTATGTTTCTTTCATTTATGATGCTACAAGAAATGTATGGGTTTATTGCATAAAGAGAAAATATGATGTTTTTGACACATTTGAGAAATGGAAAGCCTTGGTTTTCAATGAGAAGGTGATGGACAATGATCAGCTCAAGAGGCTGAATAATTTCAAGTAGGGAAATCTTTATTTGGATGAGGTTATGATCCAAAATGAGCTTGTGGGTAAAAATCATTACTCACAAGAAAACACAGACACCGATGTTGATCAAGCAGAGACTGACGTCAATCAGGCAAGAACTGACATTAGTCTAGTGGAGACCAAAGTCAGTGATGTCGGGCAGGTGAAAACTGACATCGATCAAGTGAGAACCGATGTCGGTCAAGTTGGTCAGGTGGAACCGACATTGGTTAGGTGCAGACTGAGAGATGACCAGGATCGGTCACTGTCAGAATGAAATTTGGGCAGATAGCAAGCTGTGAATAAGTCTCAAATACCCATGAGGAGGTCTAAAAGGGTAAGTAAACCTCCAATTCATTATTCTCCTTCTTTATACTACTTGTTGCTCACTGATGGTGGAAAACTAGGAAGTTTTGAAGAGGCAATGCAGGTAGAATCCAAGAAACAGTGGGAGCATGGCATGAATAAGGAAATTGATTCCTTGGAAGAGAACCAAATGTGGGATTTGGTTGAGTTGAAAGCTGGAAAGAAAGCACTAAAAAACAAATGGATTTATAGGTTAAAGGAAGGAGAGAATGGAAATGTGAGACATAAGGCCAGGTTATATGGTCTTGAGCAAGCTCCAAGACAATGGTATTTGAGGTTTGACAGGTTTATGACAGAGCATGGCTTTAGTTAATGTCAATCTAACCATTGTGTTTATTTTACCAGATTGGATAATAGTAGCTACATTATCCTGTTACTATATGTAGATGATATGCTTGTTGCAGGTTCACACATGCAAGGAATTACTGAGCTAAAGGTAAAATTAGCTCAGATATTTTCCATGAAAGATTTAGGATCAACAAAGAAAATCCTTGGCATGAGTATTTCTAGAGATAGGGAAAATCACGGGTTGATTTTGTCTCAAGAGGATTATGTGAATAAGGTGTTGGAGAGGTTCAATTTGCAGGATGCAAAATTGGTAAGCGCACCTATGGCTAGATAGTTCAAGCTGAGTAAAGAATAGTGTCCTAAATCACATGATGAGGTTGAGTACATGGTATGTACTAAACCTGATATTGCCCAAGTAGTGGGAGTTGTCAGCAAGTTTATGGCCAATCCAACAAAGGAGCACTGGAAAGCAGTTCAATGGATTCTCAAATATCTGAGAGGGACCAGCAGTAGGCATTTATGCTATGTAGGGTCAAACACTTCTCTACATGGATATGTAGATTCAGATATGGCAGGGGACTTGGATGGTAGGAGAAGCACCACAGGATATGTGTTAACTATTGGTGGAATGGCAGTTAGCTAGATTTCAAAGTTGCAAAAGGTTGTTGCCCTGTCTACTACAGAGGTAGAATACATTGTAGTCACAGAGGCTAACAAGGAAATGATATGGATGACTCAGTACATGGAAGAGTTGGGAAAGGAGAAAGAGAGTTGTAGATTGTACAATGATAGTCAAAGTGCAATTCATTTGGCAAAGAATTCAGCCTTTCATTCAAGAACCAAACATATATAGCTTAGGTACCACTTCATTCGACGGGTATTGGAGGATGGACAGTTGAAGCTGGAAAAGATCCATACAGATAAGAACCCTGCAGATATGTTAACAAATCTGGTAACAAAGGAGAAGTTAAATCTTCATTCAACTTTTGTTGGTCTTCAAGATTGAACTTGAAGATGGAGAAACAAGCTAGAAACAAATTAGAGGATGTTGTTGTACAGGTATAGGTACATGTGCAGTTGTTTATCTCCAAGTGGGAGATTGTTGAGTTGTGGAGCTAAAAGCTTCACTAAATGTGCAAATGTGGAGGTTGTTGGGTTACATAGTAACCGATGTCATCAGGTTCTTGCTGACATCGGTTAGGGGTCAACTGGAAGCTACTGACATCAGTTAGGCATCAGTCGATGTCGGTCATCTCCAGACAGATAGAGACCGGCATCGGTCATCTATGCATTTTTATAACTATTCTAATTTTAGGAGAATAGTTAGTTTACATGTAAAGACTAATTTTAGTCTTGAGTCTGCATTTCTAATTATTATTTACTTTGGGTTCTATTTAAGAGACCCATGGGGCTGTATTGTAATGTAAGCAAGGTCAATTAGATCTGCAAGGTGCAATATCAAGAAGATCTGTTGTAAGCTGTAGGAAAAACAACCTTTGAGTTGATTGTCACAGGAGTAGGCAAAACAACTATTGAGTTGATTGTCAGTGGAAGTAGGCAACAACAACCATTGGGTTGATTGTCACTGGAGGGAATAACAACTCGATATTGAGTTGATTGTGATTGTAATTGAGAGAGAGAGAACTCTTGAGGGAGAATTACTTTACACCTAAGAGGTGTGGGAAGAAGAGGTTTCTTCATTGTATTTCCTTCTAGAAGAGTTTAATAAAGATTGTATTGTTTCTCGTATCTCCTATTCTTTGTTGTTTTTGATTTCTAGTTACTTATTACTTTTGGTTTAATTCCATGTTTAGTTGCTTATACAAAATTAATCAATTGAGCTCTAAGGTACTAACAATTGGTATCAGAGAGAGCTACAGGATCCTAACAATAAACCATTTGACTATTGATTGTTTATGTGCCCATGCTAGTAGATGTTTAATAATAAATTGATAATCTCTTGATGTATCTATGATTTGGATCATAGAACCAATAGTGTCCATGGTATCAACAATTTGATTATTAGCGCAAGGTACTCTCTCAAATTGGATGTTGGAAATTTTCTACTTGAGAGTAATGACCATCTCTTTATAGGGTACCAACTTCTCATCCTTGGTTTGGTACTAGGTCACAACTTAATTCATGATTAACTAAAAATCACCATATACTAGTAAATGTTGAATGTTCCATTTTACTTCTTGACGAATCCCTACAATGAGTGCTTCATACTCAACCATGTTTTTGGTACAAGGAAATATAATAATAAAGGACTTGGGAATGAGATCCCCTTGTGACATAACAAATAAAATTATTTTCCCTAGTCTACGAGTCATGAATGATCCATCAAAGTACATATTATATCATTCAACCTATAGATGTGCATATTATTCTTTAATAGTCATAGTGGCCTCATCTAGAAATCCAAATGTAAGAGGTTGAGTATCTTGAAGAGGAGCTTCAATAAGTTGATCTGAGATTACTTTCCCCTTAATGGCCTTCTAGTTGGCATATTCAATTTCAAACTTGGTCAATATAATTATCCATTTTTACATATGACCCTATAGAGATAATTTGGAAAGTAAATAATTGAGTGGATTTACTTTGGTGATAATAATGGTCTTGTTGTTTAGCATATAATGATGTAATTTTTGGGTTAGGAACACCATTGTTAAATATAACTTTTTAATCAATGTATAGTTATGTTCATACACACCCAATTTTTGGCTTGAATAATACACATCATGTTCCTTTCCCTATTCATTGTGTTGTGTCAAAAGTGCCCCCAAGGCTTTCTCAATTGTTGATAGATAAAGAATTAGTGGCTTGTTTGGTTTTAGTGGTAAAAAAATAGGTGGGTTGGCAAGATATTCTTTAAGCTAATTAAATGATTTTTGACACTCTTAATTCCAAGGAAATGTAACACATTTATTCATCAAGTGCGTAAATGGATGTAATTTATTAGCTAATTATGAGATAAAGTGTTTGATAGATTGAATATTGCCTTGCAAATTGTGGAGCTACTTCAAGGTAGATGGTGGTGGCATTTCTATAATTGCATAGACTTTAGTTGAGTCAACTTTAATAACCCTATAAGAGACAATGAAACCTAATAGTTTGATATAAGTGATGCCAAATACATATTTCTTTAGATTAAGCTTGATTTTATAATTGTAAAGTCTCTCATAGATTCTTCATAGCATGGCTAGGTGATTAGCATAGATATTTGATTTACCTAAGATATCATAGACATATTCCTCAATAATGTCATGCATCAAGTCATGAAAAATCATTATCTTAGCTCTTTGGTAGGTGGTTCTTGCATTATTAAACCCAAACAACATCACCTGATGAAAAAACATTCCCCAAGAAGTGGTGAATGTTGTTTTATGTTTGAATTTTGGTGCAATCCTAATCTGATTATACCTTGAAAAACCATCCATTAAAGAAAGCAATTCATAGCCAATCATTGAGTCAATGATCATGTCAATATTAGGCAAAGGAAATTCATCTTTTAGGTAGGCTTTTTTGATATCTCTAAAATTAGTACAAATCATAATACCTTCTAGTTTCTTGTTCACTAGCACAATGTTTATAATCCACTCTAAATAGTAAATTGGCTTGATGCATTTTGTAACTAAGAGTTTTTCCAACTCTTTCTTTAATAACACAATAATACGAGGATGTATCTTGCATATTTCTATTTAATAGGATTGGCATTAGGATATACAATGAGATGGTGTACAACCAAGGCAGGGTCCAAACCTAGCATATTTGATTAGGCCTATACAAATATGTCAACAAATTCCCTCAAAAAGGTTGTAAAATTTTCGTGTTCCTCCTTAATGAGGGGTGCACCTAGTTTAATCCACTTTGGCTATTTTGGGGTCCCAATGTTCACCTCTAAATTTTCCTCCATAAGAAATATAGAACCATCATCTAGAATAGTTGGTAAGGAGTTGAACTAATTGGTAATGGCAAAGTCCTCTAGATGAGCTATCTTGTCTAATTCTCCTAAGTAGGATGAATTAGAATCTCCTAGTGTTGGAATCATCCATGCATTCTTAAACAATCTGTGAGAAAGCCTATCGCTCCTCAGTATTAATATTTGATCCATAAAAACACTATCAGCTATAAATATCTTGTGCTTCATAGGAACAGGGGTGAATATCCTCATATAATGGTGTTAAAACCTAGTTTTCACCAAGATGCTTTCCTTTCTCTTTACTTTTTCCCTTTTTATAAAGTGACCTAAATAGGTTTTCACTTTCAAACCTCAATGTTTGATTTTATTTTTGTTTTTAACTAGGGAAGTTCACCCACTCTTTGAAATAGGTAGCAGAATTGAATTTAATAGTAAAGCCTTACTTATGGGCTTTAAGAGGAATGTAAATCCTCAATCCCAAAAATTCGTATATGGCCTCATCATATTCAAACTCATCTAATGGCATTGTTGAATCTTGTTGGTCCCAATCTATCAATTGCGGATGGTAAAGGGTTAAATGTGAAGGTTGATAAATAGGTCTAATTCTACAAATGGCATGGGGGTTAACTAAATTTGTAGTAAAAAAGTTATTATAGATGTTACAATTAGACCCTACATCAATATCAACATCATTATCATTAATCATTGGTTTTTAATGTGAATAAGGTATATGGGATCACCTCCAAATATTTTAAATCTAATACCATGGATTCCCTTGTACTTGGTCATTGAGACTAGTTTGATTTTGGCTTGTTGATGTAGCTCAAGGCCTCTGCTTTCATAAGCTAGGTGATCTATAATATGGTTAGGTATATGATACTTCTCACTTTGGTAATAGTTGGCTAACCCATTAATGTAGATCCATGAATCATTTTTTACTAAGGGGGGTCCTACTCTAGGCTAGAGGCTAGTTTGAAAATAATGGGCTTATTCAACTGAGATTTTCCATTGGTTTCCCTCTCCATACAAGTAGTCTCGTGCTTAGGTCTCCCATAAACTTTAGTATTTTTCGGTAATTTTTCAATATGGAATGCATTACGGGTGTTATGTTCTCCAAGACTTTTATCATATATATAGAAGTGGTTAGAAATTTCCAGTGGAGGAATGGTTGAAGTAGAGGCTAAGCTATCAAGGTCAATGTAATTAGCTTATGGTCTTGATTCAATGGTTTTTCCCTTTTTAAGTTTTTCTCTATTTGAATTACGTATAGATTTGTTGGTTCCCAATTATACACCTCTTTGATTTGGCCTTGTGCATTTGAAGCAAATGATAAACAAAAATGAATAGCCTACTAAAATGTCATTGTAGTTAGGGAAGGGTTCAACATTAGGACTAAAAAAAACTTAAGAAAATGATTGGGAGGAACTTAAAAAGGGTATGGTTATTTCCCTTCTACTTTTTTTCTACCTAAAGCAATGTGAGAGGACCTGTAGGGTAGCTCGATCTTATGGAGAGATTCTACAATTTACCCTCCATGGGAATTATTAACACAAAGACACACAAATTTTACCAAAACATAACCAAGCTTGCT
This sequence comes from Torreya grandis, assembly GCA_037957365.1. NCBI lineage: Eukaryota > Viridiplantae > Streptophyta > Pinopsida > Cupressales > Taxaceae > Torreya > Torreya grandis. Next base: position 2,485,609 of record JARHVA010002215.1, on the reverse strand, counting down.
CAATCCACCCGAGAAGGATTGTCACATGGAATGAGCAAATGTCCTAAACCAAAAAAACAAGCTACTAAAGATAGATAAATATGTGATTTCAACCTTCACTTTGATAATAAATTTAGACATCAATGAATAAGTAGCAAATTACATCACTGAGGTTTAAGTAACATAGATCAAATACATTTCAAATATGCAAAGCTTCATGCATCTTAAAGGTAAATAGTACTTATGATATACAATGGCATACTATCTATAGGGTAGGATAGGGTAAAACCAAGTTAATTTGAATTATAGATAAGGGTGTGGATGGCTTATCAAATGAGTATGGATACATTCACATAACAACTATGTTACCTTCATTAAACAAATGATTTTTAGTTCAAAATATATAAGATGAAATAATGCATAAATGACCCTCAAAATTTTACCTATAACACTACAAATAACCATTCAAGAAATCTTACTAGTTAAATTCATAAACCTAGGACTACCCTTAAGAAGGCTATCAATTCCCTATTCTCACATATCAAAATGGAAAGGATTTTATAATCTATATTTGAACACTAAATTACTACCATAAAGAAGCACACATTAGATAACCAATCCACTAAGAATGCAAAATAGAGCATTGTGTTTCAATAATAGGAAGAAATAATGAATCATGAATAGATTCCATATATTATCTAAATCAAAGTTGAATGCTATGTGATTTGAAAATTACATATCAGAACACCATGCAAAACATTTCTATAATAAGGGAGACATTTTATATGCTCTTAAAGCTTGCCAATTATTTTACAAGAGGAATCAGTTTGGCATACAAAAATTACATAGGTAGAACTCTCCTAAGCTATAGCTTTGTACTCAAGAATTAACTAACCTATGTAAAGGGACAAACCCCATTTACTTATACAATTTTAGTTAAACTCGGCACACTCCTGAATATGCTCCACCTAGAAAATTCTTTCTCAGACCTAGAGTCTATTGTAAAAAACTTGATTCCTTGGAGTTGTGCTCATGCTTCCATGATGATAACAAACATGATACTTTATCATGACAAAACATTTTTGGTTATACACATGGGGAATAACCTTGAAAATTAAAAAAACACCCTGTCTCTTTGTGCAACAAACAAAATACATCTCTTTCTTATACACATGATTATTCAAACTAACTTTGAAATGGATGTGCCACTAATGGGTGGAGTACAATGGTTTTTGTTTGGGAAACAAGAATAAAGAGTAAGAGAGAGAGAAGAAGAGATAAGAATATTGTTAGCTAGGAAGAAACCAAAATGATTGGTTATTCTCTAGAATCAATATTGATAACTGAATCTTTTGCCAACTTGTTCTTGTAATTAGTATACCTATTAATCATGGAGGTGATATCCTTTTGATCTGGGCCAACTTGGTATTTGAATTTGACATCATATTCCTCTATCCAAGTGGTGATATTTTGAATTGTGGCCTATTTTTTCCCAATGATCACTTTGAGTAGGTCATAAACCTTCTCAAGTGTGACTATCTTATTTTGTGGGCATCAAAATCTCCTTGAAGTGCATCAAAATGAGGATTTTTAGAGCACTATGTATTTCTCCTTTCATCAAATTATATGTGCCATCAAGGTTCATCATTTTTCTAAGGGTGTCATCTATTTCCTTGGTAGTGGTTTTGAGAGATTGTTCTTCTCTTTTTAAATCAAATATGCCTTCTTTGAGCACCATCAACAGATGTTTTATTTCTAATTGATATTCTCTAGGCTTCTTGTGATCATTTGAAGAGACAATTTTATCTATCATTAAAACATCACTACCCATATTGCACATTTCATCTACCTTAAGTTGGATCTTCTACTAGTTTTTTATGTCTACATCATAAAGAGACATCTAGGTTTCATAATCTTTCCCCTTATTTATTATGTCATCCATGCATTCTAATGTTGAATGGATGATCTCTTTGGCCTAGGTGCTCAGATCTTCTTGCCATTATTATGTAGCCCACCCTCTAGATTTTAGGTCATCACCTCAACCAAAATCTAGTGACCCCATGGGGAAAAGAGGAATTTATAGATTCTTAATGGTATTTAGAGTTACTTCATTTGGCTCACTCAATAACTTTTGCAAGTATTAGATCATAGCTTGATTTTTCACTTTTAGCTCTTCCATGGTGTCTTTATCTTTGTCCATCCTTTGTGACACCATGTTAGCTAGAACATACGAACTATGCTTCAACTCCTTTCATGATGGATCCCTAAGATTATAAATATCAATGGAGTAACTCTCTAGGGGAGCATCTTTCTTTAATGCATCAGGAGAGGGAACAACCACCTCAACATTTCTTTCCCCCTTGTCTATGTATGTGGTTTTGGAGTAATTTTTAGCCTTCTTAGGGGGATTAGCCTTATGCTTCTAAATGATCTTTGTTACATCAATGTCCCCTATTTTTCTCATGACATATTCCTTTATTTTCACTTGATCTATAACCCAGAAAAGGGGTTTAGTTTGGAAACCCATTGAGGTTGTAGACATTGTGGAAATTCTTGACTCAACATGGGGTGGTGCTAATGAAAAGGTAACTACATAGAGTGCCATGGGCTGGGGTGGTGGGCTCAACATGAATTTATCAATGTCATCATCATTGTCATACTCTTTTCCATCCCCTTCTATTTCATGCTTTTCCTCCAATGCTAGCTTTGCCTACTCTAAAAATTCAAAGTTTAACCTTGGCTGGTGAGACTCTATGAGCAATTTCTTGATGGAGCTCCTTTGTGTTATGGTCTAGCTATAAGGATTGAAAACCACCTTGCCTTCTTTATTTTTTGAACCCCTAGGTTATAAAAGGCTACAGTGACCTCCTTATTGCATTCAGGAAAATTTTCACTGATCACAGCCTTGGAACCTTTATTGTGGGTTGGATCATGAACTTTGATGAGAGGAAGGAGACCTCAGGGTACTTTAACGGAAGTATCACTTCCTAAGATATCCTCCTTAGCATATTTATTTTTTAGATCCAACTCTTTATTTGCCTCTAAAAGGGTAGAGGTACCCTTTTTCAGGTTTGCTCCCCCATCTCCCTCTACTTCTACACTATCAGTGGGGACCTGGTCACCATGTTTTAGCTCTTTCTCAACTCCACCATTAGGGCCTTGACTATCCTCACCTTCATGAACCCTATCTTGACCAGGTGATTGGGAAATGACATTTTCAACAAATGCCTCTATGTTCAAGGAGGTTGCCTCTTTCTTAAGAGGGACTTGGGCCTGGGTGGCTACCTCTACTGCAACCTTTACAACTTCATCAAATACTAAGGGTCATCTAAGGTTAAGGCACCATTATCATCACCTTTTCTTTCTATTTCCAAGATCTCTTCTTCTATGGACCAGTCCCATGTCAAGGCCTTTATTGGGGTTTATGGCTTCTCCCTCTAAGTCCTTTGCCTAATATTTACTTGGGGAGGGGTGCAGGCACGTTGTTTCTTCATTACTTCAGCTATTGGTTTGTCTTCATCTAAATATTCCTCCTCACTCATATCTCACTCTTTGGGCATATGAGGCATGGTCCTCTCTTCTTTTCACAAAGATTTCTTTGGAGAGAGGGTCCTTGATTGTAACCTCCTTTTTCTTTACAAATGATTTACTTAGAGGTTGTAAACCTTTCTTGACTCTTTTTGGCCTTAGTTGCTCTTCTTGGTCTTCCCCTTCTCTTTTTCTTATACATGTCATCGGGGGAGGATGGAATATTTCTTATTGTGTGGGTGGAGCCTACAGAACCATAGCTAGGGTAATTGTAAGAGAAACCAATAAAATGGTTGGAATTATTAGGGTTCCCTTTCCTAAAATAGAGATGGGGGTAGCATTAGCTAGCATGACCTACCTTATAAGAATCTTGTCCTAGTTCTCTGCTAATCTTGTTATTTTTTAAAAGGATAATCTGGCCTTGAATTATGCCATTATTATCTTCTCCACATCTAATAGTTTGGTGAACTTGATATCCCCAAGCTTGCATTTTCCCTTACTGGTTACGGTTGAAGATGGAACCACAAAGTCACCACTGTATCCTGGGAGAAAGGCCTTCAACTCCTTAACCTACCTTAATTCTTGAAGAGCAAGAGTGTCATATGTTCTAAGGTCGACCCCATGCTCCTTAATCTATCTAAAGTTTCTCTTCATAATTCATATTGACCTCCCAGGGATGGAATCATCCTCTTGAGTACTAAAATCTAGCTGAGCAATGGGTTGGGATTCAATATTATTGGTGTTGTACAATGAATAAAATGTTAATTTATCATCTGCCATGTCTTTGGGGATGGGATTAATGTTGTAGGCTATGACTTCCTACATAATCAGCCTCATAAATTCCAATTTTTGGACATCTTCCTCCATGGTGTAGTCCGACCAAATGTCCTCATATTGAGACTTATGCAACATTACATTAGTGGCCATGATTATCAACCACTTGATGTTGAAATTGGGTTAGGGTGGCATTTTATCAAGTGTATATGAACCCATCTCCTGTTCTAACCCCTTTACCTTGGCAACAAAAGGACATGAATAAAACCCTATTACCATAGGAAACTTGAAAGGATTGTTGATCTTTTTTAATACAATCATTTCATGTGGTGGCACCATTTATCATCTTAGCTCCATCACTGCCAAATTTTCATCTAGGTACCTAGGAAATTTGAGTGGGCATCTTGAATAGCCACTCACCCTAATGTATGTGAATGTCCTAAACTATATGTAAGTGGCACCATATTTCTCAATCACCTATTTGGCTATTATGGACATTCTATTGAGGATTTTTAATAGGAAGAAGACACTCATAATTATATTGAAAAATCAATTATAAACTTTATATAAATTGTTCTTGAATCCTTCTAGGGTAACCTCTAGATATACCTCATATATTTTGATCCCTGAAAGATTCCTAGTGAGCCTTTGGAAAGTCTCATTGTGCACAAGGTTGTACATCAAATAAGATGACATATAAAAGGTACCTATAATTTATTCTTTAGAAAGAATTGTAACTTGGAGTTACATCATTTGTACATGTAGGTTGTCACTAAGTATGGAGGCCTTGTCTAGCTTTTTCTTTCCCTCCAACACATTCATCATAATTAAAAACATCCATGGCTCAAACTTTTCAGTGATAGGCATCCCATAATTCCTAGAAGCCATGGTAATGATGCATTAGGGAAACTCATTAAACTCTATTATCTTTAGGTTCTTAGACATTCTAGAGACTTTTTATCTCCTCTTGGCTAGCTAATAAGTATTGATGATATCCCGTATATATTTGTCCTTCTTTTCTGTATACTTTTGGCATTCCTCTAAGGAGAGTGAAATGCCTTCTGGTTGGGTAGGAATTCATAACATGGTATTAAGGACCAAAGAGGTGAAAGATAATACAATAGAATAACCACCATCAATAACAATCCTTGTGTCTGATTGGTATGCTTGATCACATATAATAATGAGTTTTAGGTATGGGGCAGCCAAAGGGAATGTTATTGTAGTTGAGATGTAACTAGTGCTAAAATAAGCAATTACTTGGGGGGTTAGGTTGTTGTAAAACATTCAATAGGGCCCTAAAATCCAACCCCATAACATCAATATCCTTAATTGAATCTAAATTGAAACAACATTGCCTTTTATTATGGTAGAAGATGTTATTATTTTTCTAATTCTTAAATGCAATGTTTCTATACCAGATAAACTCTTCACTTGAATAACCCTCAGATACCTCTTAAATCTCTTCAAAAAACACAACATGAGGATCAAATGGAAAACTTACTATTTAATTTAGATTGATACACACACTAGAATTTGAAATTCTATGAAGAATCAGCTGCAATCATGTTCTTGCACTGCACTTAGATCGGGCACACATAACTCAAAAGCATGGATACAAGCTCTAGATGTAAAGAATAATTTTAGAATGAAGATAAATACCTAAGTTATAGTCCCTTGCATCTCAATATTAGGGCTAATATTAATTCACCAAAGCCTAATGGCTAATCACCACCTACTTCTCATTAATTGCTCGAGCCTTATTTAAAGAATAGAGGGAAAACATAAATGCTTCCCTATTGTGCCTCCTCCTTGTAGGGTGGAGTGACATGAGTGGGACATGCATTTATGACATATTTTTGGGTCTCTAGGGATGTTTTCACCTTTTCACTTGTTATTTTTTGGAGGTGCAAAAGTGCAATAAGCTTTGAACCCTCTCTAGGACCAAGAACAACACGTGTCATAATTTTATCTCACAAGTCTAAGAATTCAAGCCTTTAGGGGTTTTTTGGATTATTCCCACCAAGAAGTAAATGGGGTGATTTTCAAAAATTGGCTAAAACTAAAAAAATTATGAGGAGCTACCACGTGGCATTACTTTTTCTTACAAGTTCAAATATTTGGGCCTTGGGAACTTTAAACACCTTACCTTGAACACAGTAAGAGGGGAAACTTTTAGAACAATCTTGAAACATCAAAATCCCTAATAATATACCATGTTTCCAATTTAGATGTGAGTTTGTACTTCTCAACCACTTTTACCATTTTACACTAGTTTTCCTTGTTCAAGGAAAGGTGCAAGATTTCCCTAACCCTCGATAACCCTTATGAAAAGTCTCTTAAGATAAATACATGCCTCTCATTCAATTAATCAAGTTATTTCACACCTTAATAATCAAGTTTAAATAAGCAATTTTATCCAAAGTTATGAAAACCTCTCTCTTGAGCATAAAGCATCCAATCCAAGCATAGAGAAAAGCTTGGTCATACCCTTGTCTTCTCACCATGAATTCTCACACCATGGGAATTTTAATCAATATTTCATGATTCCTTCAGAGCTATCAAGAGTAACTTCCATCTTTATAAATTACCCCTCATGAATTTAGCAAGGAGTGAGAGAACACTTACCATTTGGTGAAATCAAATACATGTACATGACTAATCATGAATATGTATTCTAATATTTTGATGGGCTAAGGCAAGTGAGTAAAACATTGACACTCATCCAGTTTAGACATGGGAATTTTACTAGCAGGGGCCTAATTGCTCTAGTACATATTTGGCCACCAACATAGGCTCTTGATCAGAGATGGGTACCCCTAGTGGGTACATAGAGAACATCAAACTAGTCACCTATCCAATGGGCCATGGAGTCTAAGGATTTCAACATAGACTTACAACAGGGCAGCCCAACATGACCACCAAAGAAAATGGGAAGGAAAAAACTATACAAATATGAACGACAACCAAATTACAAAGATGAGAAAGGAAAACACATTATGTACATATTTACAAAGGTAATCATGGACTCAGTCCAAGAATACTTGAGGTGTCTACCACTAACTAGCAATTCTAAAATTTCTCCATCAATATGTCTAAGATAAAATGTATGGTTCCCTATCTGATAATAAAAAGTGTAAGGGCCCATCCATAGGGAATCAAAACTTACCATGCTTTCCTTTGTCCTCATGTTTGTTATCCCATAATAGAACTAGATCACCAACCTAAAAGGTTCTTGGGGTGACTTCCTTGTCAAATATCTTTTTGAGGCACTCCTTAAACTTTACATGCCTTTCATGAGCTTGTCATCGAGATTCATTGAGCTCAATGATTTTATCAATTCTATCTTTATAATGGTTCATTTCCTCCTTATTCTCATCTATTTATTGCATGAATTGGTATGTGGGTAACTATACATTTAGGGGTAAGATAGCTTGAGTTCCATAAATAAGATTAAAAGGGCTCTTCCTAGTATATCTCTTTAGAGTTAACCTATTCACCTAGATAGCAAACTTTAACTACTCATCCCATTTTATTTTGTTAGCATTTAAGGTCCTTTTGATGATTTTTAATAGATTCTTATTACTAGACTCGACCTACCCATTTTATTATGAATTATGATTGGAGGCATATGCTAAATCAATCTCATATTCTTCACAAAATACACTTAATTATTTAGCTCTAAAACACATAGAATTATCACATATGACTTTGATTGGAACTCCAAATCAATAAATTATATTATTCAACAAGAAATCAATGACCACCTGGTGAGTCAATCTTTTAGTGGAGATTGCTTTGACCCATTTTATGAAGTAGTCAGTATCCACTAAAATCAATTTATGAATAGCACTTAAGGCATCTGATATTTCACCTATAAAATCCATCCCCCATTACCTAAAAGGTGCATCAATAGAGACTAGTTTTAGGGGAAGTGATTCGAATGCCTTCATTCTTCCAAAAAATCATTGACATTCCTCACATCTTCTTACCATAGCATTAACATCTCAGAATAAGGTGGACCACCAATACCCGGCCCTAAGAATCTTATGTGTAGTGACTTTAGGAGTGAAGTGACCACCGCACACACCATTATGGAATTTTATAATCATTGAATAAATCTCATTTTTCACCAACCATCTCAAGAGGACACCATCTAGGTTTCTCTGCACTAGATCATCTTGCAACAGAAGATATTTTTGAGATAATAACTTCAATGTCCTTTGATTTGATCTAAATGATAGGGGTAATTTAGATTTTTTAGATAATAGACTATATCTTTGTACCATGGAGATTGGCTATATTTAGACTTGGGGTTTTCAACCACTCTTTCTACATTATTTACCTCTATAGCCTATAAATTTTCTTCAATCATCAGCTTAGCTAAGTACATACCCCTAACCAACTTAGTAGTCTATATCTCCGGGTCATATTCTTGAAGCTTGTTGACCCATCAACATCTTTTATTAGTAGCATCATTTTGATTAAATATGTCCTTCACCATAGTATGAGGAATATAAGTCGCAATCTTTAAACCCAAAACATAAGGTATGAATTGCTTGATAGCCTTCAAAAGGGTGAAGGCTTATTTTTCCATTATGGTATATCTCAACTTAGATCCGTGTAATGCCTTATTGAAAAACATAATTGGCCACTCATGGCCTTCATCATTCTTATGTAGTAGCACTGTGGAAATAGTATGCATGGAGGTGAATGAAAAGATTTGGAAATATTTCCTATAATCTAGACTAACAAGAATTGGAGTAGTTTTAAAGGTTGCCTTCATATCTTGAAAAGACTAGGTGGCCTTCTCCTCCCACTTTATAATTTGATCCCTTTTTAGCATAGAAGTAATAGGCAGAGTAATCTCTACAAATTTGGAAAAAAATCTTCTAACAAAATTAATCTGGCCAAAGATTGAATACATTTCTTGGTCTGTGGGATGGGTACTTTGTCAATGGCCTCCACCCTCTCAAGATCTATCATAACACCTTGTTGGGACATAGTATGTCCTAAAAACTCTACCTTTTTTACCCCAAAGTGGAATTTTCTAGGATTGATGGAAATCTTGAACTCTCTACACCTGCCCAGTATTTGTTCCAAATGCATCAAGTGGTCACTTCTTCTAGAGTACACTAGAACATCATCTTGGTACATAAAAATTAATTAGTTGATTAATATGGTGAAGGATACATCCATATCTCTCTACAAAGTGTCACCTTCAATCATTAAACTAAATGACATTTTAATATACATGTAGGTACCCCATGGGGTAGTGAAACTAGTCTTGGACCTTTTAGACTCCTTTACTACCACCTGGTTGTAACTAGAAAAGTCATCTAGAGTAGACAACAGCTTAGATATGGTGACATCTTGGAGCATGTTATCCATGTTAGGAAATGGATGATTATCCTTTAGAGAAGCCTTGTTTAAACATATAAAATCAATAAAAACCCAGATGTCTCTATTCTTTTTTATGATAGGGAGTAGGTTTGCCACCCAAGATGAATATCTGATGGGTTGAATGATCCCACTATCTCTTAACTTCTTTAACTCCTCCTACATCTTAGTGGCCAAGATGGGGTTGATGGGCTACTACTTCTGGCAGAATGGTTTTGCATCAGGGTGAAGAGGAATAACATGTTGGAACAAATCCTCCCAATAAGCTTTTAACTCTGAATATGACCATGCTAGGCAATCTTGGTACTTATTTATTAACACAATAAATTGTCCATTTTATTTTTCACTTAAATGAGTGCCTATCTAAATATTCCTTGGATTTTTTATTATCCTAATGTTAATATTAGTTACGTCCTTTAATATGGAAATGTTAATGGATTTGACTCTATCAGCTCCATCAAAGGTTGATTCTAGGATAACCAATCCTCTTGGGATAGTATTAGTATTCAATTGGATTATTTATTTTCCATACAAGGTTTATTTTCCATCACAAAATTCTACCATAGAGTCCCACTTTGTGTTATTTCCTTCAAATTCATTCATGTAGCAAAGAAACCTCTTTATTTGTTCATCATTGTCAAAGACTTGCCAATGATTGATGTTATCTAGAATAGAGGGCCTTACCAATATCTCAACCTCATATTCACAAGGAAGACCCTCATGTTTAGCTTTAAATTTTACATCTCTTTACCAGCATATCTACCAAGTGATTAAGCTCTCAAGTATGGTACTAAATATTGAAAGCTTTGAACCATTCCAAGCAGTCCCATACATTATTCTAGTACTGCTTCAACCTCTTATGCTTTTTGGTGTAAACACTTTGGACTTTTTTCACCACAAGTTCCAAATATCCCTTGACTAGCAACTTATTAAATCCACATTCTCTAGAAATTTAGAGACCAATCAGGAGTGCTTCATACTCTACAATATTGTTAGTGCACTCAAAAGCTAATTGAAAAGAGTACATATAAACTTGACCATTAGGGGTATAAAAAACAAACTTGGCCCCATTTTTGACACTTAAACATGCTCTATCAAAAATCATGATCCAGATGGATTCTTCATTAGTGATACCAGAGTTGGGAGGCATTTCTATGTATACAATATTTCACATAAAACTACCAATGTCTGTATTCAAATATAACACTTCATTAAATTGACACTTGGGATCCTCTAAAACATGTATCATTTATGGCTCATGGTTTAAATGAACCATTTTACCATCTATTTGGATAGTTTTATAAGATAAATCCATCTAAACACTACCTCCAATACTAGTTGCCCATTTTCTAGATAGCAGTATACCCCATTTTGGTGGACAATCCACAACAATAATGTCCATGCTCAAATTTTTCCTAGGTTACTATGTGAGTTGTACAACCAATCCTTTGACTATGCCAGCAATAGGTAATTCTCTAGAATCCATAGCAAGGCATCATCCATATGATGTAGTTATCCTTACACAAATCTCATTCAACACCACAGTGGCATGATGTTATAAGATGCACTGGAGTCAAACATGTAATTATGAATAACTAGCCCATTAATTATCAAGGTGATGTAGAAAGGATCAACATCCATTTTAATTTCTACCAATATTGTTCCCAAATATACCTCCAAGTGGTGCTCAGGAGGTCTTGGTGTGCTCTCTCCTCCCTTAGAGAGAGTGAGAGGAAGCTCAACTTCAACAACTGTATTGGCAATGATCTTCTCAGTGAATCCCAAATATTCAAAATCTCTCTTCCTATGCTCAAGGATTCTAAACAATTATAAAAATAGTATGGTGACCTTCAATTGACTCAATAATTGAGTCATATCATAAATAATGTACTTGGGTAATGGAGTATTAGTAGGTAGGCTTGTAACTTTATCATTCAAGATATATCCTTTAAGAGTCATGGGAATAGAAGTAAGGGAACCAACACTCTTCACTTCACTTTTCAAAGGAGGCTTGTTAGGTTCATCCTTCCTTGTGATACTAGACAATAAAGGAGTTTAAATTTTGGCTTGGTATTTCTTGGTTTGGTACTATAAGGTATACAGGCAGGCCTAGTGGAATCCTGGGTTTCTTTACTCCCCTTAGTCCCCTTTTCTTTAGTCTCTATTCTAGGGGGAGTAGAATCATTTTATTTTGGAGGATCACCTTGGTCCTTACTCCTCAAATTTTATTCCTTATTTTCTTGGGTAATTTCAACATTGATCATCAATTATTAATCCTCAGTTGATGGAAGGGAGTATCCATTCTTTTCTTTCATCATTGACCTTAAGAACTCAAAATCATGAGTTGGCAACTCATACTCAAGCATCATGTTTATTTCACAAATAAAATCTAAAAGAGGTATCCTTACCTTTTCACATGCTATCCAAAATGCATGAATAGTGCTATCACTCATTAACTCTATTGATGGAGAAGTTATCACTACATCTAGTTCATCAACTTGGAACATAAAATGTTCATATGCTGGGATATTGTCAAAACTAGATACATTCATGTCATCTTCCTCAAAAGTTTAGCTTTCCATATCCTAGAAATCAACCATGCAAATGTCATCTTCATCAGGCGTAGCTTCAAAGTCATCTACATCTTGACCACCATCATCAATTGTGTAACAAGAGGGATGAGGAAGGAAGCACTTGTCACACTAGTCTATGTCACAATTGACTATGTTAATCTTTGTAACTAAAGGATTTGGTACTTCCCTTCCACCTCCCCTGTTCTAATTTATTTCATGCTTATCATCCCTCACAAGGAATTTTACCCTATCATTATTTTTGGTTAGGAATTATGGCCTACCTTGACCCTGATCTTGGGGATGATTCCTTTCATCTCTCTTAATGTCCCTTTTTGTCATCATGGTTACTAAGTCCTTGAGATAGTCCTTTTTGGCTCTATCCAATTTGTAAGAAATTTCTTTTATTGTAGTGGCCAGAGTATTTATCATCTCCTCTAAGTTTTCAATATTGTGAGATGACTAATACTTCTTAGGATTCACTAATTTGACATCAACCTTTTTGTTTAAAGGCTTATCCATGGCTTTTATATTATTTTATATCTTGACAACTAGATTAAAAGCCATCCTTAAATTCATGGGAGCCTTGTCTTAGAGATAATAGGTTGCCTTTTTGTTGAATGCATGACATTACTTAATCAAATAAGCAAAATCACTAGGCCTAATATCCTCAAGAAGTCTCCTTAATACCTTACTAAATCTGGAATTGAAGTCCTTCACACACTCATTTGGATTCTTCTTTAGGTTCTCAAACTCAGCAAGTATGAATCTAGGATCTATGCTATCACCATATTACATCTTAAAAGCATCAATCATAGGTTTCCATGTGTCTATGGATCCATCAAAGATGGTTTTGAACCATTCTCAAGCCTCATCCTCAAGTGTGTTCATAAAGAGTTTAATACATACATCTTCAAGATCTATCTCAGAATCCTCAATGATATTTAAGAAGGCTTTCAAGTGTTGTTCCCCAAATACTGCATTAATACCTTGGAACTTAGGTAGTACATTTATAACCTTTATAGGGACCTCACTAGGGAAACTAAGCATACCATTAGAGTTAATAGGTCAAAACCTTAGGATCATAAAAGGTCTGCATCTATTAGCCAAACCTTGATCATCCTCTCCATCATTATCATTATTAGCATTGAACATTTTCCTCCTCAAGTCATGGTCCCCCATCTCTGAATCTAAAGATGAAGATGAACTAGGGGATGTTTGGGGATAAACACTGTGTGAATGACTTGAAGGAGAGGAAATAAAGTGAATCTTTAATGTCCTAGCAGGAGGATGAAAAATCCTTTACATAGAAAGAGCTTGACTCATGGGGAATTTAGATATGTCAGAGGTGCTTTGGTATCCTCCACAAAATAGATATTAGAGAAAAGGGGGGAAATATAATGGGGAAAAAAATGATCAAGTCTTACTTGATTGCTTGAGAGTTGGCCCACAACAGTCTTCCACACTTGTCTTCTTTTGGATGGGATATTTAATTATGGGATAAGTTCTTTTAATGGATTCCTCTGAAAGGAAGATCTAGTACCCTCCAACTTTATAGATCTAAAGAAAATTATTTAAAGTAGAGAAGGGAACATAAAATAGGTACTGATCTTCAAACCTTGATACAATTGAGTCACCACTAGAAGAACTTCTAGACTAGAAAATAAAGTTACACAGTAATTTGATGAAATATCACCTCCAAATATTGAAAACAACATCAAGAATATAGAATATTTTAGTGAAATAGGGGTGAATATCTTTAGTATATTCATCCAAAAAATTATAAGTATGTTAATGAAGTTAACACAAATATCCCTTTGCAACGACAACACAAGGCACTTACAACTCTCTACAAGAGTCCTTAGTAACACAAATGACAAAAATTGTCCCCAAAAATGACATGAAACAAGTATTGGTTCCCAGTTGTACACCTCTTTGATCTAGCCTTGTGAATTTGAAGCAAATGACAAACAAAAATGAAGAACCTGTTAAAATTTCCTTACACTCGAGGAAGGTTTTATCATCAAGACTAGACCAAACTTGAGAAAATGACTGAGAGGCACCTACAAAGGGTATGGTTATTTCCTTGCTACTTCTAGCTCTTCCTGAACCAAGATGAGAGGACCAAAGGGGTAGCTCGATCATATGGAGAGATTCTATAGTTTACCCTCCATGGGATATATTAATGCAAAGACACGTAAATTTGACTAGAACATAACCAAGCTTGCTCAATCTACCTAGGAAGGGTTATCACACGGAATGAGAAAATGTCCTAAATCAAAAAAATAAGCTACTAAAGATAGACAAATATGTGATTGTAACTTTCACTTTGACAATAAATTTGAACATTAATGAATAAGTGGGAGATTACAGCATTGAGGTTTAAAGCACAAAGAGCAAATGCATTTCAAATATGCAAAGCTTCATGCATCTACAAGGCAAATAGTATATATGATTTATAAATGGTGTACTATCTGTAGGGCAAGATAAGATAAAACCAAGTTAAATTTAATTATGGATAAGGGTGTGGATAGCTTAGAAAATGAGTATAGATACGTTCACATAACAACTATGTTACCTTCATTTAACAAATGCTTTTTAGTTCAAAATAAATAAGATGAAATCATGCACAAATGACCCTCAAAAGTTTACATGCAACACTGCAAATAACCATTCAAGAATTCATACCATTTGAATTCATAAACCTAGGACTACCCTTAAGAAGGCTATCAATTCCTTATTCTCACATATCAAAATGGAAGAGATTTTATACTCTAGATTCAAACCCTAAATGACTACCATAAAGAAACACACATCAATTAACTAGTCAACTAAGCATGTAAAATAAGCATTATATTTCAACAATAGGAAGAAACAATGAGTCATGAATAGATTCCATATATTAGCTAAATCAAAGCTAAATGTTATGTGTCTTTAAAATTACTTATCAGAACAACATGTAAAACATTTATGTAACAAGGGAGACATTTTGAATGCTCTCAAATCTTGTTAATGGTTTTACAAGAGGAATAAGTTTGGCATCAAAAAATTACATAGGTATAACTCTCCTAAGCTATATCTTTGTACTCAAGAATTAAATGACCTCTATAAAGGGACAAACCCCCTTATATAATTTTAGTTAAACTCAACACACTCCTAAAGATGTTATAGATGGAAAATTCTTTCTCAGGCTTAGAGTCTGTTGTAACAAACTTGATTTCTTAGACTTGTTCTCATGCTTCTATGATGATAACAAACATGATAGTCCATCATGATAGAAAAATTTTGGTTAGACACAGGAGGAATAACCCTGAAAAGGATAACACAACCTTTGTCTCTTTGTGCAACAAACAAAATATGTCTCTTTCTTATACACATGATTATTCAAACTAATATTAAAAGGGGCATGCCACTGATGGGTGGATTAAAATGGTTTGTAGGTGAGAAACAAGAATAAAGAGAGAGAGAGAGAGAGAGAGAGAGAGAGAGAGAGAGAGAGAGAGAGAGAGAGAGAGAGAGAGAGAGAGAGAGAGAGAGAGAGAGAGAGAGAGAGAGAGAGAGAGAGAGAAGAAGAGAAAAGAATGTTGTTAGCTAGGAAGAAATCAAAATGATTGGTTATGATCTAGAATCAATATTGATAACTAAATCCTTTGCCAACATGTTCTTGAAATTGGGATACCTATCAATCATGGAGGCAATATCCTTTTGATTTGAGCTAGCTTGGTATTTGAATTTGACATCAGATTCCTTTAGCCAAGTGGTGATATTTTGAAATGTGGCATGTTTTCACCCAATGATCACTTTGAGTAGGTCAAAATCCTTCTCAAGTGATACTAACTATATTATTTTGTGGGCATCAAAATCTCTTTGAGGTGCATCAATGAGGCTTTTTAGAGCATTGTGTATTTTTCCTTCCATCAAATCACCTTCACCATCAAGGTTCATCATTTTAATAAGGGTAACATATATTTCCTTGGTAGTGGTTTTGAGAGAATTATCTTATCCTTTTAAATCAAAGATGCCCTCCTTGAGCAACATCAACTAATGCTTTATTTCTAATTGATATTATTTGGGCTTCTTGTGATCGTCTGAAGAAAAAGAAATTCCATCGTTAAAACATCACTACCTATATTGCACATTTCATCTACCTTAAGCTAGATCTTCTACCTATTCTTTATGTCTACATCATAAAGAGACATCTAGGTTTCACAATCTTTTCCCTTATCTATTATGTCATCCAAGTATTCTAATGTTGAATGGATGATCTCTTTGGCCTGGGTGCTTAGATCCTATTTCCATTCTTCTGTATCCCACCCTTTTGATTTTAGCTCATCACCTCAATGAAAATCTAGTGACCCCATGGGGAAAAGAGGAAGGTCTAGAGTCTGAATGGTAGTCAGAGTTACTACCTTTGGCTCACTTAATAGCTTTAGTAAGTATTTAACCATAGCCTAATTTTTTGCTTTCAGCTCTTCCATGGTGGCTTTATTTTTGTCCATCCTTTTGCCACCATGTTATCTAGAACCTGTGAACTTTGCTTCAACTCCTTTCATGATGCCTCCTCAAGATTATAACTATAAATGGAGTAACTCTATAGGGGAACATCTTTCTTCAATGCATCAGAAGGGGGAATAGCTACCTCAACATTTCTTTCCCACTTGGCTGTGTAAGTGGTTCTAGAGTAAGTTTTATCCATCTTAGGGGGCTTGTCCTTATGCTTCTAAATGATATTTGTTACATTAGTTTCTGCTATTTTTCTCATAACTTCCTTTTTTTTCACTTTCTCCATAACCTATATAAGGGGTTTAGTTTGGAAACCTACTAACATTGCAGATATTATGGAAAGCCTTGACTCAATGCAGGGTGATGGTAATGAAAAAGTAGCTACATGGAGTGCCATAGACTTGGGTGGTGGGGTCAACATGAATTTATAAATGTCATCATCATTATCATCTTCTTTTCCATCCCCTTCTATTTCATTCTTTTCCTCCAATGTTGGCTCTACCTACTCCAAAACTTTAAAATCTGACCCTGGTTGGTGGGACTCCATGAGTAATTTCTCAATGGAGCTCCCCTATGCTATGGTATGGCTAGAAGGATCAACAACCACCTTGACTTATTTATTTGTTTGAACCCTTGGATGAGAAAAGGATATGGTGACCTCCTTGTTTTATTCAGACAACTTTTCATTGATCATAATCTTGGGGCCTTTATTATGGACTAGATCATGAACTTTGATGAAAGGAAAGAGACCTTAGGGTACTTCAATGAAATTATCACTTCTTGATATATCCTCATCAACATATTTATTTACTAGATCTAACTCTTTATTTTCCTCTAAAAGGGTGGGGGTACCCTTTTTTAGTTTTGCTCCCCCATCTCCCTCTACTTCTACACTATCAATGGGGACTTGGTCACCATGTTCTGGATCTTTCTCAACTCCCCCATCAGGTCCTTAACTATCCTCACCTTTGTGAAACTTTTATTAACCAGGTGACTAGGAGATGACATTTTCAATAAATGCCTCTATTTGGGGAGGCTACCTCTTTCTCAAGAGGGACTTGGGCCTGGGTGGCTACCTCTGCTTCAACCTGTATAACTTCATCAAATGATAAAGGGTCATCTGAGGTTAAGGAACCATCCTCATCACCTTTGATTTATGTTACCAAAACCTCTTCTTATGTGGACTAGTCCCATGTTGGGGCCTTCACTGGGGTTTGTGGACTCTCCCTGTGAGTCCTTTGCCTAGTCTTTACTTGGGGATGGGTGAAGGCATGTTGTTTCTTCATTACTTCAGATATTAGTCTACCTTCATCTAAATCTTCCTCCTCACTCATATCTCTCACTCTTTGGGCATATGAGGCCTATTCATTTCTTCTTTTCATATGGATTTATTTGAGAGAGGGTCCTTGAATGTAACCTCCTTTTTATTTACAAGTGATTTACTTGGAGGTTACAGACTTTTCTTAACTCTTTTTAGACTTGGTTTCTCCTCTTGGTCTTCCCCTCCTAGTTTTCTTAAATATATCACCAAGGGAGGATGGACTACCACTTTTTGTGTGGGTGGAGCATGTAGGACTATAGTCGAGGTAATTATAGGAGCAACCATTAGAATGGTTGGAATTGTTGGGGCACCCTTTCCTAAAATGGAGATGGGGGTAGCATTAGCTAGCATGACCTACCCTATAATAATCTTGTCCCAGTTCTCTTCCAAGATTATTATTTTTGAAAAGGATAACCCAGTCTTAGAGTGTGCCACTATTATCTTCTCTACATCCACTAGTTTGGTAAACTCGGTATTCCCAAGCTTGCATTTGTCCTTACCAGTTATGGCTAAAGATGGAACCATAGAGTCACCACTATATCCTAGGAGAAAGGCCTTTAACTCCTTAACCTACCTTGATTCTTGAAGAGCAAGAGTGTCATATGTGTTGAGGTTAACCCCATGCTCTTTAAGCCATCTAAAGTTTCTCTTCATAATTTGCACTAACCTCCCAAGGATGGAATCATCCTCTTGAGTACTAAAATGTAGCTGAGCAATGGGCTAGGCTTCAATATTATTAGTGTTTTAAAATGAATACAATGTTAATTTATCATCCACCATGTCTTTGGTGATGGAAGCAATGTTGTAAGCTATGACTTCCTGCATAGTCAACCTCATAAATTCCAATTTTTTAACATCTTCCTCCGTGGTGCAATCATATCAAATGTCCTCATAGTGAGACTTATGAAACATTACATTAGTGGCCATGTTTATCAACCACTTGATGTCAAAATTGGGTCAGGGTGGTATTTTATGAAGTGCATATGAACCCATCTCCTATTCCAACCCCTTTACCTTGGTAATCGAAGGACATGAATAAAACCCTATTACCATAGGAAACTTGAAAGGATTGTTGATCTTTTTTTCTGCAATAATTTCATGTGGTGACACCATTTGTTATCTTAGCTCCATCACTACCAAATTTTCATCCAGGTACCTGGGTAATTTGAGTGGGCATCCTAAATAGCCACTTACCCTGATGTACGTGAATGTCCTAAATTATATGTAAGTGGCACCATATTTCTCAATCACTTGTTTGGCTATTGTAGACATATTATTGAGGCTTCTTAATAGGAAGAATACACTCATCATTATATTGAAAAATTATTTATAAAATTTACAAAAAAAATTATGAATCCTTCTAGGGTAACCTTTGGATATACCTCATATATTTTCATCCCTGAAAGATTCCTGGTGAGCCCTTAGAAAGTCCTATTATGCACAAAGTTATACATCAAATAGGATGACATATAAAAGGTACATGAAAATACTTCTTTATAAAGAATTTTAGCTTAGAGTTGCATCATTTATACATGCAGGTTGTCACTAAGTATGGAGGCCCAGTCTAGCTTTTTCTTTCCCTCTAACATGCAGATCATAATTAAAAACATCTATGGCTTGAACTTTTTGGCACTAGGCATCCCATAAATCCTGGTAGACATGGTAATGATACATTGGGGAAACTCATTAAACTATGTTATATTTAGGCTCTTAGATATTCTAGAGACTTTTTGTCTCCTCTTGGATAGCCAACAAGTATTGGTGATATCCCAAATATCTTTATCCTTTTTTGCATAATTTTGGCATTCCTCCAAGGAGAATGAAATGCCTTCTAGCTAGGGAGGAATTATTAACATGGTGCTGAGGGCCAAAGGGGTGAAGGAGCATACAATAGAATGACCACCATCAAAAAAAGTCCTTGTGTCTAGTTGGTATGCTCAAGTACATGTAATAATGAGTTTTGGGTATGGGGAAACCAAAGGGAATGATGCTGCAAGTGTGACGTAACTAGTGCCAAAATTGGTAATTACTTGGGGGGTGAGATGGTTGTATAACATTCAATAGGGACCCAAAATTTGACCCCATAACATTAGTATCCTTAATTGAATCCAAAATTGAAACAATATTGCCTTTTATTGTGATAGAATATGCTACCATTTTTCTAATTCTTAAATGCAATGTTTCTATACTAGACAAACTCTTCACTCAAATAACCCTAAGCTACCTCTTAACTCTCTTTAAAAAACACAACATGAAGAGTAAATGGGAAACTTATTATTTAATTTGGATGGCTACACATACTAGAATTTGAAATTTTATGAATAATTAACTACAATCACATTTTCACACTACACTTAGCTTGGGCACACATAACTCAAAAGCACAGATGTAAGCTCTGGATGCAAAGGGTAATTTTAGAATGAATAAATATACCTAATTTTTAGTCTCTTACATCTCAATATTAGGGATACCATTAATAAACCAAATCCCAATGGCTAATCACCACCTACTTCTCATTAATTGTTCGAGCCTTATTAAAAAAAGAGAGGGAAAACACAAATGCTCCCTTATTGCACCAAACAGTCCTCCTTTTATGGAATAGAGTGACATGAATGGGATATGCATTTATGACATCTTTTTGGGCCTCTAGGGATGTTTGCACCTTTTCACTTATTATTTTTTGGAGGTGCAGAAGTGCAATAAGCTCTGAACCCTCTCTAGGACCAAGAATAACATGTGTCATAATGTGTTCTCAAAATTATGGGCATTCAGGTCTTTGGGGGTTTTTTGGATTATTCACTAAAAAATAAATGGGGTGATCTTTAAAAATTGGCTAAAACTAAAAATTTTCCAAGGAGCTACCATGTGGCATTACTTTTTCTTATAAGTTTGGATATTCAGGCCTTGGGAACTTTAAACACCTTGCCCTGAACATAGTAAGAGGGGAAAATTTTAGAACAAGCCCAAAACATTTGAAGCCTCGAGAATCTACCACGTGTCTAATTTAGAAATGAGTTTGGACTTCTCAGCCACTTTTACCATTTTTCACTAGTTCTCCTTATTTAAAGAAAGGTGAATATTTCCCCAACCCCTAAAACACTTATGAAAATTCTCTTAAGATAAATATATGCCTCTCATTTAATTAATCACACTACGTCACACCTTAATCATCAAAATACATCAAGAGTAAATTAGTAATTTCATCCAAAGTCCCAAAAACCTCTCTCTTGAGCATAAAGCATCCAATCCAAGCATAGAGAAAAGATTGGTCATACCCTTATCTTCTCACCACAAATTATCCCACCATGGGACTTTTAATCAATATTTCATGATTCCTTCAAAGCTATCAAGAGTAACTTCCATCTTTAGAAAGTACCCCTCATGAATTTGGCAAGGAGTGAGAGAACACTTACCATTTGGTGAAAGTAAATACATGTACATGACTAATCATGAATATGTATTCTAATCTTTTAATGCACTGAGGAAAGTGATTAAAAAATTGACACTCATCTAGTTTGGACATGGTAGTTTTACTGACAAGGGCCCAATTACTCTAGTACATATTCGGGCACCAACAGGATTCATACCAAACTGGTAGTTGTAGCTTTTATACTTGGACTCACGGTGTTTACAATATTGATATGGCTAAAGATCAGTAGGTATAGTCACTTCCAATCCTAAATGTGTAAATTTTATACATTGATGTAATGTAAAAGGTATAGCCCTAATTTCATGGATATTGGGTTGACCCAATAATAGATTGTAAGATAGTTTTAGGTCTAAAACATGGCACAAATTATCATGGGTTAATGTCCAAATTATCACTAGTAGGCTAATGGTACCTTGATATTCTTGTTATTCAGTATCATATGCCTTGATAATGATGGTATATGGTTTCAAGTCAATTGTTATATATCTGAGATGTTTGACCAACTTTAGAGACATAATGTTGAGACCTAAACCATTGTCTATAAGGACACATTTAACTCTATGGTTTATTATACCTATTTCAATGTACAATGAGTTATTATGTAGAGGACCCATAGAAGACATATCACTTTGGTCAAAGGTGAGACATTGGCCAAGGGATAAGTTTCCTACCATAGCTTTGAATTTATTTGGAGTGATATCATCTGGCATAAGGGCTTGGTTCAAATACTCAGTCAAGATGTCTTTGTGGATGATAGGCATGCACAAAAAATTCATGATGGATATGTGTGAAAGTGTCTTCTTCATTTGTTCCATAATATCATAGGCCTTCCCTTCACTTTTTTCAATTGGTTTATTTTTGATAGGTACATAAGGTTGATTAGGCTTATTTGTATTATTTTATTGTGGTTCTTTGATAGTGACCCTGGATCATCGATTTGTGATTAAACAATCTCAATCTATAACTTTGATTTGGTAGTTGGATAGGTAGGTAATGAGGTTTAGAATGATGATTCTTATATAGTATGGTTCCTGATTATCAATATGGCTCATCAAAGAATCACCAACATAATGAGGTTGGTAGGTATTGTTTAAATAATAGGCATTATTAGGAGAAGGTCTAGGTCTATTTGTAGTTGGTTTAGGGTTGATAGTGATGGTGGCAACATGACCTCTTGAAACATGTCCCACAACATTTTTTTATGTATACATAATGGCATGATTCTTGAAGAAAACAAAAGGCTAAACTATTATGTACAAGACTCAAAATATATCTGTTCCACCCAAATCAATGAAAAAACCCCTCAAGTCCTCTCCATATGGTTGACAAAGATGAGCAAAAAGATACTGTTTGAGTGCCATTCTAGTTGTATTATATTTTTACTTGTTTTTTTACCTCCTTGGCTTATCTCCAAGTTAATAAAATGAAATAAACATATCTCATATATATACAAACTCCTCTTATGGTTCAATGTTCACCTCATACATATCTTCATCATTGAGAAACCTTTCTAACATGATCACATTCTGATTCATAGGTAAAATTGCAAACTTCATCTTATAATGGTTTAATAGAACATTGTTTTTGGCCTTCTATGACATCTTGAGGGATATCATTTTGTTTTTTAACTATTGAAATTTGTTCAAGCTCTTCAAAGAGCTCTAAATACTACTCCCTATATTCATCAGGGTCTTATTGAGATATGTTTTGATCAACATCTTCTTGATCATTTTCTCTAACATTAACAACCACCCTATCAATATCTTCTTCCATGTTGAATGGAATCTCAAGGGATTGTTGTCACTCTTCATCAAAACCTTCTTTATACTCACTTTGAGCTTCTTGAGGTTCACTAAGAATCATTACATCTTATTTTTGTTCTTTACTTAGATCATGTTTAGGACTATTACCTTGTGAAACCAATGCTACAATCTCACTAATTATTACCATGTCATCTTGAACTTTTTCATCTTGTTCATGAGGCCTAACAAGATTAGCAACTAAGATATCTTCATCAAGATTTCACTCATGCTCTACTATAACCTGGTATTCTTCTTCTTCCATGCTAAATGGAAGATCATTTGTGTAACAAAGCTCTCATTCATAGCCCTGGATGTATTCTTGATTAGAGAGACTTGACTTCTCTTCAACAAGATGTTATTTATCTTCTTGTTTCAATTCTAATTCTTCCATTTTAGTGGCACAAATATTTGGCAATCTATAACTAGGGTAATTGGTCCAAGAAGGCTATCATGTGGTCATGTCTTCATCATCCTCTCTTTAAAAAT
Source organism: Torreya grandis (assembly GCA_037957365.1). NCBI lineage: Eukaryota > Viridiplantae > Streptophyta > Pinopsida > Cupressales > Taxaceae > Torreya > Torreya grandis. Next base: position 2,461,816 of record JARHVA010002215.1, on the reverse strand, counting down.
TATCTTCTTCACCTAGATGTTCTTATTTTTCCTTATATACAATAGGTCCATCAATGTAAAGAGAGATGGTGGGAGGGCAAGATGGTCCACTTGGTGGCATAGAGAAATAGGTCATTATGCATTGTTATTGAGTTGGATTTAGGATTAAAGATGTTTTAAATAGACTAAGAGATTTGGAAGTGATAGTCTCATTTAAGAATTCTTTGAAAGGAGGAAAATAAACTTGTGTTAGGGATGATTCATTTTTCTCTTTCTACTTAGCCATCAACATCTCACATTCTAGTATACCTTAATCTTTATGAACAAATCCAACTTGAGCAGAGGATGAGGGGCTCAAGAAACTTGAAAATTTTATTGGTTGAAGAGTTTGAGGAACTTGAGGAATAATGGGTGGAGTTTTCACAAACATAGGCTCTTTAATAGGATTGAGAGTCCTAAACCTTGGAATTTTGAAGAAATTAGACTCACTTAAAGATTCAAAGGGTTTTTCTTGTTTTCAACATGGGATTTTAGATTCATTTTTTTGTGATCTCATGGGAAGCTATTGTATTTTCTCTCTTGTAGCATCATTATATCTCTTTAATGACTCTACTTTTTACTAAGATATATAGGCCTAATATGGAAGATATGAAGGTATAAAAAAAATGCATTTTCACAAAATGGAGGAATGAAATACATACTAATTAATGCTCTTTAAGCACTTGGACTGCTTAAACCAATTGTAGATAACTTAGATTTATCATTATTGCCTATATAAATTCCTGTAAAATTTTATGTATTGAATGAAAACACCAATTATCCTTCAATAGATTAGGTACTTTGCACAGTAGTCCCACTAGGCATGCCAAAAACTATTATCACTTTGAGTTGTAGCCTTTAAGGAGGTGTTTTATGTTGCCTCACCTAATTTACATAATGTAAACACTCCTAGGATATGGGTGGCCTAAAAATTGGAGTGAATCTCTAAAGAGGGTTGGTTCCCTTGATGCTACACCAAAAACTAACACTACACCTACTCAATTGCAAATAAAAAGTAGAGAAAAATTGAACATGAATGTTAAAAAGGGTGATGCACCAAATATCTTGATGAATAACACTCATTTTTAGGTGCACAAGAAAATAATAGGTCTAAATTAACACTACACAACTCCTAATATAATCTTATTTCATCATTATTATTTAGAGATGCTAGAGATTCAATGTATAACTAAGAGGGAGGAAGGTCTCCACTAGTAATCAATGCATAAATCAAATATGGCACTAATGATAACCTGAAAAAGTGACTTAAAATTGCATATAGTTAAGTTCAATAAAAAGGGGTGATGAACCAAATGTTTTGACCACTACCACTCATTTACAGGTGTACAAGTGAAAAATAAGACTAACTTAACACTACACAACTCCTAATCTAATCTTCTTGCATCAATATTTTTTATAGAGGCTAGAGATTCAATACATAACTTAGAGGGAGGGAGGTCTCCACTAGTAATCAATGCATAAATCAAATATGGAACTAATGAAAACTTGAAAAAATGAATTCAAATTACATATAGGTGATCAAATAAGATAGCAAACCAAGGATAATTGAATCATCACTTGATAAGATCAACCATTCATGAAAACACACTAAACATAATCATAGAAGAAGGCAAAAAATTAGTCTCTTATTACTTCAAAAGGGTTACAAAATGACCATGGCTTCACCATACTCATGTGGAGGATGATTTATAAGAATTCAAGGACAAATATATAGAAGCATGGAGAGGGAAAGAGAAACAGGGAGTAGGAAGAGTCTATGGTGATTGTCATCCATCATCAAATCAGTTACAAAGCCAAGAGAAGGTGAATAAATAGTCCAATAATTCATCTTTAATATGTGTTGGATTATTTTGATGATGACCTCGTGAGAGGTGTCATATAATTATCTCTTCATCTCCTATGAATCATATTCTCTCTCTTGAAACTACCCTTTTTTATTAAGGAGTTACAAGTTGAGGTCTTAAAGAGCAATCAAATCTTGACACATGGTCTACATGATCTTTTGAAGATCCTTATATGCCCATCTTGGATCTTATAATTAATTTATCACATTAGTGAAAGTGAGACTTAATCTTAAACCTCCTCATACTATTATTCTTATCTTTATAACCTGCAACTTCATGTCAAAACTGGTTTGATCTAAAGAATGTGATGAATTTAAGGCTATCTCTCATAAAAAGTTTGGTCTTGTGCTTTACCATTGTCATAACCACCTTTCCTCCTCATTTATGTCTTGTAGAATGTCATGGAATATTTTTTTAGCTTTTAGGCCATATTCAAGAACTTATGTGCAAGTATATTAGGTCTCTTAATGTCTTCAAGATCATGCTTAACTTAAGACAATGTTTCCATGAGGGCACTTAGCTAATAACAACTTTTGAGACCTCTCTCTAGGCTTATTAGAGGTAATTATGAGGCTTATCAATACATTTACTCCTCACTTCCTATAATCATTCATGATATAGGGTGAAAACACTTTGAGATAAACATGAAAAAGTTGATAGAGAGTTTCAATTCATCTTGAAGATCTCTCATCACTTTTGAGTTAGTAGACTACATGTACAACCAGCCCTCCAACACTACCTACATCCATTGAAATAATATTATATATAACTTGAGTACTCATACAATAATAATATGAGATATCTATAAGGTGTTATGAATCTTCTTGATTCCACTACTGACCTTAAGAAGGTCTACAAACTCGGTCTTCTAAGCAAGCAAGCAAGATCTTCACTTAGGTTTAGTTTAGTTACTTTCATCCTATCTTAGCACCATTTAACCCTCTTATATAAATTATTTAGGATTATTAGACCTCTTACCAAGATTGGGAAGCCTCTCCAACTGGTCAAGAAGACCTTAATAATTCAAACACTGACAAATAGGCTTGAATATGTAGTCTTTAGGCCATTTATTATGCCTTTTACTCCACACATGCTAACTTAATCTCTAATAGGTTCCTACAATATGTTTATATGTCATATATGTGTTTCCAAAAATGTTAAGTGCATTTTATTCTTTTAAACTGACATTCTATTTCATCGAGCTCTTTGAGGGTAAAGTAGGTAATTTTAGGTCTCTATCTTGTTAACGATGATTCATAAAGTATAGGCCCTAAAATAATCAACCAATGCCATAAATTTTAAGTATAAAAACCTTATAATCATCCTCTAATGTTATTTGGTCCCATTCATCTACTTGTTTGACTTTCCACTTAAAAAAGTTAATCTTTTCTAACTTACAAGCCTGTAGGTGCCTACTCGAAATGAATGTTTTGATCAAAAACACTTTTTCATGATTTCTTTTAGTTATAAATATTTAAATTGGGTCTTATATATACCCTATAATGTCTCTATACACTTCTCTAAGCAATAGACTCTTTAAATAGCCTCCAAACTTGGTATGTCCATGCCTAGGGTTTATAGGAAGTTTAGTAATCTTAACCCTAATGGCCCTTTTTTGATGTTTTCATCTCATATAAATAAGTCTATTAATTCCTTAAATATTAATTAATTTTCATCATACCATGCATTAATCTCTAATATTCACTCAAAACTTGTAACCTTTCTTTAATTTGGTGCAAAACTCTCTTGTTATAGTTATTCTTTTTTGGTAACTGACTGTGTACAATTGCATGAATTATATTTTTAAAATAGGAATGTCTATGGAGTGTATGATCTTCCTCAAAGTTTGAAGAGTTTTTTTTACCATACACATACTAATACAAATTTAGGATTCTCAATAATGAGTCAAACCTCTCATATAGCCTTCATCTATGCTTAGCTAGGTTTAAAACTAGTCAAGCTTCTTAAGGGTCATTCATAAAGCTAGGGGCTTTAATGATAGATCCAATACCATGAATATATTGAAAAAAAATCTGTAATGGTTTCTTATATTCATCATGAATCTTAAAAACCTCAAGCTTAGACCAAAACTTGCCATTTTAACTCGTATTCATACTTGCAGCATTGATCTTGATCTCTCCTCACTTGCTTATAAACAATCTTAGAGGGGATTGGTGCAAAATTGAACATATTAAAATATTTTATAGTTTTTATTGTTAGGATAATCATCCCAAAAATTCATTTAAGACTTCATTTTTTTTGTTTTAGGTTTTATTGCTTACTCTTTCACACTTAGATCCTAGTTCAAGAACTTTAGATCAATGACCTTCATCTCATTCCACATGCAACTTCTTAGAAATGATGAATGTATAATATTTACCCACTTGAATAATTATTTATTAATAAGCTATATATTATTTATATTGATAATAAACCAATCCCATTACTAGTTTCTTAAGGATTATACTTAATGGTAGCGTTGCCCTTGTAGGTCTCTACATGCCTAATACCTTCTCCATACGATCTTGGCATTCATCACATGGTTTCTTCTAATTTAAAGGGAATAATCACTCTACAAACCTTAATCAATGTTATGTACATCCTAAATTACCTTTAAAACCTCCATCTTAACTCCAAACTTACACACTCCTTTCATGGACTTACTCATAAACTTGATGCAGTCTGGTTGGGCATTTATGTATACATTATTTTCTTGGAGTTTTTTTCTATTTGAGACTTATTAAATAAACCATGAAACTATTTATAATTTATTTTCATGCCTTATGGTCTATCTTCATTCCTTTAATGGGATAAACTATCTTGAAACCTCAAATTTTATAATATTTAGACCTGCACAGTGTATTAACAAGCTAATCAAGGAGGATTTTAGGTGATCCTTATGCTTTGGAATCCTTATATGGAATTGAGGACTATTTATAGACATTTTATACATTATTTTTCACTTGGGAAAAGACTCAATTAACTTTATCATGCTCTTTCATCACTTCAATTCTATATCAAACAATAATAAACCCTCCATATTTAGGCTTCTTGACACCTTCTTCATGTTATTGTGAAGTTTGACTCCTTATATACCTTGGATTGTTTCTTATTTAAATTTTATATTGTTATTAATGTGTGAAAATTATGTTAGAACTTACCAATGGACTCTCAAATGCATTTTCCCCTTCCATAGGCATCAAACCCTTTGTACTCAAATCTACAACCTATTTAATATGGAGATTTTTTCCCATTCAATGCTTACACATTCTAAATGAATGTTTGGAGATGGTGTGATAGGATTCATAAGACATTTCAAGAAATAACACAACACTTATCTTGAAAAAATGAGCTCATAAATGCCTACAAACTGAGAAAACTAAACCTATAGGGTTTTGAAGGGGTTGAAGATCATCTAGTCTTCTTAGGGATGATTCATAAAGCACAAGACCTCAATATATGAACTCATGTTATGTATTGGAAGGTAATATGTTTATCCTCCTTCCCCTAATATAATTTAACCTAGCATTATCTTTCCTCCATGAAACAAGCTTATGAAAATGGCTTTCTTGACTGTGCAAGTGACAAGATGGAGACATCAAGTCATTTTATACCTTGGATAGTTCTAAAAATTATTTATAGGCATGATTTTGGATTTATGAAGGTTGTAATAAGTTTTAGTGGTACCTGTTCACCTTGTACTATTGTGTCACCTACCAAATGGTGTTATTTTTCCTTAACAATCTATGTAAGACTCTTGTAACTACCACTTTCATGTTGAAACTAACTAAAAATACTTTTACAAGTAAATGTATTGAACACCCTTTGACCTTGGGTTGACTCTACTATACTTGAATCATGTTTTCCTAAGACACAATAATGACCTTCAATAAGGATTTGAATTAGGCATGCCTTAGATAATTATAAAACACATGAAAACACTTTACCTTAACTTTTAAAAATACCTTATTTTCTCCATAATTACCTAAATTCTCTAAAGGCTTAAAATGGAAATATTTCCATCTTACCAACTTTGCTTCTTGATCCACTTACTCACTATAGATCACCCTTCTATTATGAGAGATCACTAATCAACATTTCTACCATGTATGAAGTATACCTTAACTTATCCAAAACAACCTTAAACTCTATTAAATTACTTTAAAAATACCTCATTTAAAAGGGAATTTGATGAAAATGTCAAGTTTTTTATTATAGGGGTTGAATTTTGACCTAGGAGGCCAAATTGTAAATATGTTGATAACTATGTACTTTTGGGGTTATGGTATAACCCTGAGCTACTTGCAATGTGATTGAGAAACTATTTCTCTCCCTCTATACCCATTTCATTCATATAAAATATTCATATCTTCATATCAGTTAGTGTATTTAGCCTATTTTATTAATGCACACATCCTTTAATCATGTTTGTCCCGAATTCTACAAAACCCAAACCATAGCCTTTCTTTATATGTTTGTGGTGATAGTTTTCTCAATGTTTTTGCTCTTCTTGATATGTCATTATGTGAGAACTTTGTTTCCATGTGTCCCTTAATTCCACATACCACACACCATATTTTTGAACTTTCATAACTTTGCAGTGGAGTAGGATATCTTACTTCTCCTTTCATCAAAATTTCTTGCTTCAAACTTAATAGTTTCAACTCTTTCTTCAATTTTTATAACTACCCTTTCACTATAGAATCATTATCCCTTATCCTTGATTGTATTTATAATATTTACATCATTTATAATATTTCTATGACCATATTAAAATTAATTCCATCCATCAAATCCCATATGTATGGTAACAACCTTGAGATTGAAACATTGTATCCTTTGTTTTTCATTCAATGGTTCTTTCAACTTCTAAACTACTTCTTCAAACTGTTGATCATACTCATTTAACATCTCATTCCCATTTTTTATAAGGTGTATTAACTTAGTAACACTCTCTATTGGTACATAAAGGTAGTGAAATTAAATTTTAAATGTCTTTTTTACTTTATCCTATGACATATTATGATTTGGGCTTATTTTCTAATACCATTTCAATGTGTCATCCCTTAATGTACCCACTAAATCAAAGAATATTATTTGAGGATAATTTATTCCATGACTCCTCCAGTAAAAATCCAACATAAACAAGTGTTCCTCCATATAATTTTATCTTTCCCAAATAATGGTATTTTCATTTTGCTTTATCTTATTATTGGTAGAATATATCTAGATATGTTTTCTCTTGGATAGTTTCTCTTTTCCATTATATTTCCTTACTATACTTTATTTAACTATTCCACACTTATTCACTCTTTCTCATTTTTTCCTTATTCTTACCAATGACAATAGATGGCATTTGATCTAGGGAGTTTAGTTAATCTCCTTATGTAGTATCTTCCAGTTTGGTATTTGAAATTGGGTGTATTTGTGGATCTCCTTTTCATTTATTCTCTCTAATTTTCTTCTACTTAAACTTTTTCTTCCTTATAACTGGTCTATTTTTTTCTTTGTCTTCTACATAATTAATTTCTTCTTCTTCCTCTTTATATTTTTTTCATCTACACTATCTTCGAACAATATAGTCTTCATTATCTATTATCTATTCCTCTATCTCTTGATCTTATCTATTTCTTTTCTATTTGTATCCTTTCTCTTCTATTTTAATGTTTATAACTTTAATATCTTCCTTTATTTTTCTAATTTCATTTTTTTAAACTCTTACCAATCCCATTATATTATCATACCTTCTATTTTTTATTATATTTATTCCTCTCAACCATCATACCTAATTTCTCCATAAGTTACATCCTTTCAAGGATCACCCCCTTCTTGCACACCATCCCTTAGGTGCCTAGCCCTTTATATTGGGTTAGCACACATTTTTAATATTTTCTTCTCTCTAATAGGCATATGGAAAAAGATTTTTATTTTATTCCCAAAATATTTGAGACTCCTTAATTTGAGTTATTATCCCCTAGACATTAGTTAACCAAAGTTTAGGAAAAACCACCAAATTTTGACATAAAATATATTACTTAGGTATAAATATTTATAAGGTTTGATATAACTTTAGTTAGAGCCAATTTTATGCAAATGTTAGTAGTGGGGTTAATCCTTAGTTAATATGTCCATTCAATATCCATTCATTCACATACATAGTACATAATCCACAAATATTCGCTACTCTAACTCTCTTTATTCATATATATAGATATAAAACATTTTTTACATTTTGTAAATCTCTTTACTCTATATGTTTGCACTCTTTATTACAATATCTCTTCATCTTATTTTATACTTCACCTTATTCCCCCCCTCTCTCTCTCTATGTTATATTTTTTTATTATCCTCTCTTCCACACAAGTTTACATCATTATATAACCTTTAAAATGGAAAGGTTACATCTATTCACTAATAGTTGCTTTTGGTAACTATTATTTTACATTTATTTACCTTTTTATTTGATGAGGTAAACACTTTTGTAGCTAGATATATGAACCAAACAAGTGAGGGTTTTGATAAATGGATGTAAAACCAAAAAAAGGGTTTTGACAGATGGACCCATAAATAAGCGGGTTTAAAGGCTCCCCTAACCTTTACAAATTATAACTAGAGGGTTTAAGGCTCCCACAACCATAACAAGCACAACAAGAAGGTTTATAGGATCCCAAAACCTAGGTGAAATAAACAACATGAGGGTTTTAAGGATCTCACAACCATAACATGATAGTTTTGAGGATCCCACAACCTTAGTATAACCATGGATGTTACAAATTAATTACACTCAAAAAATTTATGCCCTTTAAAAGGGTTTCTTTGAAACTTACACTATAGAATAAGAGTCTACTAGGAGTAGAAGGTCCTCTACTACCTGGGACTTCCGCATAACCTCCACGTAGCTGAGACACAACAAGTGGTTTTTTATTCCCACTAAATCCATTAACAACTAAATCACAATAAGGACCTATCCAACTTATCCTCAACATTTTGGTAATATCTTGAAACAAAATAAGGTTATTTATCTAAGCATGATAAATTTCCTTAAATTCTTGGGAAAACCCCATAACCTAGAAGAGGCAAGAGTAGAATCCTCTATCATCCACCGACTAAGGCAAGTTTTGATTTGGTTTTTTCCATCCACTAAAATCAAAATTAGGTAAGACTAAAAATAGTCCTCCATAGGTTTGGTCTTCTACAAGAGTTTAACCAATCCTCCATAGACCCTATGAGCAATAAGTGATCACACTTAATGATACTATCACCTAAGAGAATGGATCAACACTTTTAGATCAGACTCTATAAATCAAATTAGCCATAACTTCAAACAAAACATGATTTTTCAGCCAAGCATGATCAATATCCTTAAAATTTTAGGAAAACCCCATAACCCAAAAGATGTAAGAGTGAAGTCATCTATCATCTACTTTGGTAAGACAAGTTTTGGTTTGGTTTCCTCTATCTACCATAATCAAAACTGACCAAAACTAAAAATAGTCCCTATAGGTCTAGTCTTTAGCAAAGTTTTTGCTCATCCTCTATAGACCCTAAGTGTAATAAATTATCATGTATATCCACTCAATGAAGCCATAACCCACAAATAGGGATCATCAATATCATATTGGAATCCATAAGATCTTGTGAGGAATCCTCTATCATCCAAATTAGCTTGGAATCCTAAATGTATTTGAGTGGTAGTAATGTGGATTCTTTTAATGTCAAAGGGATCCATTCTTTCTAGATCTGCTATAGCATTGATCCCTACATCCTTTGATTCATTTCAACCCCTTTGGGTCTCCAAATTAAAAATTAAATCCCTTATCATTCTACCAACCACTTGGCATATGATATAAAATAGATGAAACCTTATAAATTCACCAAAATTACTCCCTTTCCCAATGGGAGGGGGGACATAAATAACCTAATGACTATATGAAATAGGCTATCATAAGATAAATACAAGGTAAAACATGATTTTAAAAGGAATACAAGCACACCCATCCCTTGAATTGGTAGACTCTAAACTTCCACCATTCTTTTGTCTTTCCCATCACGGTTGAAATCTTATAGATCTTTTGTAGGGAGGCAAGAACCCTTCTACTATGGTTCCTCCAGAGGGCCTTCTTTCTATCTTAGAATTTATACTAGTGTGTAGATCTAATAGACTCAAGTTTAAAGCTTTGAGTCTACTACTTAACCTCAATAATAATTTTGATCTAGTTTCCTTTCCTAGATCTCACCCAAAAACTTCCTTTTGCAAGTCTTTAGGTCTAATTCTTTTCCACCTAGTAAGTATTTTGAGGGATGGTGTTGATGAATTAGATAACCTCTATTCCTTTTAGATCTGGGTCATCTTCATCTCCTCCTTCCACCTGAAAAACATCTTGCCCATATTCTATTTGAAATAACTCCTCCTACCACTGGAATAAAACCACTTTTATGTTTTGGATCTTCCATCAGTCCATTTTGTAGATCTGTTGCTTAGCCTTAATGAGTTTTTTGATCAAATTTTTTAAGTAGGAATCCATCCAGAATCTTTTACTCCATTATATATCACTTTCCAATCTTTCACTTTGAATCTCTCCCACCTAGTAGACCATTTAAACTTTCAAGGGATGACACTACTGGCATAGACAACCCTTAGTCCACCTAGATTTAGGTCATCTTCATCTCCTCCTTCCCCTTGCTTTCCTTCCTACCCATGCCCTATTTGAAAAATCATCTTTTTGCTCCTTCTACTCCTACTGCTCCCATCCATATCTATATTTATTACACTTATTTACCTTATTAACTACCAATTAGATAATATTTACACATATACCATAGTATATATGAATTTTAATTATATAATATATCGTATATTCTTCATCTAAGTGTCTGGAACATGTTATGAAGCTATATATGATAAAGCACTTCTATTGTAGTATGATTGTAGCATATGTGGTGTATTATGGTATGATTTTAGTCTATTTATTGTATCTTTATGCTCTTATAATTCTTCTTAATAATCATAGTAACATGAAACATAAGAATAAGATACCTATTAGTTAATTGCTTTGCCAAGGATTGAGACTATAGATAGGCATTAGGGTAGGAATGAAACTAAATTATAGGCCATTCAAATCAAGATCTGAAACTCTATTTTCACCTAGATGGTATCATTAGCCATAAGTTGATACCATTAATCACTATTTTCTCAATCTCATTGTATTATCTTCATGAAACTTTCACTTATGTTCATGTACAAGATGATGTGACTACTTATATTACGACTATGTGTGTGATCTCAAGGTTTGATTATGTGCATAACTCACATAAATTTAGATCCTTCACTTAAATCCTTATATCCAATTAAAATGATATAATTATTCCAAAAAATGGGAATAAAGTGGGTTGGGTTGACCTCAAACCACTCCTCATTGAATGGCTAAGTGTTACCTACATATCCAATAATCTAAAGAGAAAATTCAAACCACATGTAGGTATCCCTAGTGCATGTGCAATTAGTGATCCTTGAATGTATGCAACCTATGATCTAAATTTTAATACTTGGAAAATGAAATTTTTGGCCTAGTTTGAATAATTTTATACTTGGCTAAGACCTACTCTTTGTGATTGATTTTAAAATTGGGAGGAATAGGTTTGTCTATTTTTATGTATAGTAGTATATAGGTGTATGCCATACAAGTACTAGATAGTTAAAAGCCTCAAATTAATTTATATTTATATGAGAGTCTTTGGTTAATTCCTCACACCACTAACACCCTAGGTAGATTTAATGACCCATATAAATTAGTTTATTTATAAATATGACCATCACTTGGAAAAGAATGAAATTGTCAAAAACATACAATAGCTTAAGAGGGTCTATTTTAAATCTAACATTATTTTCTAGGAGATAAGAATATTGATCTTATGATCTAGATTTTTTGAGTATGATAGTTTATTAGTTTGACACATAATTATTAAACCCATAGATAATATGTGAATGTGAGATAATGGTGAATTGGATTCATATATGTATACACAAGTCATGTAGGGTGAAGATAGGTTAAAATTGACATTACCAAGTATATAATACCATATTTTAGTATCTAAAAATTCCTCCCTTTTATTCTAATATCAAAATGCAATGAAAATATTAGAGTAAAAGGATAAAGATATACTTGAGTCTAAAAAACATGCTTTTTATTTTAGAGATGATATGAATGTGCAATCTACTCCATACAAACTTACAATGAACATGTAGCAGTCAATGTCCATAAAATTAAATCCAAAATCTAAAAAATAATTTGAATTTTTAAATTTTTAAAAATAAGGAAGGAGTACACTTATATGTGGGTGAAATTATATTTCCCTATAACTTATTGGAGATTATGATTCCTTATTAGAGATTGGTTCCTCTTGCCAACCACCTGTAGAATTAGGGATGATCAAGTCCTAATTTTATGTAACTAATGCAAGGCCATGAGTTTGGAATATAAATGCCCAAACCATCATGAATAGGGAGTAGTGCCAAGGATTTTGAGCATTTTTGAACCTCAACTACACTTACTCATGTAACTAATCATGCACTAATCTTTGAGTCCCAAGATGAAAGGTGGGAGACACCTATTGGCCTTGCTATGAGTAATTCCATGGCCATTAATCATCTATTAACCTCAACTACATTACCTCAATAAACATGAATCAACCACTACATATGGACTTATACCATTGAATGTGTTTTCAAAATAATATATTTTAATAGTGTGTAAGTACATGAACAAGTATCATGCCCTATGAATCAGTACCAACCAATATCTAATGGTATGCATCTATATTCCAAATATGAGAACATATATCTCACATGTATTTATAAATGAAAACCTATAATTGTTTTTCTTGTAAAAGTGTGTATATATGCAATGAATATACACCTGTGTATCTAAAATTTACTCAGTAACTCATGTCCTTGTAAAGTGAGTGAATATGCATGGCATAATCCACCATAATCTATATCAATGTGCAAATATATGTCTTATATTTGAATCAAACTAATATCTAGACCAATATAAAATCTCTAAATCATGTATTTTATCCAAAAAAACTGAATAGCATACTCATGGAGTATTAATTGTGAATGAAAACCCTACTAATGTGCCCTCATTTTGAGGTGAACAATGTATCCTACAAGTCACTCATCTCATAATAAGGAGTTAATTATATCATGTTTTTATAAATATATAATCATGTAGAATCATCTCAAAATGTCAAGGCATGTATGAAATATATGTAACATAATGCATAGAAGTATCATGTCAAGAAGGATGTATTAAATAGGCATGTAATAGTAACCATCAATAATATAGGCACTTAATAAGACTACACAATAAGAGAGGTTCATGATATGAAGCACATCACCAAAAATTTAATAATATCAACAAACTCAACAAGCGCAATACATAATTATATAGTTATAATGCACACGATAAAGGCACACATAATATCACTCAATGTCACACATAAGGCCAAGGGCCATATATAAGGATCATGAAAATGTATTAATAAACAAGGCCAAGGGTTATAAACAAGTGACATGAAGATGTCACAAAAATCAAGGCCAAGGGACATAATCAATAAACATGAAAATGTCACAACAAATAATGCTAAGGGCCACAATCAAGGGGCATGAACATGTCACAAATAAGGGAAAAATGAATGTTTCAATAAGAAAGGTCAAGGGCCACAAAAAAATATATGTAATTATTATCCTATCATGAAGTAGAAACAAAATCAATGAATCATAAAACAAGTGAAAACCAGTCTAGGCCATCCATGTATAATAATGTCACACCATAGTAAAATATCATATACATGTAACATTATTTAAGACATGTGTAAGCAATCTATGTATCTCAACATGGTAAAATGTCATTAAAAGATATAACTTTTAATAATGATACTTGTGGAATAATATGTCCCTAATATTGGCATGGCCCCTCGATAAGAAAATTCCAACATTTATGTATCCATGTATGCCTTGTATGTCATAAATCTCACTCATATACTAAGCTATGCATGTGCAAATAGACCACTAATATGACATTTATAAAACATGTGAAAATTAACATATGCAAATGATGTAACTATCAATCATGTCATGCTTCGGACATGGGTTTTTTTTTAATCTTTGAAAGTTTTTATAATTTTGAATTTATCTTGAAATTTGAAAAGTGATAAACCAGTTATCCCATTAAGGTCATGGGAATTTATTTTATTGTATAATTCAAGGGTCATCTTTCATGAGTGAAATGTATTAGATGTAGGCATATTATAATATTATAAGGAACCAAGTGTGCTAATGTAATTATCATCATAACTAATCATAGGATCATGTGTATGATGGGTAGCTCTACGAAGCCTAAGATTCTATGGGGCTCACTATATATTAAGAGAATTTATCAATTCCTATGTTCATTGTGGATCATGTTGAACTATATGCATAATTATCTTGGTACATGCTATAATGTATAAAGGCCTATGTCAATCCTATATGACTCTTTGATGTTATGGATGTTTAAAAATTGGTTGTCTAGTTAAGTTACCTACCTTCCTCTAAGCAAAAGTGTATATAAATATCCATAATAGATGTAACAATTGTCTCTATATAATAATCCTAAATAGGTGTAATAGCCATATCTATATAATTATTCTGATTAGTTTTAACAACCATCTATATATATAATGATACTAAATAGTTGTAACAACTATCTCTATATATTGATCCTAAATAGGTGTAACAACCATCTGTGTATAATGATGCAAAATGTGTGTAGCAACCAACTAAAATGGTGGTGGGGGTGGAGGAGGAGATACCACTGGTTGAAGAGGGTACTCATATTGATTGCTTGAAATTGTGATAACCTTATTACAATGTATAGAATTGATACATTGATGCACTATAGATGGTACCGCATTATAATTTTGTATCCAAGGGCATACTCAAAACATATCAAAGACCCCATTACTCTAAAAAAATAGCACTATAGTAGCAACTATGGCAAAGCTGACCTTAAAAGGTAACATAATGCACTTGAGAGTGTATTATATCTATCCACCAAATACCTTATCTATTATTGATGTATCTTGTAAATATTTTTGTGTGTATGTAATAGCATTGAAGAGTGTCACAATAAAAATATTTCCACTTGAACCATTTTAAACCATGACATTATGTATAGGTTGTATAATTATGTAAACTCATATGAATAGTGCATGGAGATATGAATCATCTTCAATAATCTCAATGTCATAAAATGTAATCATAGGTCATTGTGTTGATATGCTTATAAGTGTGTAAATAATTTCTTCCGATGGGTGGTCATATTTCATAGGAGGCAAATGAGTATTATATGTATAACATAATTAATAAGAATACTTAGTCTATGTCGACTCATGCTTGGGAAATGGATCAAATAACTATTTTTTTTAACTTTAAATTTTCAATTGGTTGTGTTATAGAATCCCTTATATGTGTGCTAATATCAATAATGTTATCATCAATAAGATCTTATATCTTATGTATTATCTTAAATAATATGATTTTATAATGACCTAAAGATTGATGATAATCATAGTATGCATTATTACCATATCCCTTAGGTTTTATACTACTCACTTTGACCACTTATGGTGGGAAAGATATGAGGTTGCATTTGCATAACTTTTGTAACAATATTTGAGGAGGTTGAGGTAATCCTAAAAATTATCTCCTTTATAGAATGGATAATAGAAGTTAATTTATAGATTATGATACTACATTAATCATTGTCTTTGCCTCATTATTTGCATCATTAGATTGAACCTTGTAGTTTGGTTATATTTGAAACTTTTAGGAGTAGATCCACACTATAGTTTATTCAAAGATATGATCTTGAATTTTTAGTCTCTCATTGTATGGCATTATTCATCAAAATACATGGATTTATTGAATAATTTGAAATCATGGAGTGGTGCAAGTAAAATTTACTTAAAGGTGTCTTGTAACTCTTTTTTTTTCATAGGATTGGTAATCTTAGCTAACATGGTCTTATACCAAAGTACATAGTCACTAATTAGCTTATTATATCCTTGTTTAAGTTTGGAAATTTGTGCATAAGATATCTTTTCATCAATGTTGATGGATAATGTACTATAAATTAGTTTTCCAAATAGTTTGATACTCTAAATAATTAGAGAAGGAGGTCATATAACCATCACAAAGTATAGTATTTAATAATTTATGGGAACAACTTGGTCAATAATCGACCATTGGATATATAATCCTAGGATGGTATGTGGAAGGATTGAAGTTGTTTTTAAATATCATATTTACCATCATATAATAAGAACTTAGGAGATTTTTTTAAAAAACCTATAGGTAATGGATAAGATGTAATATCAGGGGCTAAAAAATTATAAATCAAAGCACATGAACCCATCAAATGACTATCTCTAGAAGCACCTTTCTCTAACTACACCATATTATCTTATAGAGATAAAACAACCTACATGAGGGATTATGTATTAGATTATATTAATGGTGTAATCTATGTAGTCATCATAGGATTGACATAGGTTGATTAGATAGGAATGGGCATAGAAATATGAGGGAATCATTGTGTTTCATCCACACCTTAGGTAGACATCACATATGTAAATAGAGGTGTAGATGAAATACTATTATATATAGTAGTAGTTTGGACACTTGTGGTGGGATTTTTACCTCCAAATGGTTGATGAATATTAGGTAAGGGATCATATAATTCTTTAAATTTACTAGCTTGAGAAAAAAATTATCCTCTCTTGATACATATTGAACTTCATCATGCATTTTTATAGTGATGTCAAGATATTGTATTAATTCATCATAAATATCATCAAATCTATCATCATCACTCATTTCTTGTTCATGAGCATTATCAAATTCAATATTCACAATAAGTCCATCAAGAGGATGTATAACATGTATCATGGAATCCATGATCTCCTTAGGCTGAATAATTAGAGTACAAGGAATAAAAGGGATCATGTATGTCCTTTATCATCACAATAGGAATCAAATCATATTGAATTTCATAATAATATGGATAATTGGGGATAAATATTATTCATTAAGAATTTCATCCTTATTACTATATAAAGTTTAGATTTACTTGATTACATATTTTACATAGTAAATGAAAACAACATGTAATGATTACAACCATAACATGCATTAAAAAAAAAAAACTATGTTCATCCATTATATCCATGTTTATTTTTTAACAGTAGGGTAAATAAAAATATATATGTCTAAAATGAAACCCTAAGGCACAAATCTAAACAACCCTAGAAAGAAGGATGAAACCTTAGGTATTGTCAATGTTCAATAAATATATAAGCTCACCAATATTGTTTACCCTATTTTGGATTAATGATAACCCTAATAAGATATAAATTGTTGTAATAATTTAGATTATAATTTATAAAAATTAAGCATGAAAATAAATGTATGAGATTGAAAATGATTTGGCATTTTAACTTAATAAACAATAAATGGATGAGATACTTAGTGGTTAACTACTTTGTAGATAAATGAGATTGTAGGCAAGTTATAAGGTGGGAATGAAATTAGATTATAGAATGTTTATATTAGGATTTTAATATTTATGTGCACCTAGATGGTATTTCTAGCTTCAATTCAGTACCATTAGTTTCTATGTTCAATTTTTTATGGTTTTATCTACATGGATATCACACTTATATTTAGGTACAAGCCAGTTGGAGTACTTCTATTATAATTGTGTGTGTGATCCTGAGGTTTAATTTTACATGAAACTCATAAATATATCTCCCTCACTTTAAGCCCTAGGTTCACTTACAATGATATAATTAGGACTACAACATGGGAAGAAAGGTGGGTTGAGTTGACCTGAACCACTCCTCATTGAATGATTGAGCATTGCCTACATATCTAATACTTAGAAGAGGGAAGTTAAAACACATGTAGTTCTCCCCATTAGGTGTATGTTTGTAATTAGTGATCCTTGAATGTATAAAACCTATGATATATCTTTTTATGCTTGTAAAAGGACAACTTTGGCCCAACTTTAATGTGATTCAGACTTGGCTAAGACCTTCTCATTGTGATTGATTTTTAAATTGGGAAGAATAGGGCAGTCCCTTTGGACATGAAATAGTGTATGTATGTATGTAAAATAAGTGATACATAGTTAATAATCATAATGTTACTTTGTAATGTTATGAGACTCTTTGAGTAATTTCTCATTCCATTGATACATTAGGTAGATAGGATAACCCATAAGAATGATTTTATTTTTAAATATGACTAATATTAGGCAAAGGAGTAAACTTTTGGGCTCAAATAATACCATTAGAGGATATGTTTTAATCCTGATGTTACTATAAAAGAGACAAGAATACTAATCTAATGATTTGGAGATGTTTAATTATGATAGTTTACTAGTTTGGCATAGACTGGTGGAATTGATATAGGTGACTAACAACAACATAGAAGGATTGGACCCATAAATAACATGTGGATGTGATAAAATGGAAAATTAGATTCATATATGTATGTAAGATTAATTGAGGGTGAAGTTACATCAACACTAAAATGTCTAAGTATCTAAAACAATATTTTAAAACTACAAGTTATGACACATTATCTAGTGGAAATGACTAAAATATTTTAAAAAAAATGAGTAGGGGTTAACTCGCATTTAAAACCTAAGTTAAGTTTTTATTTTATTCAAATAATTATAATTAATTTTATATTTAATGACTTTATAAAGAAATTTTAAATAATACAAAAGAATTAAATAATGTTATTTATTATTTTACAATGAATTAGACTATTTATCAGTCAATTTGAAACTCATAATATATAGAGCTTACTATGTTGAATTTAATGTTATGAGAAGTTATTCAATTAATTAATCATTTTGTCTTCATTAATTCACCCAGGGGATTAAATATAGCCATGAGAAACCATGAATGGTAGGTAGGATCCTCAATTTGACATGGGAAACCTAGACTATAATGAGGTACCTTGAAGTTTTGTAATTTGACTACATGTCAGGATCCATGACATGCCAGATGGCATCATGATTAGTTTTGGGTTATTTTAACTTTTCATGGGGATTCCAATGTGTTGGTGTAAAAATGGGCACTTTTGGTATTTATATATTTGTGTCTCATCCAATGTGAAGTGACACTAATTCACCAATAGTTAGACATATCATTGTATACAATGGTGATTCTCTTCTACAAATGAGAGGGGTGGTTCCCTCATAAGACATGAGAAATTTGGGGATTTTGTGTAATTTTTAACTAAAAACAAAAAGGAAACAAAACTGAAATAAAAAGAGAAAAGGGGAGAAACCCACTGTGGGATAAATGCAAATAACCACTAGGACAACTCTGGACTAAATAGAATAAATAGAACTCCTTCCTCTCACACAAAAATGAACATAGAAGTAGTGAGGGTTTTAAGAACACAAGGCATGCTTGAAAGTACAAAGTATCCTCACAACCTTATTTTACACACTTGGTATGAAATTATATTAAGATCAAACATGCAGAAACTCATGGACATCAAAGAAGCTCATATATATGGGCTCTCAACACAAAGTTTTGGAAATGCCATTATTGCACATAATCAAATTAATGTAGAATTTTAATGGATTTATTATTCACAAATAGTAAATCATAATTAATGAAAAAAATACATTACAATCCATAAATAACCCAAAAGAGTTTCACCTGCTTGCTTGTATTTCATTGCTCTAATTTGTAAATAGCATAGCTCCTCATAAAGTTACAGCTTGCTCTCTCTAAGAGCTTCAAAAAAGAAAGAACCTTATAAAATCCATATTTATTAATTTTGTATAATCACTTCCTTCACCAAGGAAGTTGAAGAGTGTAATCACCTTAAAATGACACTTGAGTGCTAAGAGTGCTACTTGAGATGACCCATACCTATCTTAGCCCTAGACCAATCTTAGGGCCTATTTAGACACTTATCTAGCCTTCGTACAAACCAAAGGCATCCTTTAACATCCCTAAACTAGTTTTAGATCCTCATCTTGACATATTGGCCCTTAGTGCCTCAAGTTATGCCATATGGACACTAACACCATAATAGGGATAGTAACACCCCATGGCGTTAATGTCCTAGTCTTTTCACTATTGCCCTTTTCCCTCCTTTTTCTACCAAAAAATATGTTTTTGAATCAAAGACTACCTATGGTCAGCCTAGACCTCTTTAAAGACCCTCACAAGTATTAGAATAATATATATACATGAATTTTATCCCTCTAACCACTGAAGGAAAATCATATGCAAATTATGCAAATAAAATTAGAATAAGTTATGCACAATCAAGGTTATTAATCCCTATTCTACCCTTCTTCTACATATAACCATCTAAAACATTCATAAGATCAAATTACTTCCACTCTCAAGAACATTCAAATCACTCAATCCAATATTCATACTAGCTTCACTTGTAATTTCACTAACACATAGATGGGATAACTACATCGATCATGATTCCTCTTTAGAGTATTGGTATGTAGGTAATTCTCATCATAGCAGGGTGTCAAGAATTTCCAACCTACCCCATTAACAATAGACTTTTCTACTTGTGTCAATTGGATGCCTTAATAACATGGAGTATTAGTGTTTGCACATAGAATCATTCAAAATATGTCATCTATAGAGATCTAGAACTCATGTGTATAGGAATAGGTTCAATAGAACTATACAAAGGTGTGCCTAGAAGTTTAAAACAATTCTACATAAAGGACACTACTACCAAACTAGGGATACTAGTGCCACATAGTGCTACTATCCAATTAGAATACTACTATCCAAAGAGGGGTTTTGACATTTGGATCCTATCCATGACACTCATATTAGCCTCTGACTCAATTTATAACCTCCAAATCTCTAATTTTAGTCATTTTCTAACTAAGTACTTGTTTACATTATTCATTACTATTTTTAGAAAGTTCAAACTAAGTCAATTTTGTTACAAATCAATGGCTATATGTATTACATATTTTTACCCTGATTTACTATACTCAGACCCTTTAGCAACCTAGGGCTTAAACTCAATAACCCTAAAAAGTTAAAACATTTGTCAAACCTAAATTACTTTTGCACAAACCCTAACCCTATATAATGATAGGGTTTATATTTCCATCCTTTTAAGATGCACACTCAAATTTTAGATATTTGTATTTTCTAACTTGTATTTCATAAAATCATGATAATGACAAATGAAGTTTATCACTTTTTAATACAAAGTTTTATAGTTTTCTTTACATGATTTTTTCCTTTCATTTGGAATGAATTCAAACATGACATAAACACATATGTACTGTTAAGTTGTGGAGTTAAAAGCTTCACTGTTATGCAGATGAGGAGGTTGCTAGAGTCAACCAACAACCGGCATCGGCAGTATCACCAACATCAGTCAGGTGTGGACTAGAATTAGCCGACGTCGGTCATGTGTAGACTAACAACAACCGACATCGGTCACTTGTGTGTGTGCATGCATTTGCATGTGTTTCTAGAATTAGACTTGTCTAATTTTAGGTGGTCCGAGTGTTTGCATGTGAAGACTAATTTAAGTCTTGGGTCTGTGTTTCTAATTATTATAATTAGGAAGTCTAATTATTGTATGCCTTGGATCCTATTTAAGAGACCCATGGGGACATGTATTGTAATTAAGTCATAAGCAAGGCCAAGTAGATCTGCAAGGTGTAAGATCAAGAAGGTTTGTGGAGAAGGGAATATCAACTCAGTTATTGAGTTGTGATTGTAATTGATTGTGAGAGAGAGAACTCTTGAGAGAAATACTGTACACCCAAGAGGTGTGGGAAGAGTGAGATTTCTTCGTTGTATTTTGGAAGAGTTTAATGCAAGATTGGTTGTTTCTTGTATCTCCTATTATTTGTTATTCTGTAATTTCTAGTTACTTATTACTTATGGTTTAATTTTGTGTTTAGTTGCTTATACAAAAGTAATCAATTATACTCAGTAGTTCCTAACAAGTGGTATCAAAGCCAGGTTCACTAACAAGTTGTATCAGATCGGGTTAGTGTTTGTTGATTACAGTTCACTCACAGGGGTTTATGTTTGAGTGGGAGCAAAGCAATGGCAGAAGAAAGTAAGCTAAGAATGGAGAAATTCAATGGCAAGAATTATCAATTATGGAGGATGCAGATAGAAGATTATTTGTATCAGAAAGATCTATTTTTACTATTGGGTGGGGTTTCAAGTAAGCCCATAGATATGCAAGATGAAGAATGGAATGTTCTTGATAGAAAGGCTCTTGGATCTATAAGGTTAAGCCTGGCATCTTCTATGATTTCTAACTTATCACAGGCAAAGACAATAGTAGAGTTAATGGATACTCTAGCAAACTTATATGAAAAACCCTCAGCTTCGAATAACATATATCTTATGAAGCAATTATTTAGTTTGCAAATGTAGGAAGGTGGATCTGTATATAGTCATCTTAATGATTTCCATGAAATTGTAAATTAGTTCAATTTAGTCAAAATAGTTTTTGATGATGAAGTTAAAGCTCTCTTGATCTTATGTTCTTTACCTGAAAGCTGGCACAGCTTAGTAATAGTAGTTAGCAATACTGCATCTGCTTCAAATATCTTGAAAGTTGAAGATGTTGTTAGTGTAATCTTGAATGAATAAATTCATAGGAAAAGCATAAGTGAAACATCAGGTAATGCTTTAAGTATTGAAAGCAAGGGAAAGCAAAGAGAGAAGGGCAAACATGGGAAATCAAGGTCAAAGATGGGAAGGAGATCCAAATCCATAACTGGTAGAATAACCTACTGGAATTGTGGAAAGAAAGGACATGCAAAGAAAGATTGTTGGTTGAAGGATAGCAAAAAAAATCAGTAAGAAGGTAATAAGGAAGCAAATGTTGTAGGTATTGTTGCACAGGATGCTCTTATATTTTCTTTGGATAGTCAAGTAGAATCATGGGTTTTATATTCTTGTGCTTCTTTCCATGCAACCCCAAATAAAGAATTTTTCAATGATTATGTCCATGGAGACTTTGGAAAAGTTTATTTAGGGGATGGTGAACCTTGTCAAATTGTTGGCAAAGGAAAAGTGTAGCTGAAATTGTAGAATGGCAACACATGGGTGTTGAAGGATGTCATGCATGTACCCATCTTGAAAAGGAATCTGATTTCTATAGGAAAGTTGGGTGATGAGGGTTGCACAGTAACTCTCATAGCTGAATCTTGGAAAGTTTTCAAGGGTGCACTTGTATTAGCAAGAGGTAAGAGAGTAGGTACACTTTATCTATCTACTTGTGTTACTGATTATTCTCCTTCTATTTTATCTACTTTAGATGTAGATACAAAGTTGTGGCACTATAGGCTTGGTCACATGAGTGAGAAGGGAATGAATGTTCTTAAGTCAAAAGGTAATCTTTCAGATTTGAAAAGCATAGATCTAGAATTTTGTGAGCACTATATTTTTGGGAAATAGAAGAAAGTAAGGTTTCTCAAGACTGAGTCAACAAAGAAGAAGTACAGGTTGGAGCTTATTCACATAGACATGTAGGGACCAGCTCAGGTAGCTTCTATTGGAGGATCACAGTATTATGTTTCTTTCATTGATGATGCTACAAGAAAGGTATAGGTTTATTACATAAAAAGAAAATTTGATGTTTTTAACACATTTAAGAAATGGAAAGCTTTGGTTGAGAATGAAATAGGTTTGAGATTGAAGTGCCTTAGATCTGACAATGGTGGTGAGTACTGTAGTAATAAATTCAACAGTTACTATTCTATGAGTGGAATATGTAGGGAAAGGATGGTTCTAAGGACACCTCAGCAAAATGGAGTTACTGAAAGGATGAATAGAACAATAATGGAACATGCACGGAATATGAGGTTGCATGCTAGTTTGCCCTTAAAGTTTTGGGTAGAAGCTGTGGATATTGCGGTTTACTTGATTAACATAGGACCTTCTACTACTCTGGATGGAGGAATTCTAGAAGAGGCTTGGATAGGCAAAAAGGTAGATCTTTCAATTCTCAGAGTTTTTGGTTCTGAAGCTTTTGTGCACATTAATAAATAAAATAGAAAGAAGCTGGATGCTAAATCCATGTGGTGCATTTTTATTGGTTATGGCTTTGGAGATTTCAGATTCTGATTGTGGAATTTAGAAACTAACAAAATTATCAGAAGTTGTGATGTAGTTTTCAATGAGAAGGTGATGTATAGTGATCAACTCAAGAGGCTAAATAATTATGAGAAGGGCAACCTTGATTTGGATGAGGTTATGATCCAAAATGAGCTCACGGGTAAAAATCATCACTCATAGGAAAACACAGGAACTGACGTCAGCCAAGAAGGAACTGATGTCGGTCAGGACAGATAGGTGGAACCGACATCGGTCGGGTACAGACAGAGAGATGACCGAGATTGATCACTTTCAGAATGAAATTTGGGCAGACAACAAGCTGTGAATGAGTCTCAAATGCCCATAAGGAGGATTGTAAGGATAAGTAAACCTCCAATTCATTATTCCCCTTCTTTATACTATGTGTTGCTCAGTGATGGTGGAGAACCAAAAAGTTTTGATGAGGCAATATAGGTAGAATCTAGGAAATAGTGGGAGCATGGCATGAATGAGGAAATTGATTCCTTGGAAGAGAACCAAATGTGGTATTTGGTTGAGTTGCCAGCCAGAAAGAAAGCACTAAAAAATAAATGGGTATATAGGTTAAAGGAGAGAATGGACAATTGAGACATAAGGCTAGGTTGGTAGTAAAGGGATTTTCATAGAAACCAGGTATTGACTTTGGTGAAATATTTTCTCCTGTAGTAAAAATGACTTCTATTCGGATTGTATTATCTTTAGTTGATATTGAGGATTTGCATCTTGAGCAGCTTGATGTTAAGATAGCATTGCTTCATGAAGATTTGGATGAAGAGATATATATGGAACAGTCAGAAGGTTTTGAGGTCAAAGGTAAGGAGAAACTTGTGTGTAGGTTGAAGAAAAGCTTATATGGTCTTAAGCAAGCTCCAAGACAATGGTATTTAAGGTTTGACAGTTTTATGACAGAGCATGGCTTTAGTAAATGTCAATCTGACCATTGTATTTATTTTACCAGATTAGATAATGGTCATTATATTATCCTGTTACTATATGTGGATGATATGCTTGTTGTAGGTTCACACATGTAGGAACTTACTGAGCTAAAGGTAAAATTAGCTCACACATTTGCCATGAAGGATTTAGGAGCAGCAAAGAAAATCCTTGGCATGAGTATTAAGAGAGACAGGAAAAATCATAGCTTGATTTTGTCTCAAGAGAATTATGTGAACAAGGTGTTGAAGAGGTTCAATATGCAGAATGCAAAACCGGTAAGCACACCTATGGCTGGATAGTTTAAGCTGAGCAAAGAACAGTGTCCTAAATCACATGATGAGGTTGATTACATGAGCAAAGTTCCATATGCTTTAGTAGTTGGGAGCTTAATGTATGCTATGGTATGTACCAGGCCTAATATTGTCCAAGCAATGGGAGTTGTCAACAAGTTTATGGCCAATTCAGGAAAGGAACACTAGAAAGTAGTTCAGTGGATTCTCAGATATCTGAGAGGGACTAGCAGTAGGCATTTATGCTATGGAGGGTCAAACACTTCTCTACATGGGTATGTAGATTCAGATATGGCAGGTGACTTGGATGGCAGGAGAAGCACCACAGGATATGTGTCACTGTTGGTGGAACGGCGGTTAGCTGGATTTCAAAGTTGCAAAAGGTTATTGCCTTGCCTACAATAGAGGCAGAATACATTACAGTCACAGAGGCTAGCAAGGAAATGATATGGATGACACGGTTCATGGAAGATTTGGGAAAGGAGCAAGAGAGTTGCAGATTGTATAGTGATAGTCAAAGTACAATTCATTTAGTAAAGAATTTAGCCTTTCATTCAAGAACTAAACATATACAGCTTAGGTACCACTTCATTCGACAGGTATTGGAGGATGGATAGTTGAAGCTAGAAAAGATCCATACAGATGAGAACCCTATAGATATGTTAACAAATCTGGTAACAAAGGAGAAGTTGAATCTTCATTCAAATTTTTTTGGTCTTCAAGATTGATCTTGAAGAGGGAGAAACAAACCAGAGAAACAAGACTGAGGATGTTATTGTACAGGTACAGGTGCAACTATTTATCTCCAAGTGGGAAATTGTTATGTTGTGGAGCTAAAAGCTTCACTTTTATGCAGATGAGGAGGTTTTTGGAGTCAACCAACAACTGACATTGGCAGTATCGCCGACATCAGTTAGGCATAGACTAGAATCGGCTGACGTCGATCATGTGCAGACTGACAGCAACTGATGTCGGTAACCTGTGTGTGTGCATGTGTTTGCATGCGTTTCTAGAATTAGACTTGTCTAATTTTAGGTGGTCTGAGTGTTTGCATGTGAAGACTAATTTAAGTCTTGGGTCTGTGTTTCTAAATATTTTAATTATGAAGTCTAATTATTGTATGCCTTGGATCCTATTTAAGAGACCCATGGGGGCATGTATTGTAATTAAGTCATAAGCAAGGCCAAGTAGATCTGCAAGGTTTAAGATCAATAAGGTCTATGGAGAAGGGAATATCAACTCAGTTATTGAGTTGTGATTGTAATTGATTGTGAGAGAAAGAACTCTTGAGAGAAATACTGTACACCCAAGAGGTGTGGGAAGAGTGAGATTTCTTCATTGTATTCTAGAAGAGTTTAATGCAAGATTGGTTGTTTCTTGTATCTCTTATTATTTTCTATTCTCTAATTTCTAGTTACTTATTACTTCTAGTTTAATTCTATGTTTAGTTGCTTATACAAAAGTAATCAATTGTACTCGGTAGTTCCTAACATGTACATGATGATTTATATCAGTTAAAATGTATGTCATATTTCATTATATCCCTAACATGTAATTTTACTCATATGTGGAATTCAATTAAGAAACAAATCCTTACATACATACAAGATCAATTACAATATAATTTATTGGACTTAATCCATAAATTTAATACCCTAATAACCATGTTTCAATTTTTAATGTCATATCCTATGCACAAGAAAGAATCTCCCTCTCCTCCTCATCTCCATGAGGGTGATAATTAATTTCCCTCTAACTAGGTCCATGTTATCACTCCTCCATGAGATGATGTAGCCTATACTATTGTTACTAATACCCATACTTAGCCTATACATGCCCCCCTCTCCCCCGTAGGGTGTGTGCCTACATGTTCAATCAAAAACAACTAGGGTTTGCACTTGTGAGAATATAAGGGATCAAATTATCAATATGAGTAAGCTAATATCAAAATTATAGAATAAAAATTAGTTATTAATTGAGAAGGTCAGATTATTAGAAAATCAAATTACATATACAAAGTATTTAGAATATGCTAATGTTCATCATATATATGCATCTACACCTAGCAAAGTTATGTCTAGCAGTCTTTCATATCCAAATCATAAAGTACAAGATGAGCAATACAATCAAGATCAAAATAATACACAAGATGGGAATCAAGACACTCTCCCCCACTTAACAATGAAATCTTATTGTCAATAAGGATGAGATTTTACAAAGTTTTAGAGATAGACTTCAGGAATAAACCCATGATCATGTATAGATTATGCAAGCCATAATGCAAATAAATAACAAATCAAATAATGGTCAATCCTCTACACTCCCAAATAAAAATATTATTACACCTATATTGGGGGTAACTCAGCTTCTATAACAACCTATTTTAACTAGACAACCTTCAATAATATCAACACCTCCTATGGTTAGTTCCTCCTCTCTATATCTACAATCCCTTATGTGTGAAATTCATTCTCTGCAAGCTAAGTTATTACATATTGAATAGGGTGATACTAGGCCATCACATGCCTTGGATTATCATGTTCTTTTACATACACCTTTGGCACGTCATATAGCAGTAACTCCTTTGTCATCTAGATTCATGGCACCTAAGCTTACCTTATATGATGGTAAGGGTGACCTAGAGCACCATCTATGATATTTCCATGTAGCATGTTTGGACTTCATATCCAATGATTAGTTCCTTACTAAGTTATTCTCATTTAGTCTAAAGGACCATGCCTTACATTGGTTCTACGATCTTCTAAATCATTCTATCATTGTATTCAATCCATTGGTAGATATGTTTTTAGCACTCTTTTTTATTAACATCAGTGATCAGATCTCATTTGCTCAAGTAGCACAACCAAAGCAAAAATCCAATGAGACTATTACAGAATATGTCTTGCAATATAAAAACATATTATCAAATATAACTATCCCCATGGTAGATAGAGATCTCCAAGACATATTCAAACAAAGTTAACTACCAACATTACATGAAGTTATCTTGTTCAAAAAATTTCCAACATTCATAGATTTGTGCCACATAAGGAAAAAAGGGAAGTCAAGATTCTCTCTATGGAAAAATTAAAATATACAAGTGGATAAAAATCAAATACTAAGAGTTATAATAATCCTGCATACAAATTAAGGGCCACTAAAAATAAGAGTGATCCAAAGGCCATATTTAACATAGCTTGAAAGTCACCTCCTTGCTTGGTTTTATCATCTCCTCCATGGAGATTTTTTACCAACCTTCTAAAATCATTAGCACATATTTTACAATAGCTCATGGAATGTAATGTAATATCTATCCCTCCCATCAAAAAGGTTAATATAACATAACCTCTTCTAAATAACTATTATTTAAATGCATTCTACAACTATCATAGGGTACTAGGTCATACTACAAATAGATGCATCATCTTGAAATATAAGATACAATACTTAACAAAATCCAACATCATTGATGTGATCACACCCATAGAGGTACCTAAAGTTAAACAAATGGAAGCTAAGGCATTGAAATTATTTTTAAATCTATTTCCAAAATATATAGTTAATGAGATAGATGGCATTTTAGGTGTTCACTATATGTATTAGGCACATCCACCACCAACATACTATCACACTACTACAGAAGATGTACACCCCCTACATAAGATCATTGGTGTGTATCATACTACAATACCATCTATACTACAACTACCAGTTATATTTCCAAGCACAATTTCCATTAGTATAACATAAAATTTAGTTGGGCCACTAGTGTAAGGTTCTCAGCATAAGGCACCCATTCCAACTACAACATCTTCTACCATATGGTTCCCTAAGACCCCTATAGTTTATAGGACACCCTACTTAGCTTTATGGATTCCTAGCACCACTTCACAAGTAGTACTAGCTATAGATCACTTAGTATAATAGTCTTTAGGACCTTATTTACCTTTTCATATAGCATGCATGATTATTGTTCCTTTATTTGGCATATGCCACATTGATAATGAGTATCACATGAGACTCATTAGTTGGTATGTTGCTTCCTTATTGTACATAGTATCATTCACTCTTGCTCCTTGTATATAGTTTCATTTTCATGCTACTTGTACATAGCTTGTATCCAAAAAAAAAAAAAAAAGAATATAATATACCAAAACATAAAAACTTCAAATATTTACTCAAAAAATACAAATTATAGATTGTATGCATTGCCATGTTTACACTTCTTATACTTGCCAAGTACTACATCAGCTAGTTATCTTAGTATATTAATTTTTTATCATATATACATTACTTCTCTTGTTCTTTTTAAGTGTATGCAGACACTTACAGGACCCAAGTCTACTACATAAATCTATATTTTATACTATCTACACATTGGGGACATATACATAGATACACAGGTTCTTCATTTGATACATTCACCCATTTAGGAGCATCTTATACATAGTTTCAATTACTAGGGTACATGTTTCTAAACTCTACATCACAAATTTATCATTTTTATATATTGATATTAATCATCCTACACCTTATTAGATTTTTTTTTTACTACTAATCCTTTAAACTCAACTTATATACATCTTAGCTCTTATACATATTTGTACCACATGGTCATGCATATTTTCATTTCTAGTTTTCCTAGTTTAGACTAGATTGTGTCTTTATGTTTCTCTTATTCAAGTTAATTTGACTATGGCATTGCTCTACGGCTCTATGCTACTTCTTTTCATTATATGTATGCTTTGTACATGTTCCCATGTCCTTGTGTGTGCCTTATTTATTATGTATATGGACATTTGAACATGTCCTTCCATGTGGCTCTAAGCCAACTTGCTTATTTTTTGTGTATGTGGACATTTGAACATGTCCTTATATGTATTAATTTCTCATATTTAGTGGCATGTTCCCATGTCCCTTGTATTGTGGCCCCTTGTCCTAATTTGTGTGCCTCATATGGTTTTATTATGATTTCTTGTATGCATCATGGACATGCGACTTGTCTCTTGCTTGTTACACACTCCAATTTTATATGCCATGAGGGACCTCATGCATCTCCCCTTCCTACTTGGGTATCATGATGGACATCATGCACCATCCACCTAGGTAGTTACTTAGTTATTACTTAGATTTATTATTCATATAAATTGTTATATCTATCTTGATAGCCTTGTGAATGTTTGACCTAACATACATCACACACTACAAACTTATGCTCAGATTATCTTAAATTTTGATGTTATGTATGCATATTATATTAGTTTATTATTAAAATATCATATATTATATGGCTAACACACATGTTATAGATATTCTTATTTTAGGGTCAATTCTTGCACAGGTTTAACAACTCCCCTCAAAAGTGGGGGCATTGGTAAAGCTTTATCATAGAGATCAAGTTATCTAAATGTACTCAAAGTATAATTTTTAGCACACAAGCATAGAATGTATAAATTAGACTTAGGAAAACATAGTGAAATAGTGACACAAAGATTAGTTAAAATTACATACAAATCAGAATAGTTAGACATTAGTTCCTAAATTGGGACACTAGCATGATATGGCACTACTATCCAAGATATGGTTCTACTATCAAGTAGCCTTAGTTTTAAAAAATTATAGATTGGCCAAAAATGTTTAGTAGGTACAATCTAGATTCTACATGGGTTCATCTATAGATACTAGTTTTGGATCAGTTTAGATTAGATTCATACCAATTTTCTCATATTAGGGGCATTGTGCATGGCATGATCATTCCCATTTTAGTTCATATGCTCAGATATAAATTATTATAACTCAGTCCAGAATCTATATACTTAGATATCATTTATGGGAGCATGTGCATGGTACATTATTTTTGTATGCTTGTTTATACACTAGTTGATCAAATGGAATGACAAACTCCATGTCATTCTCTACATTATACACATTAGACACCATGTTTTAGGTTACACACTAGATTCATGCCTTA
Organism: Torreya grandis; assembly: GCA_037957365.1. Classification (NCBI taxonomy): domain Eukaryota; kingdom Viridiplantae; phylum Streptophyta; class Pinopsida; order Cupressales; family Taxaceae; genus Torreya; species Torreya grandis. The sequence continues at coordinate 2,430,506 of JARHVA010002215.1, read as the reverse complement.
CTCCATCTATAGTGGTTGTCATTCCTAAGTGGCCTAGAGCTACCTACTATTCCTGAGTGGTTGTAAAGCTAACATACATAGTTACACATCTCTAATTGCTTTGGGAAGTTTCAATTTTACATGCATATACTACACATGGGTATTAAATGATGGAGTCTTAGTCTACTTGAGTTCTTGAGCCACCTACATGAGAGGGTTGGATTCACCATTAGTCCAATCCAAGTTATTCATAGGTCATGGTCCACCAAGCAGTGGTGTGCAATGATGGAGTCAAAACTAGATTAATATTATTAAGCCACCCATACATGGGGATTGAACAAGTTATCATATCAGTCTAATATATTCACCAATTTATCACTATCTACATGTACACACATAGAGGTTATCACCAAGTTTATACATTGGTTCATGTACCCAGTGAGGTGTATTTGTTCCTTTCCTCTCTCTTATCTATTTGCTTAGTTTTATCTCTTTACTTTGTTTTTTCTTTTCTTTTGATATCTCTTAATTAAGGACTAATCTATGCATGTTTCATTTTTAGGACATGCAATAGAGCATGCTTCACATACTTAGATCCATACTCATAAGATTTGCCTCTTATGTAAGTCTAGGTATGCTTCTTATTACTTTATCCTAGTCATTTCACTTTGTTTCATTTATAAAATAAAGGGGGTGGAAATGCAATCATCTAAAAATGACACTTGAGTGTTAAAAGTACTACTTAAGACCACCCATCCCTAACTTATCCCTAGAACTATCTTAAGACCTATTTAGACACTTATTTGGCCTTCATGTGGGCCACAAATGTCCCTAAACATACCTAAAGTAGTCTCGAACCCTCATCTTAACATCTTATCCCTTAGTACCTTAGGTTCTACCACCTAAACACTAGCCCATAATAGGGACAGTAACACCCCATGGCACCAATATCCCATTTTTTGCAATATTATCCTTTTCCTTCCTTTTTTCACCAACAGATATCTTTTCAAACCAAAGACCACCTAGGGTCAGCCTAGACCTCTTTTAAGACCCACACAAGCACTAGAATAATATATATACATAAATTTTATCCCTTTAACCATTGGATGTAAATTAGATGCAAATTACATAAATAAACTCAAAACAAATTATGCATGATAAAGGTTATCAATCCCTATTCTACCTTCTATATACAACCATCTAAAACCTTCCTAAGCTTAGATTACTCAGATTTCTAGTCTTAAGCACATTTAAATCACTCAAGCTAACATTCATACTAGATTCACTTTCACTAGAAATTAAGAGGGGAGAACTACATCAGGATTGATCCCTCTTAGGAGTATTGGTATGTAAGCAACTCTCATCACAATAGGGTGTCAAGGATGTCCAACATACCCCAAAAATAACATAATTTATTACTTGTGTCAATCTAATGCCTTAGTTAGATAGAGGATTAGGGTTTGCACATAAAATAATTTAAAATAGGTCATATATAAAGATCTATAACTCATGTGCACATGAATAGGCTCAGTAGACCTAGACACAGGTGTACCTAAAAGCTCATAATAGTTCTACACAAAGGACACTACTACCAAAATAGGGACACTAGCATCACATGGTGCTACTTTCTAATTAGGGTGCTACCATTTAGGAAGGATTTTGACACATGTATCATATCCATGACACTCATATTAGCCTTTCTCTCATTTTGTAACCTCAAACTATCTTGTTTTAGTCATTTTCCATCTAATTAATTATTTTGGTCTTAATTTGCACCCATGGAGGGAGTTCTTCAGGCTCTCTCCAACTAAGCCACAAAATGGGAACAACCTCAAGTTGTGGGTATCCTATAGTGAGGTTGATCCTCCATAGAGGTATGGTTCCCTTAGATCTATCACTTAAACTAATCTCTTTCTTTGAAAAGGGAGAGAAATAGATAATAATGCATGAAAACATGTAAAAGGAGGTGATGCAGCAATGTTTTAGATGCTTATAATTGCACAAAACACACTATGAGACACTTTCAAGCCTAAAAATATCTCTTCACTCACTCTTTGATCAAGTTTCACATAAGTATTTCATAAAAATCCATGAATTAGCTATCAATCTAGCATGGGAGGGCAGTTGTCTACTCCCAAACCAATCAACAAACTATCTATTACACTTAGAATGACCTATGAAAGCTACAAGACACTTCATAAAGGTGAGAAAACACAAACAGAGGTAAAGGAAAGCATATATTCACTTGACCACATCAATGAATTCATAGAACACACTTTGATTTCATTTGTAAATGGAGTAATTTAGTCTTAATTACATCAAATAGGTGCTTTAGTATAAATTTAGCATAGCATGGGCAAGCCAAAAGAATTAGAGTCTCTTTTCTTGGGGAGAAATGGGAATTATATAGAAAAGGAGAAGAGAGAGGGAGTGAGCAAATAACAATCAATAAATCAGGCCCAACTACCTTTTGATCAATTATTATTGATCTCGTTCATAAAATTAACCATTGATTAGCTCCAAATAGATCTCAAGCCCTTCTCATTGGCTTAGAAATGCACTAGAAGACAAAAAATTTATCAAAGGTGATGAGTCATGATCCACTTGAAAGGGAAAAGTCCCTAAAAATCCTAAAGTTACATTGAATTTTTTGTCTATATTCTCTAACCCCCAAACTCTCCATCTTCTTAATGAATACATAGCACCATGCATCATCTTGATATGCTCTCTACGCTATCAGACAGTCACTTTGAATTCATTCCTATGATGTCCCTTCATAACATAATTGTTAGAATACCATACCCCTATGCCAACTTCTTTCTCTATCACAACTTTACCATTACAACTAAACATAGGTTCACTATAGATGAAAACCAATTCCCTTATTATTTTTCATATATCTATAATTTCAATGAAGATCCATAGGCACCTAGTCTCCTGATCTTGAACAAGACATAAAATTCATGCCTAAGGGATTTTGATAAGTTTAGCTAAGCTTTAATAGCATCCTTATCTTTTTAAGGTTTGCTCTGGTAATTTAGATATAATTTGATCTTGCATTCATACCTTTACCTACATGGGTGGCAAAATCCTTTTCAAATTGACGTGTCCACCCATATGGCACCCTTGGGTTGATTATTTCATTTTGAAACTTGACTATTATCACCTTAGACATGTGTCCTTATCTCATGAACCCTAGAAATTTAAACAAATTTACTTCATTTATTTCTTTGGGAGTCTCTTGGCCTTAAATTTCATCATCTACCATTGATCCTTGGTCCACATTCAATATTGTGCCTCTTGGTAGCCCCACATTGGTTTTTATCTTAGCCTTCAAAGATGTGACACTGGTGGTCCCACATGCATCATGTGGATCCTATTGTCAATCACCATCTAGTTAGCATGCTTATGCTATGTGGTGGTCTCACATATAATCTAAACTCATTGACCTTTTAACCTCATTCACATCATTGATCTACTTTTCACATTTAAAAAATGTGTCATTGGTCTTCCTTTTACTTGATTATATATGTGATGTTGACTTGCCAAGTCACCATGATCATGACACCTATCATCAACATGTTTAATCTCAGGATCTGATGACTTATTGACTTGTGCTTGCTTGATTTTCATGATTTAACTCATGTTATTTATCTTGATGGTGTCACTAACTCAAGATATTATATATGTGCCATTGATCTATGATCTGATTAGGCAAGATTTTGACACTTGTCATTAGTGTGTTCATTCTTAGGGTCCTTTAAAGATTTTTTAATTCAAACATCTATTTCACATGGCTTTACTTTGATGTTCCTAGGTAGGTCTCATACTATTAGATAAATTTTAAAGATTTATATCTTGAGATAGAAAACTCATTAAGATACTAAATTTGTAGGGGATGACCTTGGCATAAAATAAATCATTCTTATGCCATTCTTAAACCTTGGTTGGCTTCCTAAGTACACTTATGAAATGCACAACCAAATTGACATAATCATTTCTGCATAACATGTCATGATGGTCTAGTTTCCAATAATCACATTTGGGAATTCCCAAGATCAACTTAATGACTCACAAGACAAATTGGCACAATGTTTTGAATGGTAAGGGTGACAATTTGACCTGTGAGGGAAAAGTTGTCAACAATACTTGTTTACATTATTTATTGTTACTTTTAGAAAGGTCAAACTAAATCAATTATGTTATAAATTAGAGTTTGTATTTATTGTGTATTTATACCCCAATTTACTATACTCAAACCCTTTAGCAACCTAGGATTTACATTCATTAAGTCATAATAGTTAAAACAAAAAGTCATTTATTTTCTCATTCTTGATTTTCTTTTTTTATTTGGGCAAATTTACAATATTAAATCAACTTTTTGATTTACATTTGCACATAATATTATTTCTAAAAAGAATTAGCATACTAAATGAACCACAACTACAAAGTTATTTGATGACTTTAATTAATATTAATTAATTGTAGAATAATTAATAATGTAATTAAGTCAATAAGTTTCATAATGAACACACTTTTTTAAATCTATAATTTACAATAGGTGGGCTAGTTAAAAATGTTTCCTTGTCCATTGGGTTAGGGGGGCTTTAAAAATATCATGAAAAATAAGGTAATATAAAAAAATATGGGAAATGAAGAAAATGGAGTAGTGAAATTTGGATGTCCAAATTTTCACTACAAAAACTGGCTCTAACTATCATATTGCATTCCCTGGTGAAGTGTAGGATAATTCTAGAAGATGTTGGTGACATATGACTTATCCAACCTGCAAGTGCACTCAAAAATCCCAATATAACCAACTGACAACTATTTCACCTATCCTAATCATATGGGAATGGACATGAGTTTCCAAGTCAGATCATACCTATTGAAGCTCCTTGAAAACCTCCACTACTCACATCCCATGATCCATATTCGAAAACTCTACCTATTTAAATGCTAAAAAGAGCCTCTTGCATTTATTTCAAATTAAATTTCCTAATTTTATACATTTTTTGTATATTTTATCATAAAATGTCAAATTTATATTGATCAACTAAGATTATAACACATATTCTTGTTTATCTCTCTTGTTTGTCAAAGATGTTGAGGTACAGAATAATGTTATAGGCCTTAAAAAAACCATGTCATCTTCAATATGAAGTTATAATAATTAGTACTTATTTTTCAACCTTTGATTAATCTTATTTAACCTAGAATACCCTTTATCTTTCCTCAAACCTCTACCATTTCAAGAAAATATGATTTTCCACAATTTTATTCTTACCAAGATCTTCTTTCACATATTCACTCTAAATTCCTTGCCATTTCAAGTAGTACAAGCCAATGAAATTCACAAAAACACTACACTTGGTTGTTAGATTATATAGTTGGACATATTTGAATCCCATCATTTTTTATGAAAATATTCCATAGCTCTTTGGTAATCTCATACTTCAAGAGACTCATACTGGATACTTTGTTTTACCAGTTTGATTGTTGAATGTGCTATTTTAGTCATCTATGAATGTAATTTGATATAAAATTCTTGTCATCCCTTGGAATTATTTCTCAATTTAGGTGGTACCTTCAACCCACTAGGTATGCCTTTTATTTGAGTCTTACATCCATATAGTTGCACATGGATTTTCACAAGAACTTGTTTGAAAAAATGCCTCATCGAATTCTACTTAATGATTGTCGACTTGATCCATAAGGCATAAGCCTGGAGGGTGCTTACAATGGTGGTTTAATTGATTTCAAACCTAGGATACCTACTAATATTTTTGTTCCACTTATAGGAAGTGTGTGAACTATTTGAAAAAATGACCCAAAGAAAAATTCCCCTAATTTACTTGTCATCAACCCATCTATTTAGCACCTATCAATTGTAATTACCTATTTCATTAATGAAAACATGTGTCTATTACATTGGATTCAAACCCACACTCAATAATGTCATTTTCTATTTGGCAACTAGAGTCATGTAATTGTTTGACCAAATGATCCATTCAAAATTTTCATAATTATCTTAACCATAGGTTTACTTCCTCTGGCACAGGCTAGGAAGATGCTTAGAAAAATCCATTGGTTTGACTTACACATGTTGATTGTGTTGGTTTATGATTTTACTATTTTGATTCCTCAATTTCATATATAGATAAATAGAAAACATGTGAAATATTTGACAAAATGTATCAATGAATCTTGTCTTCATTTTCTTAGCCTTCAACTTCCTCCACATGGCACAAATTGGGAAATGTTTAAATTAGTTATGGACCAAATTTTACACTTGTCAAATGTATTTGTTTCATAAATACTTGAGAACCCAAATGTGTGCATGTTCTGTAGGTTATGTAATCTACTTGATAAAATACCTCAATGAAAAATAAGCAATTTATCAAAGATTTAAATTGTTTGACAAAACAAATTGTTCCTACTTAACCTCTGATGAATAAATAAATGAGGTTGTATCCATCATGATGTAACCAACTTGAGCTGAGGAAAGTAAAACATGAAATTAGATTACTTCATTTTGAGCACCTTCTTCATAAAATATCTACTTTACTTGCCCATGCTTAAATCTATCTTCTTCCTTTCCATAAATTTAGTTTCAAGTTATGTTTTAGGTGCATCATTTAACATATTAGATCTAGTATAGTTTTTTATTATAGAGAAAAGATTTGCCACGGTGGTTTTGTGCTCCTTTGTCACTATTCCTACCAACATTGGAAATTTGAAGAATTCTTGCAAAGGATAGATGATTTATCATTTTTTTATTTTTATTTCTTGTGTTATTATCATTATTGGGTGAATATTTTGTCACCAGCTAACTGATGGGAAAAATAGGTCTCTTCAACCACAGCATAGGAAGATTGGTTAGCCAAATGTACAGGTTTACCACATCAAAAGGGGACAAATCTCTCCTCTCATCAAGGGGAGGTTCCCTATAAGTATGAGGAGCTATATATATATATATGCAAAAAATAACACTCAGGGGTAGGACAACACCATCCATCTCTCTTTTTTCAGAGATGATGTTCACAAACAAAGGATAAATCCAGATGAAAACACTGAAGGCACTTCTTTTCTTTTAGAAGTGGTCTTGCAGCAAACAGTAGGAATTATTTTAGGTAGGTAACAAGTAACTGGTAACAGGGGGCATAGTAACCATCAGACTAAGATGTAGCACAAAGTCTCCACCTCAACTACCCAAGAGTGAAATACGAAGGACAATGAGGGCACAAAGTCATCCCAAGGTCCTTTACATAGAAATAGAAAGTAGACAAACACACTGAAGGCAATTTTAGTATCACAAAGTCTCCTACAGTTGGCTTCAGGACACCTTCCTGATTACTTCCACTAGTTTTGCTTATTTCATTAAAATGGACAAGAACACATTCAAGAAATAGATGTAAGAACAATCCCCTAAATGACACAAGATATAACAGCACAAAGTCTGAAAGTAACCTACTTTCTCATTCAAACAAAGAAATATGATCAACAATCTGAGCTCAAAGTCTAAGTAATCACCTTTCAATTTTGGTAGAGTTTTATTTCTATATCAAAGAGATCTCCTTTGTGAAAAGAAGAGATTTACAATATATAACAGCCCAAAAAGACTTGGTGCTTTGTTTCATGGAATGGCCCATGTTGCATTCAATGCCTTGAATGCATTTTTAGTTTTGTCAAAGAGGGCCATGTTGGAACAAGGTGTTTGCCTTAATTATGGCATGTCGATTCATCTCAAATGTCTTCTCCTAGGCCTGGGTCATCTGGTCCTTTTCTTGTTGTTTGCATAGCTATCCACTTTGTCTTTACTCCAAGGGAGAAAAATAGGCCACACTTTTAATGTTTGCAAGCTCAAATATCTACTTGGTCGACGATTCCACTTACCAAAAATAACTCCTACACAAATATTTATGGTCTTCCCTCTTTCTTGTTGTGATTTGAGCTCCTAGGCTATCTTTTCCCCTTTTGAATGGCTCTTTCAGCTCCTTCTTCAGTTGGTCGTTGAGTTCATTTTTAATTTTTGTCTTTTTCTAGCTTCGTCTCTTCCTAGTTTTGTCTTTTCCTAGAATTTGAGCTCTCAAGGCTGAATTCCCAACTTTGTTGGCTCCTTGCATTCTTCTCTCAGTGTTTCTTCCTTTTGGACTTAAGGCCACTGAATGCATTTGGGTCCATGCTCAAGCCTTTAAATATCAATAGCTATTTCATTGCCATGTATTTGATGTTTTTGGGGACATCATTGGATGTCTAGATCCCAACGGCTAGTTCACGATGCTTAATCTTAACATTTTTGGGCCCATCACCCTTCTTGGCAATTCCTTCAACTTTTTTTTTGATCCTTCTTGAAGGGGAGGAATCCCTTCAGCTTTGGTTGAGAGTCCCTCGAAGGGTTACCTACCCTTTGGGGTTCTTCAGGTGGCCTTCGGGTGGTCTTCAGGTTCAATTCCTTCGAATAAAATGTCTGAAGGAATTCCTTCAGACATTTTGTTTGAAGGAAATCTTCCTTGCTTGCTTTCGATTAGCTTTCCTTTTAGGTGAATTCCTTTAGACAAAATTTTGAAGGAATTGCCTTAACATTTTGCCACGAAAAATCTTTTCGAAGGGTATCATTTTGCCTTGAACAAATCCGAAGGAAAACTTACCCTTTTAGCCTCCTTTCCAAGTGCTTTCCTACCCTCTGCAAGGGCTGTTTGGCCTCTAAAATTACCTTTTAGAAAAGTTGCAAAGGTCCTTTTGTTTCTCAAGTGCCCTCTGCAAGGGCACTTGTCCTTTGGGCTTTGGGGCACTCCTTTGAACTGACCGATTGAACCAACTTTCATTTAACGATTCAACGATTCAATCTTATGTTCTACTCATTCAATTGACCGCTTGAACCAACGGTGTTGAACCAACTGCTCATTTAACCTTTAAACCCATTGAATCCATTAAACCTTTTGAACCATTGTGGTTCAGGGTTCAATGGTTCAATGATTCAAGCCTTCTTATTTTCGTTAAGCGTTTTGAAGCCATTGAACTTGCTAAAATGACTGAACTTTGAAATCTTGCCAAAGCACTTAACTCATTAAGCTTGTCGATGTCATTGAACATTTAAACCCATTGAACCTTTGAGCCCATTGAACCATTTTGGTTCAAGGTTCAACCGTTCAACAATTCATTCCTTTGTTTGAAGCTTGCCGATGGCAAAGCCATTTTTGGTTAAACCTTGGTGTTGAACCAATCTTGAAATTGCCTAAGTGGGGAACTTGTATCTTTCCTAAAGAGTAAATAGAAAAGAACCTGCAGAGTCTGTACAAATGAGTCTATAGAACTAAGAAACCAACCTGTAGAGTCCATAAAAATGAGTCTGTAGAATTGAGTCTATAGTTTCAAGCTTGTAAAGTCTATAGTTTCAAGCCTATAGAGTCCATAGTTTTAAGCCTGTAGAGTCTGTAGTTTCAAGCTTGAAGAGTCCATAGTTTCAAACCTGTAGAGTCCAAAAAAATTTGAAAAATCTTGAAAAATAGAGAATTTGAATGCCTGGAACAATTTTTTAGAAGGGAAGAGAGAATTTTGGCCTGTAGGACCAAAATAGTTCATATGTTGTCCCAAAAATGAGTGACAAATTTTGGGAACAATAGCTAGCTCCAGTTGGGGAACTTTCTTTAGTTGAAATTTTGAAACAGCTGAGGGGAGTAGAAACCAGAATCTCTAGTGCATTTAAGTATGCCATTGGGCTATAGATTCATGCTACCTAAAAAAGAAAGCCACCAAAAATGAAAATGAAAAGCACAAAATAGAACTAAAGACTATACAAATATACATATGTACAAATGATCTTATTTGATACTTCAAGGATTGAAGTGCTTCAAATGTTTCCCATTGTGAGGCAAAGAAAAGAGTGTGCCATCTTGATACTTCAACAAGAAACTATTTTCACCATTGAGCTCATGGATAGTAAATAGGCCTCTCCATAGGGAATCGAATTTCCCATGCATTCCCTTTGGTTCTCTTCTCTTGTTCCATAAAAGGACTTGATCTCTAATCTGGAAATCCTAGGTTTTTGCTTTCTGGTGGAAGAGCTTCTTCACTAGACTTTGATGTGTAGCAATTCGGTCCACCACCATAGTTCACTGCTCATCCAGCTCAGTCAATTACATGATCTTTTTTGTCAATGGAGCTTTCATATGTCTGATCTTTGATCACCTTTGAAAATTTCAATGCTAGCAACTCCAGGGTGATTGGTATCTCCACATTGAGACCATACAAAATTTGGAAAGGTGACACACCAATTGCCCTCTTTGGTGTAATTATGTCTACCCATAAGGCATCAACCAATTCTTTATGCCATGTTCATTGGTTGTCATCTACCAGCTTCTTAATGATAGTAACCTGATTCTTGTTGCTTGATTCAGCTTGGCCATTCCCTTGTGGGAAATAATTAGAAGAGTGGGAGAGGGTAATCCCATAGTAAAAACAAAATTGAGTGATTTCATGAGAAGAGAAATAGGCAGCATTATCCATTACAATCTTAGTTGGGACCCCAAACTTGGAAATGATGTTCTCTTTGAGGAAATCACATACTACTTTTGAATTAGCATGCTTGGTTGGAATTGCTTCCCCCTATTTGGTGAAGTAATATGTGGTTGTGAGGACATAATCATGTCTAGCACTTGAATATGGGTTTACAGCACCAATGAAATCAATTCCCCATTACTGAAATGGCTCTTCTATAACCACTGGCTTGAGAGGTAGAGCAGCTAACTCGGGCCTTCCCATGAATTGATGGCATAGTTCACACTTTTGTACCCATTTGTATGCATCTTGAAAGAGAGTAGGCCAGTAATCCCTAGCTTGTAGAATCTTATGGGCAGTCACAGGCACATAAAAATGTCCTCCATAGGCTAGATTGTGGGAGGACCTCAAAAGTTGGTTTTGTTGCTCTTTATCCATGCAACAAAGGAACACTCCATCAAGGCTCCTCTTGTACAAGCCATTGTCCTAGAGGACAAAATTGGCAGATTTTAACTTGACAGTCCTCCTTTCTTTATGAGATAGGTGAGTAGGACACTCACCATAAGTAAGGAAATGAGCAATACTTGAATACCACTCATCCATAGTGGAGACAAAGAGGACTGTTGGCATCTCTTCAATTCTTTAATTTCTATGATCTATTTCCTCAGGTCTAATGTCAGCAATCAATTGACAAAGGCCCTTTCCATGCACCAGCTTTGTTGTTTTGATGACTAGATCAAACTCCTAAATTTTAGAAATCTAATTCCCCCTTTTGGTTTTGAACTCCTACTGAGTTAGTATGGATTTAACAGTGGTATCAAGAATCAGGGCAGTAACACGTGAGTTGAAGATGTAAAAATGGAAATGTTTTACTACCTTTACCACTGCATAAGCATGCTTCTCCATGTTTGAGTATTTTAGCTCATGAGCTTTGAGAGGATAGCTCATAAAAAAAATGAGAGATTCCACACCTTCTTGGTTTTATTGAACTAGAATTGCTAAAAGTGTGTGTTCAGAAGCATAACTATATATGGTGAAATCCTTGGTATAATCTGGACAAACCAAAATTGGGACATGAGCAATAGTAGTCTTGATATCCCAGAATGCCAATTTACCTTCTTCAGTCTAGCTGAAGGTGGCCTTCATCATGTTCACAATATGGTGAGTCTTCTCAGTGAACTCAGGGATGAACCTTCATAAAAAAATTCACTTTTTTGAAGAAAGAGTGAACTACAGTCTTACTTGTAGGTAGGGTAAGCTCCTAGATGGATTTGAATCTTTTTGAGTCAATTTTTATGTTTGCTCGAGATGCAATGTGCCCAAGAATTTTCCCTTCTATTACTCCAAAAATAGACTTCTTGGGATTTGAAGAAATGCCATTCTAGCAGCAGCATTCTAGCACTTGTTAAAAATGGCATGCATGATCTGTGTGATGCTTAGAAAATACTGTTAAATCATCCATGTACACCATAATAAACTTACCTATTTCATCATTGAAATTGAGGTCCATTGCTCTCTAAAAAGTGGTGCTAGCATTTATCAGGCCAAATGGCCTTCTTCGATAGGCAAAGGTGCCCCAAGGTGTGGTGAAGGCAGTCTTATGCTGGTCTACTTCACCAACTTCAACTTGATTGTATCCTGAGAAGTCATCCAACATTGATAACATTTTTGAACCAATCATTGTTTGAAGCACTTGGTCCATGATGGGTAAAAGATAGTTATCCTTTAAGGATGACTGATTCAAGTTCCTGAAATCCACACAAATGCAATTTTTTCAATTCTTCTTCCTCACAGGGACTATGTTGGCAATCCATGGGGAATGATGATGGATTGGGAAAATTATCCTAGCATTCAGCATTTTTTGTATCTCAGATAAAATAGTACCTGATATCTTTGGATTGTACTACCTAGATTTTTGTTTGTAAGGAATTGAGTCACTCTTGAGAGGAATATCATGGTAGATTTATTCAAGCCTGAGTGACTTCAAATCATCATAAGAGTATGCTAGGACATCCATGTATTGAGTAACCAGACCAGTGAACTTGAACTTTTCTTTTGGAGTGTAGCATTTTCTAATGTTCACCATCTTGGGATCTTCCTTGGTACCCAAATTCATCTAATCAAACTCATAGGAGGAGCTTGAATCTATTTGCTATTGTTTGATGAATCTATCATGTTTGTCAAATAGCTTCTCAAGGGAAACTAGGCCTTTTGGGATTTTATTCCCTTTAAGTTATAGGAACTCTTCACCTATAACTGCACTTGATTCAAGGGCTAGTTCAAGCCTCTGAAGCTCACTACCTTTGAAATGAAGCTGTTTAAAGCTATCTTTTTTCTCCAAAAAGGCAATGATTTGGTTATTATTGTTAAACACCTACCAATGACTAGCATTATCAAGTACACTTGGTTGAAAGACTAGCTTGATAGTGTACTTGTCTCTTTTGAATTTTGGGTAAGGAACTAATAGAGTTGTTAAAACTACTAATGCATCAACTCTATCATTAAATTCCCTATGTATGGTAGAAATGTTGAAAGCATCAAAGCTTTCAATTTGATCCTAGACTAGATTACAGTAGTGGCATAATCTCTTATTTTTGGTTTGATATAGGTTCCTTACCTAATAAACTACTAGTTTAGCATCTCCTTTAGCATGAAGGAGTTTGATGCCTTTATCTCGAGCAGCCTTCAATCCAAGCAATAGAAATTCATACTCAGAAGTGTTGTTGGTGTTGCTGAACTACAACTTATATGAAGAAGGAAAAATATCTCTTTGAGGAGATATTAACACAATCTCAGCTCCTAAATTGGTAGAGGAGCAGCTGCCATCGAATTCCAAAATCCATACCTCATTAGACACTAATTTTCTCTTAGATTCTTCTTCATTTGGAGGGGGAGATTCTTCTAAACTTGTACTATGCTCTATCCTATCTTATGTTGTTCTGTCTAAACCAATTTTTAGACTATCATTTTTAGAAGTTTGATCGATTGAAATATGAACATCCTCTATGGTCAAGAAATAATTACCCATGCCTGAAGACTCAAATAGAATTTTAGCTTCAGACGCTGATGTCTGAGTGATCACATATTTTGCTTCCTTCTCAGGGAGCAGTCTTTGCATAATGCCTTTGACAGGGATTCTCACCTCAAATAAGTCCATGCTCAACTCACCACTAACATCCTTGCAAAAAAAATTCCCAATAAGGATGCCATATGATGCTGGGACGTTGGCCACCAGGATAGTCATCTTGATTCTCTTTTCTGGGAATGCTACAATTACAAATTGGGCATCTTTGATTTGTCCTAGTAGTGGCACTTATTTGTTCTCCATGGAGAAACATCTCCTAAATGTCTTGGTCAATTTGAAACCAAGAGATTCTACCACTTTAGCAGGCATGACATTGTCAGATGCACCTGAATCTATGATGCAATTGTTCAATTGGTGTTCATTTATCAGCAAGGAGACATAAAATGGTTTGCTTCTTCTAAGAGCAGTAGGTGGAGTAATGACAAGGTTATTTCAAGTGGACATGGGAGTCACCTTTGGAACAATTGGTCCTACAAGAATGGTTTTATTTCTCACACATTCCACTAACTTATCCAACTATTCAGGGTTGGATTGCAAGAATTAAAATTTAGACATTTGAATCTTAGTATTCTTTATATAGTGGATTATGTCAAATGTCTGAAATGAACTAGGAATAGAGAATGGGAGTTCATCTTTTTATTTTTTGGAAGGGGGAGGACTGGTCTACAAATTTGAAGTAGAAGGTGTAGGGATGTTTAATGTACTTACCTTTCTTTTAATCACCAAGTCTTTTGGCTGGAAAAGCTGAGTGGTTCCCCGCTTAACAATTGAAATTGCTAGTTGATGTCATTCTTTCATCTTCTCTTTATCAGCTTGATGGGCTGACTAATTTTTGGATCAAGTAAACACAGCATATGATCCCTCATCTGCTTTATCTTCACTTCTAGGTTCATCCTGGTAATTCAAGAAACCAATGTTAGAGTCACTAGCTAATTCCTCTTCTTCCTTAGTGAAGCTATTAGCATCATCTTTTGGGTTCAACTCAGGCTAGAATGAGAAATCTGATTCTGCTTCAAGATATCCAACTGCTAAATTGGTTAGAGGTGCTTCAATGGCAAGGTTATTCCTCTGAGGGGGAGAAAGATGATTTGTTTTCCCTTGATTCCTGGCAACATTTCCTTGGTATGACTGATTGGGGAACGTCCTCCTTGGTACATCTCTGTATGAAGGAGCAAATGGCATTCCTTGCACCATTTGCTTTCTAAGGGATAGCAACTCATTTGCCAGTGTTTGCACCATTGGGTCAATGGTGGTTGTAGGTGAGTATTCAGAATATGAAGAGGCTTTACCTTTGTTAGGATCTCTCCTTATCTTTCCTACCAAGATAAGGTCATATTCTACCTCAGTAGCCAAATCTTGAGTAGCAATAAGGTCTATGTGGCCAGCTCGTCTCAAAAGAAAACTCACTTCAGGTAGTTGTGAGTTGATGAAGAAGCATTTAAGGTTTTTGGGTGTGGGCTGCACAATGGTAGGAATTTGGTTCCTCAACTTGTCAAACTTTGCTATGAAATCCCTCATAGGCTCATGAGGCTCCTTCTTCATCTGTGTGAGCTGAGCTAGTAAGGCATGTACATCTTCTGCAAGCTTGAACCTAGCTTCAAATTTAGCTTTGAGAGTGTCTAAATTAGTCACTGACTGAGCCTATAAATGGTAGAACCAATTTGTAGTAGCACCTTATAGTGTTTCCACAAATAGCCTAATTGTTATGTCCTCATATTCCATGCCTATCACACCACAAGCTATGTTGAAGGTAGTAATATGTTCATCAGGATGAACTTTCCCATCACCAAAGAACTTGAGGAAATTCCTCTTTGAACTACGTGGAAGCTCATGTAGAGGTGGAGTAAGATTGAGTGGACTAAAAGAGTTACCCCAGGGGCCTTGAGCTGCCATGATTTGATTATGGATAGTGGGGATGACAAATCTAGGTGGCGTATGTTTAGGCAAAGCTCTGGTAATAGTAGAAAAATAAGCTCTACCTTATGTTGGT
Organism: Torreya grandis; assembly: GCA_037957365.1. Classification (NCBI taxonomy): domain Eukaryota; kingdom Viridiplantae; phylum Streptophyta; class Pinopsida; order Cupressales; family Taxaceae; genus Torreya; species Torreya grandis. The sequence goes on along the minus strand of JARHVA010002215.1, from coordinate 2,414,952 downwards.
GACTTGGTACGAGTAGGAGGAACACTCCTGGATCATTGAACTTGAAGTTTGGGAGGGAACAAATCAAAATTGTCCTATGGCACCAACTCAAAAATAGGGTCAACTCTTTGAGATCTATGGTTTTTAGTATAATGTGGAGTTACCAGATTGTAGAATAAAAATGGAAAAGAACTGGCCCTGCTTCAACTTGAATCTTGAGGCTTCAAACTACTTATTCTTTCCCCATTAGAGTCACCAAAAAGCTATTGGTGTGAAGCTAGCAGTGTTCTTTCCTACTTCACATCGTTCTCCAACAACATGAAATGTTTCAATTTGAATAGACTGAACAAGGACTAGAACTGCTCATCGATCCCAAGTGGAGTCACCAAAAATCTATTGGGTGAATATTTTGTCACCAACTAACTGATGGGCAAAATAGGTCTCTTCAACCATAGCATAGGAAGATTGGTCAGCCAAATGTGCAGGTTTACCACATTAAAAGGGGACAAATCTCTCCTCTCATCAAGGGGAGGTTCCCTATAAGTATGAAAATCTATATACTATATATATATGCAAAAAATAACACTCAGGGGTAGGAAAACACCATCCATCTCTCTTTTTTTAGAGATGATGTTCACAAACAAAGGATAAATCTAGATGAAAACACTAAAGGCACTTCTCTTTTAAAATTGGTCTTGCAGCAAATAGTAGGAGTTCTTTCAGGCAGGTAACAAGTAATTGGTAACAAGGGGTGTAGTAACCAGTAGACTAAGATGTAGCACAAAGTCTCCACCTCAACTACCCAAGAGTGAAATATGAAGGATAATGAGGGCACAAAGTCATCCCAAGGTCCTTTACATAGAAACAAAAAGTAGACAAACACACTAAAGGCAATTATAGTAACACAAAGTCTCCTACAGTTGGCTTCAGGACACCTTCCTAATTACTTCCACTAGTTCTGCTTATTTCATTAAAATAGACAAGAACACATTTAGGAAATAGACATAAGAACAATCCCCTAAATGACACAAGCTATAACAGCACAAAGTCTGAAAGTAACCTACTTTCTCATTCAAACAAAGAAATATGATCAATAATCTAAGCTCAAAGTCTCAGTAATCACCTTTCAATTTTGGTAGAGTTTTACTTCTATAATCAAAAAGATCTCCTTTGTGAAAAGAAGAGATTTACAATATATAACAGCCCAGAAAGACTTGGCACTTTGTTTCATGCAACGGCCCATGCTGCATTCAATGCCTTGAATGCATTTTTAGTTTTGTCAAAGAGGGTCATGTTAGAACAGAGCATCTACCTTAACTATGGCATGTTGATTCATCTCAAATGTCTCCTCCTAGGCTTGGGTTATTTGGTCCTTTTTTGATTGTCTGTATAGATATCCACTTTGCCTTTACTCTAAGGGATAAAAACAAGCCACGCTTTTAATGCTTGTAAGCTCAAATATCTACTTGGTCGACGGTTCCACCTACAAGATTAACTCCTATAGAGATATTTCTGGTCTTCCCTCTTTCCTATTATGATTTAAGCTCTTGGGATATCTTTTCCCCTTTTGGCTGGCTCTTTCAACTCCTTCATCAATTGGTCACTGAGTTCATTTTTAACTTTTGTCTTTTTCTAGCTTTGTCTCTTCCTAGTTTTATCTTTTCCTAGAATTTGAGCTCTTAGGGCTAAATTCCTAGCTTTACTGGCTCCTTGCATTCTTCTCTCAGTGGTTCTTCCTTTTGGCCTTAAGGCCTTTGAATGCATTTGGGTCTGGGCTCAAGCCTTTACAGATCAACAAATATATCATTACCACGTATTTGATGTCTATAGGGACGTCATCGGACATCTAGATCCCAACGGCTAGTTCGTGATGCTTAATATTGACATTTTTGGGCCCATCACCCTTCTTTGCAATTCCTTTAGCTTTCTTGTTTGATCCTTCCTGAAGGAGAGGAATCCCTTCAACTTTGGCCGAGAGTCCCCCATAAGGGTACCTACCCTTTGGGGTTCTTCAGGTGGCCTTCGGGCAGTCTTCGAGTTCAATTCCTTTGGATAAAATGTCTAAAGGAATTCCTTCAGACATTTTGTCTAAAGGAAATCTTCCCTGCTTACTTTCGATTGGCTTCCCTTTGGGTGAATTCCTTCAGACAAAAGTTTGAAGGAATTCCTTCAGACTTTTTGTCTGAAGGAATTGCCTTAACATTTTGTTATGGAAAATCTTTCTGAAGGGTATCCTTTTGCCTTGAACAAATCTGAAGGAAAAATTACCCTTTCAACCTTCTTTCTAAGTGCTTTCTTGCCCTCTGCAAGAGCTGTTTGGCCTCTAAAATTGCCTTTTAGAAAATTCACAAAGGTCCTTTTGTCACCTAAGTTCCCTCCACAAGGGCACTTGTCCTTTAGGCTTTGGGGCACTCCTTTGAACCGATCGATTGAATTGACCAATTGAACCAAATTTGGCTCAACAGTTCAATGGTTCAATCTTGTGTTCTACTCATTTAATTGGCTGCTTGAACCAACCACTCATTGAACCTTTGAACTTGTTGAACTCATTGAACCTTTTGAACCATTTGGGTTCAAGGTTCAATGGTTTAAGCCTTCTTATTTTTTTAATTGTTTTGAAGCTGTTAAACTTGTTGAAGTGGTTGAACTTTGAACTCTTGCCAAAGTGCTTAACTCATTAAGCTTGTTGATGCCATTGAGCCTTTGAACCCATTGAACCTTTGAACCCATTGAACCATTTTGGTTCAAGGTTCAACAGTTCAATGATTCATTCCTTTTTTTGAAGCTTGCCGATGTCGAATCCATTTTTGGTTGAACCTTGGCGTTGAACCAATCTTGAAATTGCCTAAGTGGGGAACTTATTTCTTTCCTGCAGAGTCCGTAGAAAAGAACCTGTAGATTTCATTGAAATGAACCTATGGAATCCATAGAAATGAGTTTGTAGAACCAAGAAACCAACTTACAGAGTCCGTAGAAATGAGTCATAGAATTGAGTCCGTAGTTTCAAGCTTACAGAGTCCATAGTTTCAAGCCTGTAGAGTCTGTAGTTTCAAGCCTACAGAGTTCGTAGAAATTTGAAAAGCTTGAAAAATGGAGAATTTGAATTCCCAAAACAATTTTTGAGAAGGGAAGAGATAATTTTGGCCTATAAGACCAAAATAGTCCATATGTTGTCCCAAAAATGAGTGACAGATTTTGGGAACAACAATCATCACCTAAGCTTTCCTTATGAAATTCTTAGGAATACTATTTTGTAACATAGTTTTTTAGTTTTGTACATGATCCTTTGTTTTACCATTGCTTAGGCTCCAAAGCTTTCACATAGTAGTAGTCCTCATTATTATTTCCAAACACCTTTGCAAGCTTCCCTTAAAAAACATCAAATTTAATGAGATCTATAAGATCTTCTTCATCATTTGTTTCCTTTAACAAAATATCCTTGACATCCTAAGATTCATAGACATAGTCATAGATTTGATCAATTTCATCAATCCCAAAGGCCCTAATGGTTAGCAAACCATTCTACCACATGTTGAAGAACTTAGTGACTATAGTAATTATTGTCATTTTAAATGTGCACCCATGGATGGTTCACTACATGGGAGGTTTTGCTATAGGGTGCAGAGTGTGAGTGTTTGTCATAGGGCACTAAATCATGTAGCATTGGGTGAGGAAGTGTTATCACATCACCTATGCATATGGAACATCAACTATCTCATCACAATGATGGGAACATCCCCAAGGTGTGGGACCCTTATACTCCTTAGGAATAACCTATGAAGTAGGTTGGATTCCTTATATTATAAGAGCACCATTTTAAGACTAGCACATATACCTACAAAGAGAAAAAAGGAAATATATAGCTATCACCAAACCTAAATCTTGATAAAGGGAAAAGGGAGGGAGAAGGTAAGAGGCTACTTATGAAGTGAAGGTGATGAACCAAGAATAGAATGAACACTTCCACTACCTTAATGAACACACTAAAAATCACTAATAATTAAATGATATCACACAGACTTCACCAAGGACACTTTAGATGCATAAGTATTATAAATGGAAGCATGGGAACATAGTGTAATACTATGAGGGATGAGATTATCCACACTTAAAATCTACATAGACCTGAGTGCACATAGATACGACCTAAAAATAAGTTCTTAGTTCTACACATAGGTGCTAAGAATGGAAAATAATGAAAGGGAAAATAATTTATCCATAGAAAAGATGAACAAATGCAAATTACACATAAGATGCAAGAATAATGAAGGGAGGTGAACTCAAATTTTGGTGGAATGAGATTACCTAAAAATTTAAACCTTTTAATAATGAAAAAATAATCTTGTTATAAGGGATAAATCCTTTTACAATTAATGTACCACTTGGGGTAGCAGATATAGTCTTTTAATTCTATTATGGTACTGCATCCATGCTTCATAAATTTTGCCTAGCAATTTGGATCTAGGAATCGATGGAAAAATTATTATATATACACATTCATGTATATTAATGTAATATCTTTGGGGGGGTAGCCATAGGGGTATCATTTTATCATATTTTGACATCTAACAACCGCTTCCACATTTAATTTTGACAAAGACTCAAAAATTGTTCAACTACCACTTTACACTTTACTACCACCTGTCAATCACTATGTCGGCCTCATTTGTACTTGATAAATCATTATTTCACATATTATTGAAATTAGTTACTTACACCTTTTATGTATATCTATGCACTAAGCAGTGTGCTCCTTAACTTGACTAGGTTTCACATGGGTCACACATCAACAACTGACATAGGAAATAGGGTGCACATCTTCCTTAATCTTTTGTTAGATTATTCATTCCCTGGTTCTTCGACTCATCCATGGGTCTCATACCTTCTTGATATCTTGACCTACACAAGATTTTGTCTCTAAAAGCATTCTTCATAAGGAGTATGCACTGGAGACTGTATAGTCAGTTGGGTGCTGAAAAACATCATCATTGTAATTGCCTAAAATATATAGTTTCACAAAGGAAACATGATATCAATATTTATTTTGATTATAGGGCTTGAAATTTTATGCATCCTAGTCTATTCTAACAAATTTTTGAATCTATGCCACTTTTGGTCATCTATGGGAGTCTTTGGTGCACAATTCGTTCTTTAGGGCACTACTTTTGTGCGATAATGGGAATCCTCTATGCAATGACACTCAAGCTCTACACAAGCTAGGGTGACCTGAAGGGTCAACATATTTAGTGACCTTTGTAGGCCACTTTCTTTCTATGTGTAAAATGTAGTAGCTTTGAGTAATCCATTAGTCATGAAGTCTTTGTAATTCTTAGACCTTTTGTCCTTGAGAACATTAGATGTGAACTTTTGGCTTTAGAATAAACTGAGATCTCCTAACAAAATAAAATAACTATGCCAATGGAACTTAGAGGAAATAAGATATATACTAAGCATAACATTGTGTACAAATTCTTGGAAGAAATAAATCTATCCTAAAACAATGTGTGCAAGGTGTATGTAATGGGAAATGTAGCAGATCTAAAAATCAATCCTAGCTCAGAGAAGATAAATCCTACTTATACTTCCAATTAGGGATACATTAGATAATAGGGGTCATGACCAATATGGATCCATTAGACCTATCCAAGGGATCTCTTACCAAAAATAATATCACTAGGGAGGGTTCTAAAGCCTTTAGTTGAGCAAAATTACGTAGTAACCCTAACTAGGTCATATGTTTTCATATTCACTAAACTAATAACAAGTAAAGTCTAATCTAGTGCTCACCAAATCTTTTGGTACAAAGTGAAGGTAATAATTAATAAAATTAAACATGCATAGAATACATATACTCATGTTAATGTATACAAAATCTTAATGCATAAAATAGAATTACAAATGCATATCTATCTACTCTTATAAAGGAAGAACATAGTTAGGAATACTTACCCTTTGAAGATGAACCCATCGAGCCTTAATCACTCCCTTGGCCAAGGTGATTTACAAGATGTTTTTGTGGTATATAAGGATGAAAAGGATAAATAATCTCTAGTCTACACAACATATCAATGCATCTAAAATATTTCTCCATAAGACAAGATCTGTATCTCCAAATAAAGTATGAAACCCTAAGCTTTTCCTCAAGTATATTGGTGGATAAGCATATGCACAATATATCTTCTTATTTTCTTTTAGAAATGGAAAAATGAATTTGTTTATATAGGTATATCTAACCCTAAACCCTTACAAAATTTTAGGATGATAAGGTCAACCCGATCAACCTAGTATCAAAATGACAAAAATAAACTAGGTCATGGACTAAGTCAACCAAGGGATGACCTAAACCCTAATAAATTTTAACAATAAGAGTACAAGGTCAATGGAGCCAACTATGTAATGTAAACTATCAAGAAGGGGTTTTAGGGTAAGGAAGGGCTAATGCAGGTAGTAAAATACTAGAGGAGGGTGCAAAATAGGAGGCAAAGCTTATGGGAATGGTTTTAAGAGACAAGTGTGTAGATAGCAAGTGGAAAAAAGGGACAATGATCCTATGAAGCACCAATGCTCTACCCACCCCTTTCCCAATGCACCCCTTAAGGCATGCACTTAGAGAGATTGAAACTTGATGAGTTCTTATAAGATAGAAAGAATCAATAATTGATAAAGTTTAAAAATATTATGTGTATACATAAGGCACTTAGGGAAATGAAAAACATATAATATACTATTTACAAAGTATACATGGTCAATGGAGATAGTGATTAAGATGGATCCTATTTATTGGGATGGGAAATTCTTCTTTATTAAAATTAGCAAAGTGGAAAGCATTGGATTGATTTCAACTAATTATGACATATGGACCATTCCATATCATATCAAACTTGGTATGCCTTCTAGATTTTACTCTATATACATCCCATTTGAGCACTATATCTCCCTCCTAGAAACTTCTATCAGTGGATTTTTTATCAAAGGTCCTCTTCATCTGGGCCTATTGAAGTTCCATTGTATGTGTAGTTTGTGCTCTTGCTTCTTCAAGATCCATTAGCTCTACTAACCTTACTATAAGGGGATCACCCTCGAGAAGTTCCAATTGTGGGTGAGTTACAATGAAGGCAACTCCAAGTATGTGGTCAATCTAGCTTCCCTTCTATAAACTAGTGTGAAGGGTGAATTTTCCCACACTTTCTTGGGCATGATTCGATCAGCCCAAAGGGTGGTCTTGAGCTTGGTGTGCCAAGATCATTGATTATCCTCCATAGTTCTCTTTATAATCTAAAACAAATTCTTATTTTTGGACTTGGCCAGACCATTACCTTGAGGTAAGAGTTTGATAAGTTACTCATTTGGATGTTATGTTTGATGGCCCATTCATTGATCATGGGTCCAAGGAAGCCTAGTGAATTATCAAAGATAATGGTGGTTGGAACACCAAATATCATTATGATGACCTTGTAAAAGTCTAATATTGATGCCTCATTAGCTTCTTTAAGCTCTACTCCCTTTGTCCATCTTATGAAATAATATGTGGTTGTGAGGATCTACTTATGCCCATTGCTTGATGGTGGGTTAATCATGATTATGAAGTCCAATCCCCACTACACAAAGGGTTGGCCAACTTGAATTGGGTGTAATGGTAAGTTGCCAGCTTCTATTTACCTATGAATAAGGCACATTTATTAAAAATTTGCATGTATACATGCACATCTTTAATTAGAGTTGGCTAAAAATATCTAGCTTGCATGATTTTCATAGTGGTAGTGTTAGGTGAGTAGTGGCATCTTGATGTCCCATCATGGAATTCTTAAAAAATTATACTCACCTAGTCTAATTCTATGCATCTCAAGAGGACTCCATGTAAGTCCTTTCAAAAAATCATGCCACCAATCAGGACATAGGGAATGGATTGTAACCAAAAGTTGGGGGGATATGTACCATCTTTAAGGAAAGCCTACACATTTTCATTCTAGTTTACTAAGACACTTTGGTTTACTGATAGATATTTGGTCAATGCAAGGACTACATTGTCTTCATCTCTCACACTATTTGCCAATTTTTTGTACATCCCTTTTCCTTACACAATTTTGGTGACTTGGATATCAACATTTTATTCCATCACCTTTATGATTTAGCTAGTTATTTTCTCATTGGTGTCCTTATTGAGTAGGAAATCTTTGATGCTTGTGTTTGGGACCATCAACGGAATCTTATTATTAGAAAGCATGTGCTAGAACTTCTTTAACATCCTTATGAATTTAAGGGCATGCTTATGTATAAGGCTATAATTTAGCTCATAATATTTAGCGTTTGGTTAAAGAAGGCAATTAGATGCTCTAATTGATCATTGTTTTGTTACATAAGAATGGATAAGATACTTTTAGCTCCACCAAATGCATAAAGGATAAAATACATAGTGTAATCTAGATTGATTAGGGTGGGAAATTGTGTGATAGTGCACTTTATGGCTTCAAAACTATTCTTACCTTCATGATTCTAGCTAAATTTAGCACCTTTATTAAGTATCACAATCAATGGTTTGGCTCGAGTAGTGAAATTAGGCACAAATCTCCTAACGAAGTTTATCCTACCAAAGAAGCTTTGAAGACTCTTTTTTTGACTTAGGAAAAGGAGGAATGAAATATATTTGACTCACTATGGATAAATTTTTATCCCCTCTTTGGAAATAATGTGCCCCAATAGAGTGCTTTTATGAACTATGAAAATATACTTGTTAAGGTTTAGAGATATTCTGAACTCTTGGCACCTTTCAAAGACTTACTCCAAATGGTCTAAGTGATCTTCCACATGCTTAGAGAAAATAATTATGTCATCAAGGTAGACCATGATGATTTTATTAATGAGTTCCTTAAATTCCATATCCATGGATCTCTATAAGGTTGCTATTATGTTTGTTAAACTAAATGTCATCCACTAGTATGCGAATGTCCCCCACTTAATGGTGAATGTCATTTTGTAGTGATCTCACTCTAGCACAAGAATCTGGTTGTAGCCTAAATATCCATATAGCAACAATAATATTTTTATGCATACAACTATTTTTAGAATCTACTCTATTGGTGGGAGGGGATAGTGATCCTTAAGGGATGCCTTGTTCAAGTCCCTAAAGCCTACATAGACAAATCTACCCATTCTTCTTTCGTACTGGGACTAAATTAGTAACCCACAAAGAGTTTTTGATCAGGATTATTATGATGGATTCAATGAGTTTTGAGAGATCCTTTCTCAATAAGGGCTTGAGATTTTGGTAGATAGGCCTTTCCTTTTGGAAAACTAGCTACACATCAAGGTCAATTTCAATAGTGTGTTGGGCTAATCCTGAATCAAAACCTCTAAGGTCCTTAGAACTCCATGCAAATATATCATCATATCTCTTGATGAGTTTGATAAAGTTCTTAATTTTTTGGGGGAATATACCTTGCCAAATTTTAGGGTCTTACCTTTGGTAATGGTCACTTGTGCAAAGATCTCCTCCTTGACTATCATGTTTCACCTCTCTCCCTTGAGTTGGTCATCAAAATTGAAGATGCTTTGTAAGGTAACTAAACCCTTGGGTAGCTTGTTCCCTTTAGACAATTTGGTCCCCATATTAGGCTTAAAGCCTTGATTATCTTCCAGCACTGAACTCATCTTCATCCTGTAGGAAGATGATAATCTACTCATCATTATATAACAATTTCTAATTATCTGCATTGTCAAGGATTGTTGGCCTAATTATGAGCTTGATGAGTTATTTAGATCCCTTTATTATATTACATGGGATATCATAATGTACACCTATGGTTATGATTCTATATTCATTAGCATTATATAATCTTATTATGCAACTAATATTGAATTAAATAATATCCCATACCCTATTCTTGAAAGCTTTTAATGACCAATTTTTGTATGCTCTATACTCTAACCTAGTTTATAACCAATTCACTATCACCAAAATCCTGTAGTACCTCAATTCCTTTTCTTCATGCAAGTTGGAGGCCTTGAATCAGCACCTCATATTCTATATCATTGTTCATACAACATATTTTTAGCCTAAATGCATGAAAATATCTCTCCTTTTGAGGGGAGACTAGTATTGCACCAACTCCATCTCCATTTTTGCTTTGAAAACCATTGAAGTATAGTTTCCACATGCCTTCAAGCTCTTCTTGCACCTTTATGATCTTGGGTAACACAGAGACTTCCTCAAGGATACAATACATGCCTAGCCTTGTCTCTTCTATATTATCATATGGGTTGCATTCATAATGTTTGTATGCCCACTCATCAATCAAATCATATGGGACCTCTTCAAGTGGTATTGTGGACTCATGGAGAATTAGATTCTCCTCTTGATCAAACATTACACAGTTTAATTCAATTAGGCTAGGAGAATATGGCTCAATATGACTTTTGAATATGGGTTCAGCGATGATGGTCACTTTAGTCTCATATCTAGTTTTGAGCAGTATATGTGACCAGTTTGAAGATAAGTATCCACCCATATTTTTTGTGAAGTCTCAAGGGAGGCAAATGAAAAAGTAGGGAGGCAAGTCAATGACTACAATGTATTATGTAATTGAAATACTTGGGCATGCATGCAATGTAAGATTTAGATCTTTGATTATTCTTAAGGTCTTAACCATTATTCCATATAACTAGACACTTCCTTTGAAATAGGATAATACATAATTATAAGTGTATCTATGATCTTCGTTAGCATTACCAAGCTACTCCCACCTGATTTGATCATGCAATTATGATCTACATGCTTCCCAATAATCAATGAGATGTAAAATGAGGGTGGTTTAGTGTTTCTCTACACTTCATCATTTGGTTCACATAGACTTGAAAATATGGAAGGAATAAGTTGGGATGTCCTACATGCCTAAAATATTTTAAGAGCATCCTGTAATAAATCTCTTTGAGAAGGAATAGTAAGAACATCCCACATGGTTACACTAAATCTCATCCTCTTCATTTGTTTGACTATGTTGAAGGTTATTTAGGATCTATTTGGTTATGATTTTTGGATGGTATCCTCCTCTTGTATTTACATATTAGTCTGAGGTTGTTCCTCTCTTTATGTAGCTTATTCTATATGCACTAAAGATTATCTAGGTACCTTGGCTTGTGTACTTATGCACATGACCTGGCATGTTGAAGGTGAGGACACTAAAAAGGATAGCACCTCCTCCATTGCTCTCCTTTTAAATATTATATTTAAAGTGACTAGGGTGTTTCTTGCATCTAGCACACCACTTTGATTTACATAGTTGAAGTTTCCCCCTTACCATTTAATAAGAGTAGACCCATCTTATTGTTGCACTAGTGCTCAATTTTCTTCTCCATGTAGAGCTATGAAATTTTCCTACTCTTTAGGCTACAACAAACTTTTCACCATGATCACTTGGTGCATGACTCCATTTGCACATGTAGCTTGACTATGCAATTGGTTTCATGGGAAAAAAAATTAAAAATTCTACACAAGATTGTTTTACATGGGTACAAAAGCTCTATAAGTGCTAGCAGCATCAAACTTTTATGCATAAGGTAGTCTATTATATGTGATTTGACCTTGTGCTTATATGCCACCTTGAGAGGGAGGTTTATTTGATTGGTATTATTGAGTGAAAGGTTGATGAGGTCTAGCATACTATGCTTGCTACCTTTTGAGGGATACAAGCTATTTATAGAGCTCTGTTGTAGCATTTAACCTTGTGTAGTTCATTATGGAGCACAACTAAAGTAATTAGTGGACTAACCACCATAGGGGTAGGTGTTAATACAAGATTCACAACCAGTTAGTTAGGAGGAGGTTCTATGAACAAAGGCATAGGGGGTCTGAGCACAATATTTCCTACTTGAATTAGATAATTCTTGACCCTAACTACATCATCATAGGCATCCAAAATCATGCATCCTCCCATATATGGAATAATCATAGTTATATCATTGTTAAAATATTTAAAAAATATATAAAAATGTATTATTGGGGGATGGCTTACACAGAGGCAAAATTTTGTCCCTGACTCTCTAGAACCTGAAGTTGAAATCAACCATCATCACATATAGGTCTCTCTTTATAGTTGTAATTTGTTCTATTATGGACAAATGACCACTTTGGCCCTCAAATTTATTGCATAGTTTTTCCCTAAGCTCATCCCAATTGTGAAATAAGTTTGGTCTGAAGCCTGGGTACCACTAAAGTGCCTTGGCTTTGAAGGAAGAGGTAAGTAGTCTGACTATGATATTATCCTTGGTGACATGGTGCACTGAGCATATATTTTTAATATCTTGAATATGATCCATAAGGGAGGTTACATTCTCACCCATAAAATAGGATAAACTTTTGAGCACCATGATTAGAATGTCATCATATTGGGAAAGAATTAATATATTACCTCTATTGAAAGGTATAAATAGCTAATTTCATTATGTAACCATGAATGGGATAGGGAAAAATCTTCCTCTAGGTGTACGGAACCTTCCAAATGGGGGATAGACTGAGCTCTAGGGGATAGTTATCTTGAATCTCTCTCTTTCCTAATAGGGGTTGAAGATACTCTTACTCTTATTCTTCTAGAGGGTGCAAAAGTCTTAATGAAATGGAAATTAATACCCCTTGAAGATGATCTCATTTTTTTTGGCATATAGATAAATTTCTAATCATTATGAACCAAAAATTAATAGAGTCATTAGGTGCTATGACTGAGTGTCTATAACACTATTAGCTAAGGATAGCACTAATCCCTCAGCCTTTCTTTAAACCTATTCCACTGGACATGCCAAAAACTATTATCATTCAAAACTTGCACCCATGGATGGTTCATTGCATAGGAGGTTTTACTATAGGGCATATAGCATGAACACTTGGTGTAGGGTGCTAAAACATTCATCATTGGGTGAGGAAGTGTTATCACATCACCTATGTTCATAGAACATTGGTTGTCTTATCATAATTATGGGAATGTCCCTAAGGTGTGGGACCCTTTCACTCTTTGGGATGAACCTCTGAAGTAGTTTGGATTATTTTTATTCTAAGTGCATCAGTTTAAGACTAGCATACAGACCTATAAAGAGAAGAAAGGAATTCTAAAACTAGCACTAAACCTAAATCTTGATAAATGGAAAAGGGATGGAGAAGGTAAGAGGTTGCTTGTGAAGTGAAGGTGATGCACCAAGAAAAGAATGAATGCTTTCACTACCTTAATGAACAAACTACAAATCACTAAGCACAAGATGATATCATACAAACTTCACCAAGGACACTTTAGATGCATAATTATTTCATATAAAGGCACAAAAACATAGTGCAATATTGAGAGGGATGAGATTATCCATTATCAAAATCTACATAAACATGAGTTCATATAGAATATGACCTATAAATAAGTTCCCAATTATGCACAGAGGTGATAAGAATGGATAGAAATGAAAGGGATAATAATTTATCCACAAACAAAGATCAACAAACATAATTTACACACAAGATGAAATAATAATGAAGGGAGGTGAACTCAATTACCATTAAAGTGAAAGGTTCATCCAAGAGAAGAATTCTTGGAAGGTAAATTTTGGTAGCATGAAGTTACCTAAAAATGTTAGCCTTCTTACAATGAAACAACAAGGATTTTATAAGGGAGTAAGCCTTTTACAATTAATGAACCACTTGGGGTGGTAGATAGTCTTTTAATTCTATTGTAGTACCACATCCATGCTTCTTAAATTCTACCTAATGGTTCAGATCTGGGAATCAATGGTAAGATTCTTATAGATCCATAAACATTTATGTGAATGGAAGATTTTGGGGGGAATTCATAGGGATGGCATGTGATCATATTCCAATGTCTGATAGCCACTTCCACATTTTTTGACAAGGCCTCAAACACCATTTAACTATTTTTCAACTACCACTTTACACTTTGATACCACCTATCAATCACTATGTGGTCCTCCTTGGACTTGCCACATCATTATTACACATCTGATGAGAATCAGTGCCTTATGCCTTTTAGTTATATCTATGCACTAAGTAGTGTGGTCTTGAACTTGATTGGGTTTCATGCGGGTCACGCATCTAGAGATAGCATGGGAAAGAGGGCTTGAATCTTACTTAGTATTTTTATATCTTAGTTATTCCCCAATTCTTTAAATTGCATGTAGGTTGCATGCCTACTTGGTATCTTGACCTATATAGGCTTTGGTCTCTAAAAAAAATTTGTGCAAGGAGTGCGCACTAGAGACTATGTAATTAGTTGGGCGTTGAAGAACATCATCACCATAATTGTTTGAAATCCATAGTTTCACAAAAAGAACATGGGAAGAATATTTATTTTGAGTGTAGGGATTAACCTTATGTGCATCACAATATCTTCTCATGACTTTGTGAATTTGTACCCTTTTTGGTTATCCATGGGAATTTTTAGTGCATAATTCACTCTTTGGGGTGATACTCCTATGTGGTAATGGGAATCCTCTATACAAAGGTGCTCAAGCTCTACATAGGTCAGGTTGACCTGAAGGGTCAAAATTACTCTCTCTTAGGCCTAACAAATCTTGGGTATCTTTGTTCACATTATTATAGTCCTTGTCTCTTCTATTGGAGTCTTACACTTTATCTTCTTATGGTATTCTGACCCTTCTAGCTCTTTCATCAAGATAATTTTTTGAATGTGGCCCATAGGAATTGACATTATTAGGATCCTTAACACCATAGTCATAACCATGCTGGTTTGGATGAAACTTTCTATGAACCCAATTAAAGATCCACTTGTTATGCACCTGATACTAGAAATATAGATTATTTTTTTAGAAGAAGTTTAAGTTTAGGAACTTATTCAGTTTCTCTATTCATTTATAAAATATAACCACACCAAATCAAGTTATATGATATTGTTTTCCAAAGATAATCTTATTTCAAACATAAATTCCACTAAATCCAAATTTTTATACTTTAATAACAAAGAACTGGTAAATATAAAGTACAGCAGAAAGTTTCACATACTTTAGCATCTTTACTGATATACCAATACCAATCATTTAGCTTATTTTACACTAGATACTAATTACTAAGTTATCTATTTATGTTTCAAATAAAGGAGGCTTATAATTGAGATCTCTATTATTTATCATTTTCCTTGAAAGGCCTCATAATCCCTTTGGTTTAAAAATTTCATTGGTTTCCATTTATTTAACTGCAAACTCATGTCTAAAATATATATTTATATAACCCCTATCAAGAAATGGTGTAAACAAAAATATTATCTTTGAACACTAAATATACACTTCAATAATAGGAACTTGTCCTACTTCAAAGGCCTAACCATGAAGGGTCTTTAGTGTGTTTTTCATTCTCAACTCTCCAAAGCTTGAGAATTTTGACCGAGCCCACTTTGTGATAAATAATTAATGAATTCATAATGCAAAATGTGCAAGCGTGGAAGCTTCAACTAAGCTTTCTCAAAGTAAATTTTCAAATACAAGGTAGTATTTGTTGACCTATTCCCAAATAAGAAATGTGGCTTCTTATGACACCACCAATTTTGCATACTAAGACATATACTACCTGAGCAATTTTATTATTTCTATTAACACCTTTCTCAACCACTACCATAGTTATGTACACCCTCCAAATGCTCTAATAATTGAAAACAAGCAATATTTCCAATAGGAACACAAAATGGTCACCATTACAAGCTACCCACCTATTAATTTTATGAAACATACACACCAAATGAATAGTAGAATCTTCAATAAAGAGTCCAACCACCCAAATGCCTTACGGGCTTAAGAAACAAACATGGAGGGAAGGGGAAATTACCATAACAAATAAGTTGGGTTTTAATTTAAAACACACACACAAACAAAATAGAAAAATAGAAGGGGAAAACAACACAAACCAAAATTGTGTAGAAAGGGAAATTATTTACAAAGGGATGGAAAACAAGGATAAACAAAGCCATTTCCCAGTTGGTAAAAATATGAAACTTTATGGGATAAATTTTGAAAATATGAGAATATCACATGCAAATATAAAAATAAGAAGAACAAGATGTTTTTAATTGCATCAATGGGGAATACATGAGGCATGGGAGGGAAAATAAATACATATTCAAACACTTGGTCATGAACAACTAGAATGCAAAAATTATTTGCCTTTTGTTCATGAATGAAAGGGATTTGCATTAACTTTATACTTGAAACATGAACAATGTGAGACATACCTCTAATACCTTCATCTCTTGGTTGATCTTCAAATTATTCAACCATGAATGGCTAAACCAAATCTCCCATAAGCACCTCCAAATGTGAGCTAGGGATTAAAACAACTTGGCATTCCAAATGGTTGGAAATTTCTTATGAATTACTTCTTGTTTTCTCTTTGAAACCTAATATGATCTCATGTTCAACCTTGTTTCACACCTTATCTTCACCAATATGAGTCCCACTATCTTTGTGACTTACCTCATGCTCTTTAAAGGTGGTAAATTTTATTTTTCATGCATTCCTTTGCTTGAGCTGAATTTTGGAATGGGCAAATTTCTTTCTTTTTTACTTATACAGCTCCATAGAAGTCTTTCAAAAACTACAATCTTGTTTTATCATCAAAAATATATTGGATAAGATATTCTTTGAAATCCAGTACGAAAAAAAATATATTTTTTATCGTATCATCATTTTCATAAACCTAATGAGCCCTTAATTTGGGCTCATTTGAAACATTTATCTCTTTTGTCTTTTCTTCCTTTTTCCACCCAATATTTCCCAAGTATACATACTCTTTTTTTATCTGAAATCTTTCCATACCTATAACTAAAATTAGACCATGGAAAGCACCATACAAATCAAAAAATTAGAAGCATGGACCGCATTCCCTCATTTCTAGGCCTCTTTTCAATGGAGTCACAAATATTATCTTTCAATGAGAAGATTTCCTTTAAATTTTAGAAATCAAAAGGCACCTTTTCAATCCCCAATGGAGTCACTAAAAACTATTGGTGGAAAAATGGGCACTTTTGGTATTTCTTGATTTGTGACTCGCCCAATGTGAAGTGACACCAATTCACCAACAATTGGGGATATCACCATAGATAATGGTGATTCTCCTCTATAATTGAGAGGGTAAATTCCTCATATGATATGATTAATTTAGGGGTTTTTGTGTACTTTTTACCTAAAAGCACAAATGGAAAAAAAAATAAAATAAAAAGAGAAAAGGGGAGAAACCCACAGTGGGATAAACACAGAGAACCATTGGGATAAATCAAGGCTAAATAGCATAAATACAACTCCTTCCTCTCACACAAAAATGAGAATAGAATTAATGAGGGTTTTGGGATCATAATTCATGCTTGGAAACACAAATTCTCCTCGTAAACCTAATTTTATACACTTGGTATGAAATTATGTTGAGACCAAACACACAAAAACTCGTGCACATCAAGGAAGATCATACATAGGGTCTCTTAACACAAAGTTTATAAAATACCATTGTTGCACATAACCAAATAAATTCAAAATTTTAATGGAGTTCTTATTCACAAATAGGAAATTATAATTCATGAACAAAAGACATTAAAATCTATAAACACCCTAAAAGAGTCTCACCCACTTGCTTGCATTTCATTACTCCAACATGGAAATAACATTGCTCCACACAAAGTTACATCTTTCTCTCTCTAATATCTTGAGAAAATAAATAAGAACCTTAAAAAATCCAAAATTCTTCCTTTTTTAAAATCACTTCCTTCACCAAGAAAGTTGAAAAGTCATTTATTTGCCCATTCTTGATTTTCTTTTTTTATTTGGGCAAATTTACAATATTAAATCAACTTTTTTATTTACATTTGTACACAATATTAATTATAAAAATAATTAATATACTAAATTACCCACAACTACATAGTCATTTAATGACTTTAATTAACGTTAATTAATTATAGAATAATTAATAATGTAATTAATTCAATAAATTTCCCATCGAACCCACTATATCAAATCTATTATTTATAACTAGTGGGATAGTCTAAAATATTGCCTTGTCCATTAGGATATGGGGTCCCAAAAAATATCATGGAAAACAAGGTAATATGAAAAAAGATAAGAAATGAATAAAATGGAGTAGTGAAATTTGGACAGCCAAAATTCACAACACAATGTTGATCATATCTACCAGATAATACTATGAAACACATGGAAGTACCTAGATCTACTTGCATCTACATATAGATACCTAAACTTAATCTTATTTATATATATTTGGCCATACATGTAGCTACACGAAGCTTCCTAGACATATCTGCATGTACATGGAAACAATATTGAATCCTATCATAAATTATGTTAACTTCCTAGACATATCTGATTCAATGAGAAACATTGATCTTAAGGTGAAGTGGCATTAATTATTGATCTTCCAAGTGACCAAAAAAATTGACTATTTTATTGTTAGGAGTTTTCCATTTCAAATATTGATAACTTTGAAGATCCTTGATATAGAGAACATCCTTGATTGAATTTATGGAAGATATGGGCCATTGATTATGTTTTTTGATAACCAGATTCATTTTTTTTTCTATTTAATAGGCATTCACATTATTTATTAGTGATGTAACGAGGGTCATTAATCCTTATAAAACAAATATTGACCATTAGATCAATAAGTATTTAAGCAATATGGAAAGGGTCTTTTTCACTACTTCATTCATTTATGGATTGGGCATTTTCTTGATAAATGAAGGTTAAGAAACTATAGATTTAAAACATAATCAAAATGATCAAACACATAGCTCTATGTGCTTAATAAATATTATATGAGAATCTACTAGGATATTTTATTTTATATATGATGTAAATGAATTCACAATTTTACTCAGTGAGCATGGTTTTGGGCATACAAAAATAAGATAGGTAACAATTATTCCTACTAATATTTATTTGTAAGTTTGGATACAACCTTTGGGTCCTCCACATGTTTCAAGATAATTTATCCTAGTATGTGGTGTTTTAATTATTCATTCAAACAATGAATTTGATGGTTAGATGATTTTTATATCAAGCTATTTTTTATTATATTATACTAAGTGATTTGATTAGAGAGACATAAATTTTATTTTAGTTTAGATAGTTTACAAATGGATTGGATTGGATTAGAAAAAATGAAATCATAGGTGATTTAGATCATGGTTTATATTAGTTATATATGTGGGCCATTTTGTTCACTTCAGTAATCAATTATTTATTTCAAATGAAACCACATTAGACATTTAGTCAAATTTAATTATAATTTATTCAATGGTGGCATGTTAGAAGTGACTCAAAATAATAAACTGTAATGATAAAATTTTCAAATGTAATTAGAACTTTTTCAATTTTAATAATTATTTTTATATATAAATTTTCCTACATCTAATACACTTATAGGTAATATTTCATACTAAAATTAAATAAACCAAATGGAAAAATGATTGGTGGGGTACCAATCATGCGAGTCCAATGGGAAATATCCTAACTGGGCCTTTGAGGTCCATCTAGAGTTTTGTTTTTAAAAAATGACATTTTTGTAACTAATAGACAACAATTAGATTTCCATGCAACATGTGGCTACATTTAAATACATGTATATTTATAGAGATATATTCAAGGTACTTGGTTTACTCATGGCTACTAGTATATTCATACTACATCTAAATTAAATGTTTTGAATGAGTATATTAATTCATTTTCCAAAGTTCCTCATTTTATATGTCAAACTCAAGCCCAACAAATGATGTTTTCCAAAAAATTATATGGCTTTTAAATATGATAATTGTCTTATATTGGGCCCACACAACATCATCCCCTAATTTACTACAACTAAAGGGGGAAATTATTTTGTCCATAGTCAATGTAAACAACCGTTGTCCTTGATTTCCCAAGGAAATGAGAACATAAAAATGGGGAAATAAGCATTTATATAAGAATATGCATTGTTGAATAGAACTCTCAAATAAAAGGACCTCCTTATAACTCAGTTGTAGGAAACTTTAAGAAATTGGAATCTAGATTACAAATCACAGTTGTAAATGATGTTCTAATTAATATGTAACCAATTCCAAATTCTAAAAAATTACAACGGTGTGAATAGTTAAGACATGATCTAAGGATAAATGGATTGATCATACCATTAAAGGAATCACTTTGTATAAAGAAACATATCATAGAAATTAAAAAGGGTGGGGGATGGTTTCATGAAATAATAAAATGGGAAGGATAAAAGTTTGAGGAAATTGGAAGACGGTATTCAAGAAAATATTTGTATTACATTAATAATGATGACATAATTGGAGGGATTGGGTTCTTCAGAATAAAAATTTGTGATGATGGTTCTAAAATAAAGGAAATATTTTAACATTGAGAGTAAATAATGGTGAAGATTCATTTAATTGTATAAAAGATGCCCACTAACTTTTTACCAAGGGAAATTACTTCAATCTTCCAAAAATTGATCATGACTCATAAATATTTGAAAAATGTTAAGAAAATTGGCATACATTATATATTTAAGGGGGTTACGTCTCAAAATATATGTAATGAATTAAAATTATGGTGGGAAGAATCTAAGAATATGAATTTGTTTTGGAAGAGAATAGATGGTTGTACCTTTGGAGTAAGGGTGGAAAGTGTAATTACATATGTTAAATTTATAGGTGAATCACACAAGAGATAAAATTCAAAATAGTTGATGAAGTTATATATAACCTTGGTATCTATTTTCATGTGTATTATGATCATGGTGGCTAAGTGTGTGACATAAGATTCAAGATACTACAATAAAATGGACCGATGTCTTGCATAAGCCTTAGAAAATGGGATGGAAAGGAAGAATACAAATAATTTTTAACACATATAGTTCATCCTACATTTGAATACAACATAATGCAACAAATATGATTGATTTTTCAATCTAAAATTATGATAGAGGGAGGATAGTCAATGGTAAAATTTATTAGTGTCACATTTTTGCATCCATATGCAACAATGATGTATCACCAATGGGATAGAAAAAAAATATCATGGTGCATTATTCAAAATCAATACATACAAATGGTGGTCAATGAACATTACATATAGGAAGGAGATACAATCTATAGTGTTTAAAACCTACATTTGATAACATCAAATTTAATCAATATAACCAATTTACAATCCTTAATACTTCACTCCATGTTTATAAAGTTTTTGCACATAATTATGTAATAGCTTACAATTGTTTGTCAATTTATGAAATGAACACGATTATATTTTTCTCAAATAAAGGATGAGAGGACAAAGTAGGAATCTCTATTATAATCATAGATGTTGCATTATCTATCAAGTCATTGAAAATTATGAGGAATTATAACATGGACAATATAAATAACAAGAATTAAAATTTACTTATCTAATCAATTGTAGAATTTATCATTTTCCTGTATAAATATATTTCTAATCATTTGTTATGATTTATATATAAAACATGGGTCAATGTCCACACTTTTCCACTATGCTCACCATGTCACAGTGCATACAATTTGAATATGTTTTGAGAAATTCTAAGAATAGCATAGGAATATGGTATGAACAAAAGGACCAAGATATCTAAAGACAAATTTTTTTCCAAATATGGCAAGTGTTGGAAGTAATCAGGATTCATGCCAAGATATAAAAACCATACACCCTTAAAATCAAGACATACAATGATCTTAATGATGAGTAATCAGATGGATCAATATTTGACAAGAAATTATGACATCATGAGGGTATTTTGAAGGTATAGTTTTAATTTTAGATATTTAAAATGTTTGTTTTTTAAAAATTTCTATTATCTTATGAGATCATTTCTTTACATATTATTGAAGGTCTACTAGATAAATAAAATTACAATAAGTTAGTGTGGATGTGACATTGTTATAGAGATTTCCACAAGTTGTAGTTATGGGTGTGCATAGAGGTTGATCCTAAAAATTAGGAAGGAGGTTGTAGATGTTTTAAATTTGATAACATAGTATATGAAATAAGTTGAAAATATACTCTCTCACAATAGTTTATTATTATTACATGATTGGCATCATTTCTATAAAATGACATTGGTTATTTTTATGGTGTTTAGGAGATAAAATGATACCTTACATGTAGGTTCAAGGTATACATGCTCTATCAATGACCAAGTCTATATATCCATTTTCCTTGAGTTAGCTTAGGAATAAGGTAATGGAGCACAACATAGAGAAATGAAACATATGAATACCAATAGAGGAAGGGGCAAAGAGATCCTAATTCTACATAGACATGATTGGAAATCTCTAATGCAATATAAAATGACAAAAACTATCCTATACATGAGATGAGGGTAAAATTATTCAATATTTTATTGATATCATAGGTTGTGTATGAAAGGGTAGCACACACAAGCAAATGTTTGTATATATTTTTCAAAGTAAAATTAGATAT